>CAXHUL010000693.1:0-35296 GCA_964019695.1 Loripinus fragilis
ACTTCGCAAAACCTTTTCTAAATTTTAAAGACGATACCATAATTTGATATCTGAATTCCACGTTGGACTTTAAATCTCTCTTTCGGAACCTGAATTCTATGGTGACTTGGTGTATACACTTAAACAAACTTATAAACGAACACTTTACCAGCTCGACACCAATAATATTGAATTAAATTTTGACCTAATCATGAGCATTTCAATGGACCGTAGTTTAGAAGTGTTTCGGGATAGTTTTCATTCATTTTACATTTTTGGGATTCAAAAATTTTAAAATCAACGTTTTTTGTGAAAAAATATTTTTGGGTGCATTTTTATCAAATAGAAGTGCATGTGTTAACGAACTGGCCCAGGTGAATTAAAAACACCAAACATTTGAAATTTGATATATGGCAGATTTTTTACACATTTTTTAAAAAATGGAAAAAATCACATTTTCCGAAAATTTTGAAAATCGTCAGTAGCACAAGTTAAAATCGTTGTAAACTTTTTTTTTCTGTCTGAACTTGGTAGGCAAAAACCAACAGAACTCGATCAGACTATTCTGCGGCAGTAAATCTTTCATCACTATTCCACACTTCCGGTTTCATTGTGAAATTTAAAAATTAATTTGACGGCATATGTCAAAGATTTTTTTACTTTTCTAAAGAAGCACAGTGATTTCTACTAAAAATGAATAATCACTGAAAATGTCAATGCCATACAGCCGATAATAAAGTGTACAGAGCAGTACAAAGTTTGTACCGAAAGTGCATGCTTTAAGCCGAATTTCTCTGATTAAGCTGCTGACAGCGCCTGTCTTCATGTTATTACGGAAAAGAAATGACGATTTCGATCGTGTCAAAACTTTTGATTTAATTTCATCTTAAATCATTGCAGTCAGTACCATCTTCAAACAATGAAATATGAAAATGGGTAATGTTTCTGTGGAATATTTAATATTGTTATGAAAAGTGTTATTTTTAAAATGAGGGTACCTTCTGTGCAAGACGAACGAGACATTTTGAAATGATATGACTTGTAGAGTCTCGGCAAATCCTTGGTTAATTTATAGAATTAAAATGTTGTATGGCAGATATTTACTTTCTGAGCTAGCATGAAAAAAATTAACGTGTTCGTTTATAAGTTTGCTTCAGTGTATATTAAAGAAGATTGTTGGCTGTAATAATTTTCAGCGCAGTTCATTAAAATAATTTCTCATTATAAAAAGATTGGCTATACCATTAATATATTGCAGCAGACTGCATACTTGGTGGTCAACCCAATCACGTTTCCTCTCTAATTACACGCCGGTGGGTCGGACTTCAGACTCTTTGACGGTTCTGACTTAAAAACTTATCTATTGATGAGATGGTAGGGGGCTGATGCTTTGGCTGTTTGTCGGGCCCACCAGGGTTTACCTGTTGGATTTCTTTTGCTCCGGTATTCAGTTTTATTTACTATTGAGTCCTTATCTTTGCTTTATCTCCTTGTTATATCTTGATTTATATGTTCTAGGAGATGATGCATTGATAAGTTAGGGGTCTTTCATGCAAACCAAATATCTATGTGTCTTGATCCACATCTAAATTAAGTGTGAGGTTGGCGCCGTGAAACCGGTTCAAGCCCTCCAGTAAAACATTTTACTGACCGTTCCAAGGCGGTACTTCTTTTGTGGATCTTTTATGTTTTTTTTCTGTCTTGTGTTTTCTATGCCTTTGTGTGCGTCTGTTTATATGTGCCTTGTGGTAACCTGCTGGGAAAGGGCTGACCTCTTGGCTCTCGTTTGTGGTGTCTAACTGTGAGTTTGTCACTTTCCCATTGGTATCCTGGGTCATGTGTGGTACTTAATTGTATCGATTCCTGATCTTTGCACCCTTACTTACTTTTATACTTTTTTTTATAATATGGCGAATCTGCACATTTGCTTGGTCTAGCCCGAGCGTTCGTCACTGTTCAAAAATCTCATGTGCTTGCTAAAATGGCGGTTTAATGCCATTTTGTGCAAGCAGCGAAGGCTCTGGCGAGTGTGCACATTTGCACAGGCTTACCTTAGCCGTCGTCACTGTACAAAAAATCTCACGTGCTGTCGAAATAAGCGATTTGTCTGCTATTCACACCAGCAGCGAAGACTCTAGCGAGTGGTCACTGGACAATGCGATAAGTATCAAGATCTCATATGCTGGCAGCGAAGGCTTTGACTAGTCTGCACATTTGCACAGACTCGCCCGAGCCTTCGTCACTCACAGTACCGAAATATGTGTTGGTTAAAATGGCGATTTGTGTACAGTTTATGTCAGTGAACAGCGAATACTCTGGCGAGTCTGCACTGGCAACCATGGCACTTCTGTGCGTTGTATCAATGCGTAAACATGACCCCAGTGCGTTGTAATAAAATTCCTCAATAAAACTTTGCTGTAGTTTACCAAGAAAAAATGGAGAGTGGTTATCGTGTTTGGATGTTCTTTCACGGGATTATGATAACTGCTGCGCTTAGACATGCAGATTTCCCTCAATTATTATTTATATTTCAACAATGTTTTCAGAGGGTAAACACATTTAGCCTATCGGCTATTCTACCATGTGGCCCTTTAGGCAGTTAGACTGGTTCTCTCCCTTTAATAGCTTGTCAGCATATTAAGACAGGTAACTACTAGCCGCCATTGCGCCTACGTATCGCATACAAACTGACGTCATGAGTGGAAAAGACCCTTGACATAAAGTGCATTTTTCAAACAAGCCGTTTTATTAAGTTTATTTTGTTCTGGGAGTTTATATTTTTTTCTTTTACTTAATTATCAAATTATAGTAACTGAAAAATACTGAAGTTTGTGTTGAAAAATCTTTTCTAGAGCATGCGCAGTCGGATGAGTAGGATTTTCTACTTGTAAAAAATACTAGTTACCAAACGTTAGTGGAGCTTTATCAACGAGGGGAACCAATCTATTAGGCAGTCGCACTTGAAACAAGAAATATCTTTAAAAAATATATTCGGCGGCTCTCAAATACTTACAATTTTAACACAACTAAGTGACGAAATCCCCTTATACTCCCTGTCTTTGCATGCTGGAAAAGGATGTTCCGTCTAAAACCAGCGAATTTGGAAGTTGTGCTATGTTTCTGGTCTCTCTTTTGCTTGGTGCTCTTTTCGCTGAGCGATATGCATCTGAATCGTTCCAAATTTTAGGCACTTCACCAGCAAAGGCTAGGGAACAATGTTATTAGTCCTAATGTTTGTAAGAAAACGGGAGATTTTGACGATAAATGTATGTACTGAAACAAACTGAAAACCTGGAAAAAACATGCCATATTGTTGTTGTTGTTGTCACATAGGCTAGATCCTGCCCGTCTCAGATCTCAACTTGAAGTAGTTTTCAAGTCTTAAATGGTTTACACTTTCACCACTCTATTTACATATTATGAATGTCTCTATTTACAGAAAAATACTGATATACCAAATCACTTTTGTGTGGAACTAACTCCTATAACCTTTCTATTTCCTGTGGCACCTCGCCATAGCCGGGGTCGGGGAATAAATACATGTAGACTCAAAAACTGATCGACTAGCTCCCAGTAAGCACGTAAAATCCGGCTACTCTCGGCCTGCCAGAAAAACACCACCCGAAAAGCGTTTTGCTGGCGGGTCCATAGTGGCCCGAGATTTGGTGCTGGCTGTTTGCAAGTTAGCCCTGGGAATTTAGCCTTATATGATACATGTTCGTCTGACATACATGTAGTTAAAGAAACTAGAGCTTGTGCTTGTCATCTTCCTAAAGGAAATAGCAAAATACGCTGATACATGTACAGCTGCGGAGATTGATCTGAGTCTAAGTGTAGGATTGTGGGTTGCGGGCACATTCAAATTGTAGGAAATTATGTGCCATTATTTACCGTTAAATATCCATCCCCATTATAACCTCTTTTTTTAAGATACATCTTTTTTCACAAAGATGTATCTTGTTAAGCGCTATTAATAGACATTATAACGTGGGCTTTTTGGCTGTCTATTTATAACGCACCATGTTGTTTGATTAAAGAGAGACTCTGCCGATAGCTACACTGTCCTTGTAAAAACATGCATTTGCCGGTCAGAGCAAGCTTTGCACGTATTTACTCGCCTGAACCCTGAGGTTACTCTCTAATTCGCGATGAATTTTACGCCCTTGTATATAATGTAATGCATTAAATACACTTGTTATATTTGTTTTAGAAATAGACTAGACCTAATTCAGTGATTTTTTTACAAATTTGTTTCTATGAGTCCCGGGACTCACTGGGCCCAAATTCTTTGCAAACCAAACTCGAAGTTCTGCATCCCATACGACGTCCACTTTGAATTATAAATTTTGTGTATCCATACGAATCCGGCCATTCATAGAAGCCAATTTGGGAAGCAAAACACTGGCATACTTATTTATACTATAATAAAGATAAAACTTAATTTACTTTGTCAAGTAAAATAATAAAGATATAAAAACCTACCTGACTTTCTTATTAATAAAAAGTTCAGTTGCAGACAGTATATTTCCTTAATTTAATCATATTATCATCTTTTGCCAAGAGTCAGACTTTTGTCTCGCAGTTTTCATATATTTTTTAGAGCCCAGGTCATTAGCCCGTGTTCATCTAACTCTGCATGCCTACAAGTGTAGTGCTGGAAGTTACTGCATTTGAGCCTTTGGACATACCATATTAATTTTTCTTTTATCATCTGTGCACAGTCCAGTCTCCGTACTTCATGAGCCTGCAGTAATACTTTAACCATTCTATTGGTATTTGCTCGAAGCAGGGTGTTTAAACTTGCGGGTAAAACGCATTATTCAAATGTTTCATTTCGGGTTGGTAGTATTGGATCAGTACTGGTTTATCGGCACTGGTTTTTACCAGTAGTCCGGTACTGGCTTTTACCAGTAAACTCCCCTACAGCGGGTCATATCTGAAAACACGTGTTTCCCAAGGGAAGTAATGATCGCTATACTGTTGGGGAGTTTTTTTTCAGTACCGGTTTTTACCAATATTATTCAAAAGTAAGTAATGGTGCAAAGATCAGGAATCGATACAATCAAGTACCACACCTGACCCAGGATACCAATGGGAAAGTGACAAACTCACAGAAGACACCACAAACGAGAGCCTAAGAGGTCAGCCTTTTCCCAGCAGGTGACCACAAAGCACATATAAACAGACGCGCACAAAACATAATAAACACAAGACAGAACAAAAACATAAAAGATCCACAAAAGAAGTACCGCCTTGGAACGGTCAGTAAAATATTTTACTGGAGGGCTTAAACCAGTTTTACGGCGCCAACCTCGCCCTTAATTCTAATAAGACACGATGCGCAAGTTAAAGAAAAAAAAAACACTCAAAACGAAAGTTGCAAATACTAAATGCAGACTTTTCGCCACAATTTTAATGCATCCTGCAGGACTCTCATGGTTTAAAATCATGCGTCCTTTGTGAGAAGCATGCGTCTGAGACCCAGGACGCGCAGGTAAAAAAAATCACTGCATATTGTCGAAATTTATGAAACAGACTATAATCGTGTAACGCGCATTTGATACTGGAAACCATAATGGCTTGAATAAAAAATACAAAGATTTGCTTTATATAATGCTGTTAAAGTCCTTTAGGATATAGTGAGTTATCTTATATTGCACTTATTCACCCTGTCAAACCCTGCGGTCGGAGAAACGGTCCTAACACCGGTAAAATGGTGTTGTAACACCGGAGAAGTGCGGATTCGTATAAAAAAAAACGATGGACGAACAGACGTCCGGTAAGAAATTACTCTTTTCTTTGATTTTATATTAACGTTTGCAATAAAAGCATTAGTGCATTCGGTGGAGAATTGACGTACCTTCACAACAGTACTTGAATGGTTAGCTATTTCTGGCTAATTTCTTCAAACATTCAATCCCAAGTTGGAACAAAAGTTTCGTCCATAGCCTGTTTGTGGATTCGTACACAAAGATCTCGTACTTTTGAAAATATGCAGAAAATATAAGCAAGTGAGCTGTATGCAACGATTTTTGGAAAACACTGTTGGCCGTTTTAATTGTTTTTATATAAAAAAAATATGTTAAAAATGTGTGATAAACGTTTTATGCCAAAAAACAGAAGTAACGTCGGTAAAAACGTTACAATAAATCGCTACATTTCAACTCTCATCTCCTTTTCAGCTTTTAAAAAAAGACTGTCCGTCGTCCACGTCGTCTGTGTGCCAAGCTGGAGGTACTCACAAGTTTTCATGATACGTAGGCTTGACCCCAGCACCTACTATTATTACCCAAAAATATATATCAGGAATATCAGGCACACCATAGCATATTTTATTTTTTATCAACCCACAAAAAAAATCCCATTCTGTACCTTGACTTTACGAAACGATCATAAAATACAAAGGAATGACCTCCAAAAATAATCCAAAAATCTTCTTACCTCAAATTATATTCATTTTGATCCCCTTCCCACCAAAATCTAAATGAACTTTAAAATTTTGTACCCCTAAAATTTGGTTAAGCCTATCTATGCATATATCAGAGTGCCCCCACCCCGTGGGGTCCAATGGTGAAGCCAGAACGCTGAAAAGGCTACGCACAACAAAGGAAACTACTGAATGAAGTGATTCTCTTCAATTGCGCCACTTTCCCAAATGGGAACACCTCTTAAAGAGCAGTTCCTTATAGTATGGAAAATCATTTTTACCTTATTAGTTGACATCCTTTGAATATAACTTTTTTATTACGCACGTGCGTAACTCCGTAATGGGAGCTACGCCAATGGGTTTGTGTAAGTAAAAATGTAATTTAAGGCTGTCTGTCTAATAGTAGGGTGACTTTCAAGGCTCAGTTGAAGGTTGGGTGGTGACCAAAGTACTACATTGAATGTTATATACCAAAATGTTTGCCATACCCTGAAGTTTATGAATCTGCCAGGATACAGTGGCCTTTGTTGGTGCGGGCTGAGAAATCCAAGATGGCGTCCAAGATGGCCGCCAGAAATAAATGCAAGGGGTTGTTGTGTAAGAATTGGTGTACTGATTTGATGTATATAATTTCATCAAATAAATGATATTTATTTTTGTAGTGCATGTATGAACTTTTTAATGATACATTCAAATATGGTTTTAAGGTCAAGGTCAAGGTCAAATTCAAGGTCAAATACGAAAAATAGCGAAAAAATGGCTAATTTCATTATTATCTTTTGCTATTGTACCAAAGTTTACTTAAATGGGAAGAAGTGTAATATAACAAAGTAAACGTGAATGTATAGGCTTTAAATAAAATAAATAAAAATTAAAATCTATTGCATTTCCATGGAGATCTATAAGATGGCGTCTTGAGACCCCTTATCAAAAAAATGAAAAATATAGAATTACCATTTAAAAAAATGATTTTGTTTCATTTCAAATGTAGCCATTATTGTATTACTTGCTAAATTTTTTTAGCAGCATATTACTGACACCATGAAGTTTATACAACTATTAAGAAATGATGCTGTTTTATTGTTACCTGGAAAATCCAAAATGGCGTCCAAAAAAGATAGAAAAGTAGACCCATATAGAAAAATGAAAATGATCCGAAAAAATCTAAATATGTGAATGTAGAAAACAAAAAGAATAAATAAATAACTGTATTTAATATATTCCAGCATTTAAATCCTGTAAATCGAGCCTCAAATTCTATGATTTTTGTCAAATATTATGTCATACAAGTATTAGCTTTTAAAAAGTCAGACATCTTTTGGCATTTAACTAAAGTGGGACGTTTGTCTACATATACATGAAATCCATGTCCTTTTTTCTTTTCCATTCTGCTTACTGTCAAGTTCAACAATGACCATAAAGGCAGGTTTCTGGTATGGTACATAAATTATCAGGCATAAAATCAGATGGGTTTGTCGTTTTTCCTTTTAAGTGCCCTATTTGTTGAGTTTTTGTCATCCTAGAGGTCAGTGCTTTTGCAAGGTTGGTCGTGAATCCCTTTAGAAGAACCATGCTCCTTGTAAACAAAGTTATGACCCCTAATAACCATGCTCCTTGTAAACAAAGTTTTGACCCCTCTGTGAGCTAGTACATGGCCATCCTATGTGTGTCGGACCCAGATCCCATGTGAGGTTGGGCGTAGTCCTGGCCACCTATATGCCCTTAGTAAAGCTGGTCTCATTCCGTTTGAGACAAGTCCTGTCTAACACGTATGTGATCAGTCGTTTCCTATAATACGGTGTGCTGTATCCCAATTAAGCTATGTTGTGACCATCCTCTTTGGGGTCATGTCATAGTCAACTTTTGAGGTGGATGATGGTCTCCCTGTGAGATGTATTGTAGTCCATCTGTGAGGCCAGCTGTTCATTTTGTTAGACATGTTGTGGTTATCCTCTTGGAGCAGATTATTGTATGGATTGTGCTCGCGCTCCAGCCCACCCCTGTGAGTTGAGTCATTATTTCTAGCAAAGTAAGATACTTGGAGAGAAAGGAAAGACCAGGAATCGATACAATCAAGTACCACACCTGACCTAGGACACCATATTGGAAAGTGACAAAAGCACAATGAAACATCACATACATAGAACCAAGAGGTCAGCCCTTTCCTAACAGGTGACCACAAGGCTGCAAGAAACAGACATCACAGACGGAAAAGACAAAAAATATATCCACAAAAGAAGCACTGCCTTGGAATGGTCAGGGAATTAGATTACTGGAGGGCTTAAACTAGCTTTATGCAAAGCGACTCGTGCATCCCTGTTAGTGAAACATGCTCAACCGTGATGTTGGTCAATGGAGGTTCCCCATGAACCAGGTCTTAGTCGCTGGTGAATCAGTTCATTATTCCAATGAGGCTGGCATAGGGTCATGGAAATCCTATGCGGTTGGCTGTAGACATCCCGTGAGGCCAATAGTGGTCCTAGTTTAGACAGACAGTGCCTCTTCCCTGATGGGTGGGTGGTGTTTCACTAATAAGTGTTCCCTCCTAGTTTGGTTGATTACGCCCCAAGCCAAGTCGTGACCCAAATTAAGTGGGCAATGGACCTCTGCAAGAAGGGTAGATGTCCCCTATGTTAAGATGGTCATGCATTTGTGACAAAGGTCATAGACTTATGATGCTGGTCATCTCCCTAGTGAGGCCAATCATAACTCCATGTGAGGCAGGTTCGTGTCCCCTTTAAGATGCATAGTGGTTATCCTCTTGAAGTGGGGCATGGGTTTTCATTGTGAGATGAATGCTTTACCAATCATTTGACTGCTAAGTACTTTTGCCATGAAATAGATGAACTGATTAAACTGAAAAAAAATATCTAGATTTATCTAGGTCATAGAACTGAGTCATTGATGACATTGCTTGCACTAGCTGTCAAAATCAGGAAGTCATGCAGCTTCCAAGTTTCATCATCTGGAAGTCAAGCTAAATCATAAATTTAGTTTCCTTCAAAATTGAAGTCACTGACTTCCTAGCATCCAGTTTTGGAAGTCACAGACCAAATTTTGGGAGTCTCTGACAGCCAGACTTCCACTAACGCAAGCACTGAGATGGTCAAATGTAGCTGAAATGTACCAAAGGCTCATACAATACGAAGCGCAAAAACGATCTTTAGCCTTGGACATATCCATCTGTGACGATTTCTACTATAAGAAAATAGATAATACACTGCAGTCGAGGACTGATTTGGACTAACATGTTAGTACCACCTGTCTGTCTCAAGCTTCATCACAAAATCAAAACGATCATCACATTATTGTAACATATACAATAATACCAAGTACATATTTAAGGTAACTTAATTAGTCAAAGCACACAATTAGGTTATTAAACAATGAACACCTCCTTTGTTATCTTGAATTTGACCTTGTGTAATACACCATATCTTCTTTAAGCATGTTAATAAATTTTCCTGGTGACTAAATATCAACATTATGGACATATCATTATCATCCATCAATTAAGTGGCTGCCTACAGAGGACCACAGACAGATTAATTGACTATGTTCTGTCTTGCAGGATGTGACTCCTGTTGTACTTTATGCAGTGTTGGGTAGAACAAGATGTTAAATGTTAAGCATTCAAATGCTGACGATATCAAGATAGTTGCAAAATTGGGAAAAGGCGAAAGCTTGCCTTTTGGAGTAATGCAAGTGTGTGTCAAATGCGCATGTTTGTTATATGATATTGTTAAATCTTGTTCTGAACTGAGAAGGTTCTGAAACACAAAACATGGAAACCTAAGAAACTTCAACCTACAGATGACAGCTTTTTGTAGCAAAAGTTTCGGTGCCCTTACCAGTTGCTGTTTTTTTGCAATGTAGTGGTTTTAGTAGACCCATTTGAGCATGTATGTGTCTTTGACAGTGAGTCTGATCTGCTAGTTCTACAGCTCATGTGCCAGTTAGTTATGCGGCCTGAGTTTCACAATGACCTCGTTTACGACTGCACAGATATATGTGAAATCTGTATATGTTTGTTGAATGCATAGATGTGCACACACGCTTCTGCAATCATCTTGATGTGGAAGAGAGAGCTGGTTGTTTTCTTAGTTTGTCTTCCTAGTGTCTCGTGATTGTTATGTGGCTCTTCCTCCCATTGCCATGGATTTGTCTGCAGTTTGTGATAGTGGTATTTCCTGGTCATACTCACTATTTCTGAATGCATTGGGTAGCAGTGGCGGGGCATAATGATATAAGCATTAATATATTCATACAACAGCACATGTACCCGTTGGTATTTAGTTATCAGCAATATTTAGTCATCATTGATTAAAGAGTAAATGAAAACTCATGACTCATATATGACTAATTGCATGCATCAAAACATCATAAACTGCATACCATGCTCATTCAAGACTTAAAGAAGTCGCAGCGTTTTACAGGTCAAATTCAATAGAACAATGGAGTTGGTCATTGTTTATAGCATTATAGTGCGATTGGTTTGACTTACTTGCCTTGATAATGACCTTATGTTAAAATTATGTGATGAACTATTTGATTTTGTAATAAAGCTTGAGACAGACACTTGATACTTACATGATTTAAGGGCGACGTTTGGGCAAATCAGGCTTTGACTGATTTCATTTTATTTTCTTAAAATAATTATTTGCGTAACATTATAAATGATGTGTCCATGGCTAAAGGATGTTGTTCTTCTTCATGCTTATTGACCCTTTGCCATTCGGCTTGCTGGTTTTGTCACACATATGACAGAATTCTGACATTAACCTAAGATTTTGAATTTGAGGCCTAATTTTCAGAATTTAAATGCTTTACTTCATTAAATATATTTATTTTGTACTTTTGGTTTCATACAGTCACGTATTTAGATTTTACAGTCTCATTTCCAACTTTCTACCTAGGTCTACATTTTCATAAATTTGCGACGCCATTTTGGATTTACTAGGTTTCAATATAAACTACAAATTGATAGTTTTACACAATCACACACTGCAGTCCAACCAATGACATTGTGAGGAAAATCACAGAACACTAACAGTAACAAGACATCAGCACGACAATTGAAGTTAAGCAACTAGCTGTCTTTTCCTAACCAAGATGATTGAAGAACTAGAAAGGACACTAAGTAGTGCTTAACAAAGCAAAGATTAAACACAGAATCCACACAAATATTGGGAGCCACATAAGTAATAAACAACAGAACAAACACCTTAAAACGGACAGCAATCTAAGACAATGAGAGGCTGAAATGCATTTTACTAGCGTCAACTCTTCGCCCTTTTATTCTGTTATTATCAAAACGCAACATTTGTTAGCTTCCTAACTTACGCAATGCTGCATTATCGCAGAGAAACGATCTAATCAAATTAAAACACAATGACAGAATCAAGAAACTGGCTCACCACTCACAGATAGTCAGAACTAAAGAAAATCTGAGCCAAGGTTGGCCCAGCCAAAGCCAACCATCAGGCAGGAAAGCTCTGTCACTGTCTCTGAGGCCTGACCAACCATCATGCAATTAAAAAGAATTCATAGCTATAAACTGTGATTGAATTTTACAACCAGGTAGGCAGACTGTTGCATGATATCATCCAAAGTAAGTAAGGGTACAAAGATCAGGAATCGATACAATCACTTACTTATAACAATTGATTGTCTTTTTAAATGGGTCACCCAACAATTGTTTTGAATTTCTAACTAAATCACCATAAAGTACCAGCTCCAATATGCCCTGTTGCAGAAATGTTGCTATAAAAATATGCTGACATATAATTCAGCAAGTAAATATTTACTGACCACATTTGAAATAAAATTAAAAAAAAAAATTGTTGACAAATAGTATTTTCTAATTATTTTGGCAAACGTATGGTCTCCAGATGCCCTCTTTAAAATCTCAGTTATTAACATATTAACGTTTATTTTCATTTAAAATCAACAAAGCCAACATTTTGTGGCTGAGCTTGTTATAGAACTATTTTCCTATTTTAGTTTAAAACTTAAAATAACAAAAGACAGCTGTGCGATTAGCCCTTTTCACCAATTATTTCCTATTTGATCTTGACCTTGAAATTGAAACAATATTCAAATATAATATGAATCCATTTTGGACGCCATCTTAGATTTTCTAGGTAACAACATAAAATACCACCATTTCTTTGTAGTTGTATAAACTCTATGGTATTAGAAATATGCTGATATATAATTCAGCATGTAATGTTATAATGACCACATTTGAAATGAGAAAAAACAGTCAATTTTTTAATAAAAGCATTTTTCAATTATTTTGATAAGAAGTCTTAAGAAGCCATGTTGAAAATATCCATGGAAATGCAAAAGAGTTTATTTTTCATTTAAAATGATCAAATTCTATACATTGTAGTTTACTTTGCTATATAACACTTCTTCCCATTTAAGTGAACTTTGTTACAAAACCAAAAAGAAATGTTCAATTAGCAGTTTTCACTATTATTTGTATTTGACCTTGAATTTGACATTGACCTTGAAATTGTAACCATACGTAAATGTATCGCGAAAAAATTCAAACATACACTACAAAAAATCATTAATTCGATGAATCAAGATAAGTGATACTATAATGGGTACATTTAAATGAAAATGGAAAAAATAACTTTAAAAAATTATAGATCTGTTTTATCTATTATTTTGATAAGGGGTGTTAAGACGCCATCTTGAATATCTCCATGGAAATGCAATACATTTTAATTTTCATTTAATTTATATAAAGCCTACACATTCTAGTTTACTTTGCTTTAAAATAGTTCTTCCCATTTAAGTTAACTTTGATACAATATCAAGAGAAAGTTATGAAATAAGCACTTTTTTCACTATTTTTCGTATTTGACCTTGAATTTGACCTTGACCTTGAAATTGAAACCATATTTGAATGTATCATTAAAAAGTTCAAACATACACTACAAAAATAAATATCATAAATTTGATGAATAATGATACACGAAATCAGTACAACGATTCATATACCACAACCTCTTGTATTTATTTCTGGCGGCCATCTTGGACGCCATCTTGGATTTCTCAGCTCGCACCAACAATGGCCACTGTATCCTGGCAGATTCATAAACTTCAGGGAATGACAAACATTTTGGTATATAACATTCAATGTAGTACTTTGGTCACCACCTACTCTATGAAATAGGCCACTTTTTTGACCATAGTCACTCTACTATAATGTAAGCAAATTATTATTTTGTGAGTTAACACCAATTGATTCTAGGATGAAGATTGGTATCAGTAAATTGCATGTAAGCTTAGGCTGCTGACCATTCTATGGCGATGGCTCTGTTGTTTATTCAGTTCTTATTGCTGCTCTCATTGTTTGTGTAGATTATTTGTTTCTGTGTTTGGTCTTTAGTTATACATTGCATAGTGTCCTTGGGTCACTGTGACCTTGATTTCTGACCTAGTTTCTAGAATTGACATTGATTTGGGTGTATATATCTCCTATATTCTTTGAGGTAGGAATTGCAAAAATTGGTGTGTGAATGCATCTTGGGATGATGGAGTGTCACATACCATTTTGGGGTCACTGTGACCTAGAACTCTGACCTAGTTCCTAGAATTATCGTGTCCAGAGCATATCTCTTGTATAATTTGAGATAGGAATCCTAAATTTGGTGTGTGGGTGCATCTTGGGATGCCAGAGTGCCCAATACCGTTTTCGGGTCAATTTGACCCTGACCTATGACATAAATTCTATAAAAACCGTGGCTGGAGCATATTGCGCTTATGATTTGAGGTAAGAATCCCAAATTTGTTGTGTATTTGCTCATTTTTACACGAATTTCGATGATTGAAAAGATTGAGAATAATATAGAAGGTTATTTTTAAATAACTCAGCGTCGATAGATCAAACAAGTACAGTGCATCAACACTCAGTTGATGTAAGGCGACAAGAAAATTACCTCATGTCTGACATTGTCTGTGCAGTAGAAAACAATAAAAAATCTGTTGATAGAAAACACACCTCATAATGAAGCAAATTAATAACTTGGATAATTAACCATTATCGGATTTTAATCACTCAATCAGGTAAGTTTTTGGTTCTTTTGTACATGTATTTTACTGTTTGATTACATTTCCCTACTTAAAAGCTTGAAAAAAGGATCTATTGATAGAGAAGTTGAACTTTGATAGCAATAATGCAATTTGTTTACCTCGAACTACTAATAACTCGATACGTTTTTGCCCAGTCCTATGGAATTTAAGGTATCAAGAGTGGACAGTATATCGATTATGAAATGCTCTGTATTCAGAGGTATATATCTAATTGCGTTTTCATCCAGCCTTAACACGGTTATGGAACACTGCTGGCCATACAGAAAATTTCATTCATGTGCGGATCCAGATGGGGGAGGGGTCTGACCCCCCTGAAAATTCACAAGTTATATGGGTTTCTATTGAAAATATCATTTGGATCCCCCACCCTCGAAAAAGTTGGACCCCCTGGAAAATTGTGGACCCCCCTGGATTAATGATGGAACTCCCCCTGAAACCTGGAAAAAGTAATTTCCTCTGAAATAAAACCATTGATAAACAATCTAACCCCCTCTGTAAATTATAAATAAGCTGATGAAAAAGAAAAAAAAAACGCTATTAAGGCTGTTTTCTAGCAGTCGGCCCTGGACCACCCCTCCCCCCCCCCCCAACACAAAAATTCTGGATCTGAGCATATGACATTGGCTTTAATCCTTTTGTGACTGGCCCCACCCCCTCCTACAAGAAGTCCAAATGACTGAAATTTTGTCAAAACATCAAATGTTTCGTGCTCCATTATTTTTTAATCATATTTGCGCAATACACCAGTCATTAGTAACCATGGCCCAAGCCACTGAGCAGGGAGGGAAAATAGCTGGGCAATTTGCCGCATTTATACTTTTCATTGTCTCCACAGTGCAAGGGAAATGCCAGGGATTTATAATCTAGGCAAACATGTCAGTGCAATATAAAACAACAGACAGCGGTGTAAACATCCGTGGTTTTATCAGTTAACTGTCCCTGCATGTGGCGGTTATAGGTAGGATTTGCTGCTGGCCGAAAAATCAAAGTTTTCGCTGTTCCCCGGGTCCTAGGGAAGGGGGTGCGGGTACAAATGACTGGTACATAATAGAATCACAATAAGATAACTGATTTTTTTGTCAATTAATTGTGCTTTGAAAATTTGTATCCATGCAAAAGGCATAAAAGTAGATATAATTGAGAAATTTTGCAATATAATACCTTTTCAGTCTTTTTTAAAAGATGAAAAGGTGATAAGTGTTGGAATGCAGCGATTTATTGTAACGTTTTTACCGACGTTACTTCTGTTTTTTTGGCATAAAACGTTTATCACAATTTTTTAACATATTTTTATATAAAAACAATTAAAACGGCCAACAGTGTTTTCTAAAAATCGTTGCATACAGCTCGCTTGCTTATATTTTCTGCATATTTTCAAAAGTACGAGATCTTTGGATACGAATCCGCCAAACAGGCTATGGACGAAACTTTTTTTCCAACTTGGGATTGAATGTTTGAAGAAATCAGCCAGAAATAGCTAACCATTCAAATACAGTTGTAAAGGTACGTCAATTCTCCACCGAATGCACTAATGCTTTTATTGCAAACATTTATATAAAATCAAAGAAAATAGTAATTTCTTACCGGATGTCTGTTCGTCCATCGTTTTTTTTATACGAATCCGCACTTCTCCGGTGTTACAACACCATTTTACCGGTGTTAGGACCGTTTCACCGACCGCAGGGTTGGACAGGGTGTTATTTACTATGTGCAATTAAGCAATGCATGTAAAGAATGGTAGTAAAGCAAATTAGAAATGCTGTTCAGCGGGAGTTGACCTATATTCATGATCAATGTTCATTATTAGGACTAGTGCACATACTGGTTCTCGGCCATTTACATGGAAATTTTCAAGTTAAATTGCATCTATAATAAGATCGCGTGGTCAGTCTGAGTATTAACCAATGAGGGCATTGTTTTCTATCTGGTGTGATGAATATTACAATTTAAGAATACTTCTGATTGGTGAAAATTTGCATAAATTGTAGGTCTAAAGCGATATTAGAACGGCGGCCTTTTGGCCGCCATATTACAATTTAAGAATACTTCTGATTGGTGAAAATTTGCATAAATTGTAGGTCTAAAGCGATATTAGAACGGCGGCCTTTTGGCCGCCGTAAAAAAGCACCTGTCACGGTCATACTACAGAACTTTGTCAGATTTGCGGGCCAAACCATGAATTAAATCGCCAATTGCGTGGCAGAGCCATAAACTGCAATGTTACCTACGGTCTGTGCGCCCGGTGTCATCACAAATAAAAAAATAAATGCAAGTTTCTTTATCATGTGAAGTCAATAGGTATGGATTTAGTTACCTTTTCCGCCATTTTCCGTCATTTAGCCAGCACCACTTCGTTGTTGTAACATCGGTGCTTCGACATTCACCAGTGCGTATATACTTTGAATGAACTTCACGAGAATGTAATATCTGCTATTTAAAATTCGATCCGAAAATTTTGAGAAAATAACAAGCCAAGAAAAAACAAATGAAAAATTCAACAACAGCAGAATCTAGAGCGAAGATTTGGTTACCGTAAAATGCATTTAAGCCCCCCCCCCCCCCCCCGGTGGCTTAGACTGCTGTCCGCTCTTAGGCGGTGGTTCTGTTGTTGTTGACTTTTTGTTTATTGTTACTCCCATTGTGGAAGTCTGTTTGTTGTACGTTACTTTATGTCCATTCTAGTGTTGCAATCATCTTGATGGGGAAGAGAGAGCTGGTTGCTTTGCTTAATTTGTCTTCCTGGTGTCTCGTGATGGTTGGGCGGCTCTTCCTCGCGGTGCCATGGGGTTGTCTGCTGTTTGTGATTGTGGTATTTCCTGATCATACTCACTTACTATTTTTGACCAACTGAATCATAAAAAAACTTTTTTTCCTATACTCGATTTGACCATTTTTTTCAAATCCTTAAATTATCGGCCTTTCATCTTTATTACCACCGTATAGCATCGTACACCGGATATAGCGATTGCCGAAGCGAGGAAATCCTCACATATTGATGTACAAGGTCGGTGTTTCTTCTATTATTTTTCATATTTTATAAGATTCGGCATAAAGGATATAGTAGTGACATCGTTAAGACATTGATGTTTATCGGTGGCTATGAGAATTAGTCAGGAATAATCGGTCAGCACTACAATTGACAAAATGACTTGCCTAATCACTTGTATTTTACACGATCTTTGCCTCGCCTCCCTGAAATATGTTTATGTTATCGAATTTGTCGCTAAGAAAGATCAATTTTCGCTTTCATATGGCTTCTACATTGTCATAAGTACATGCCAACGAAGTTTTACTTCCCGATTCCATTTGGTTCCATCAATATTAAGGAGGAAAAAACTCTCCTGCTGTACGGTCTATAGCAGTTGTTGACACATCAGTGTACGTAATATAGCAAAATAAGTGTACACACTATAGCTAGGAGACTGATGCTAATTTTTTCCAATGTAAATGTGAATTAGGTCTAGCATTTAATCTGCATATATTTGCATACCAGAAATGAGTATTCTCATGTTCCTGGTCGCTTAATTTTCATTGTTTTATTGAGAATACACGGAAATCGGGAGACAAAAAACTTAACCACGATGATTGCAACCATTCTACAATTTATCTGCAGTGTTGAGCAAATACAATTTTAGGCCAAACTAAGGAAGTTGCATTCGGTTAACATTTAATCTGCTTTTGGATTGATTTAGCTGCCCTACTATTCTCAACCTGAAGCAAGTTTAGAGTTTCTTTAAACATCCAAAAGAATATGCTGCTGGGAATAAGAATAGAAGCAAGGACCGAGAATAATAAAAGGCCTCAACGCAAAATAAACCTGTCTTCGGTGTTTTCGACAAAGCAAGACTCAAACCAGTCTCCTTAATTACAGAGAGTCTAGATATGATACTTTCAAATGAGCTCTGGGCCCCCTGTCTTCCCTGGATCCGCGTATAACTTACATGTTTAGCACGTTTTCATGAGGATTTTGCCTTTGTGTGTGTATGTTGGATTTCTCTGTCTGTCTGTCTATCATTCTGCCTGTCTATCTAAGTCTCTCTCTACACGTGCCTGTCTGTCTGTCTGTCTGTCTGTCTGTCTCTCTCTCTCTCTCTCTCTCTCTCTCTCTCTCTCTCAGCATATATTGTGTAGTCCTAGCAGACCAGGGATCACGAGGTTGATACCGGGCATTTCAAGTCTTTTGTTGGGACTCTAAATCAGTCGTTCCCGTTCCAGTTTAACCTTTAATAGCTGATGGAAGCCCATTATCCTTAACTATGCATAGTTTATCCGTAACCACTACCCCTCCTATGACTCAAAGTGGGGCTAACTTCTTGTTGACTTTCCAGTGCCCTGTTATATGCCCCACCCCATTTATTTTGGGTGAAATGTAGATGCTGGGCCCGAGTCTACGTATGAGAAAAAATAGAGTACCCCCTCCCCCCCTGGGATAAGGGCTGTCTGTTCAAATGTCCTAGACCTTTCTAAATATGACGGCGAAGCTGGGTCTTCACTTCTTGCGTACACAAAGTTTGAGAGGGTTAGTCCAAGTGATAGACAGATGGACGGACGGAGGTACGCCCAATATTGAATATCGGGCCAGTCTATAAAGGGCCATTAATAAGGGGCCAAGTGTCCGAAATAACGGGCCAGTTTATATCCGAATTGGCCTGACAAATTACTATGGGCCATTTCCAGTTTGGACGTCCATCACCATAGACATAAAATGGCCCTTTTTTATAAGTTTATTTTATTACCTCCCCTGAGGTCCCCTGAATCATTTGAGGCAACTTACAGAGGGCCATGGCCCCTTGTTAAAAAAAGGCCCCTTGTCTATCTCCAGACGACTAAAAAGCCCCCCAAATCCATATCAGTAGCACGGACGGACGGACGGACGGACGGGCGGGCGACAGACAGACAGACAGACAGACAGACATACAGACAGACAGACAGACAGACAGACAGACAGACAGACAGACAGACAGGCAGACAGACAGACAGACAGATAGATAGATAGATAGATAGATAGATAGATAGATAGATAGATAGATACATTGTTGGCATAAACGCAAGCTTGCATATTCCTTAGTTGTTTGACATTGTAATAAGCATTAAAATTTGAGCCGCAACTTGAGATTTCCAACAATGTGATATGTGCGACCAGCAAAGCCTCAGACCAGCCTGCGCATACACGCAGTCTGATCGGAGCCTTAGCTGGTCCCTTGAATATTCTAAGCTACTGACTGACCATCATTTGGAGATTCTAAACTTGTCAAAATGCCAAATTGTTGGAAATTCCATGTCGTGGCGCAAAATAGAATTGCTGTTTTTAAATTTCGGACATAGCACGCAGTATATTTTAACCCACTCTTCTACCTGAAGTCCAATGTAATTGGTCACACGGTTGTCATAACATTGGTAATTAATTGACTATTTTGCCAGTGCCGCCCCAGGGAGATGGGGGAGCATGCCCCCCCCCCCCCCCCAAGAGGCCGTCAGTGCCCTAAAAAAAGCGCAATATATGATATTGCGAGTATATACGGTAATGCATAAAAAATACCTAGATGATAACGGATTACCTACAATTCTCACAGTATGTAAACTGAAATAAACATCCTGTACCGTTCCTCCGCTAGTTCACGCATTATAAACATGAATAACAGCACTCGTGCGTAACCAGCAGACGGAAAATGCGTGTTTTTAGGTACATGTACACGTTTCGATTTATATTGTTAGCGATACAGACAATACATATTCGAACAAAGTAAGAAAAGCCATTTTATCTTTTTTATTCCGTTTTATTCCATGATTTTAACGGTCTCCTCCTTTGCATTTTGCTTTGTTAAAAAACGACTTGCTCACAATCAGAGCCGTTTTGTGTCGAAAACGAGCTTAAATGCCAGATTGCACGGTTTTAGTGGAATTGGCAAGCAGATGTATACATGATTACATGGTTGTAACTGTAACAGTTACTTAGATCTATGGAAAAATGATTTTTAATAGGTGGGCCCTCGCAATTACAGCTGTACCAACAACTCTCACATCACGATTTCCGACAACTGGTTACGCACGAGTGCTGTAATTCATAATGTTTAAGGCGTGAGCTAGGAGGAACGGGCACAGGATGTTTATTTCAGTTTACATACTGTGATTCTGCAGAAAGAAAAGGGGGCACAGACATGGCTGTGCGTGTGGCCTTGGCTTGTAAATCATGGGATTTTAAATCTCCTGTAGTCTGGTCGCAGAGGATAAAACACTTTTGTGCCCCCTCCCAGTCCCAAACCAAACTCGGCATTTTGGGTGCGTGGGTGGGGGGTACTTATCCCCAGTCCCGAGGCTGTAGGGCTTGAGTGTGTGCCCCCACCCATATCTTCCATTTCGTTTTTGCTTTCATTGCAAATCCCATGTAGCCCAGTAGTCCCAAAGCTTATATGCAATAGCTGTGCCCCCTACCCTCCCCGACCAGACCCAGAGAAATTAAAAAGAGAGCCCTAGGCTGCTGCCATGCTGGGTTGGGGGTGAATGAAAAGTAAAAAATGCAGGGGAACCTATGCCCAATTTTCCAGCATTTTTTTTTTTCAAATTTTAAGCCCCCCCCCCTCACATGGGCTCTGCTGTTTTTCTGAACATTGGGGTGACTCAGACTTGCATTGCAATTGATGTGCCCCCACATGGGAACCTTACCATTGCACCAAGAGGACGACAAGAAAATGCAAAACAAATAGTTAGGAACAAGGTGTTTGAGTGTACAACCTTACTTAAAATTGAGGTTATAGAATATGGAAAATGGGTTTCTAAATTGCTTGAAATGCATTCTCAGAGGCAAAGATTTAAATGAATGGGGGGTTCAATCCTCCTCTAATACTCTTCCCATGACGCTGCTTGCACCGTCGGTTCAAGCCTTTGGCTTTAAGTGCCCCCACCCCTGCTTAAACAACACCTCTGGGTCCAGCCCTTTTTGTACATATATTTCGTTGTTTTAGTTTATGGCAATGTGTTGTGTATGATTCAAACTTTGATCTACATTTACAGCTGCAATAAAGTAAAGGTAGCAAAGAGGACGTCACCGTGACTTATACCCATACGGGACTTTAACGGACATCCAGGTATCTGCGATGCGCTGAAGCGGTAATAGGGAATTATAATGGAAGGTGTTAGTTTTTATACTATATCTTTTGAAATTATAAAAGCAGAATTCCTGTGCAAACAAATGTTTTACCTAAATATCTCACAATTATTCTGATATAATTTTTATGAATTTCCCTCTGCAAACTCTTCGTCCTTTTTGATGTTTTTTGATAGAACCCTAAGAATGATTAAATTATATAGTAAAACAGGCTTTTTTAGATCTGCTCATTGGTAGATATTCTGTCATAGTTATTAAAGTATTCAATATATTTTCTCTGTGCAAACGGGACACTATGCTCAGATCAATTGCGAACAAATTGGTATATTTTTCATACAATTAAAATAAAATTTGATGTAGCCTTTTGAAATTTTCCTGGTACAACCCCTACTACTTTTTCACAAGCTTCCCAACGATTACGGAGGTATAATCTATTTTTAGCAACTGTATCCAAGGTAACAACAGGTATTGACCGCACATACACTTTAGTAATCGCGTGTCTATAACTTAGCTTTTTGAAAGTTAAGCTTATTTATTTATTTATTTATTTATTTATTTATTTATTTATTTATTTATTTATTTATTTATTTACATAGGTTTAAATAAACAAAAAAACATTAGCGTAAAATTGTAAATATTATCTTACCAATCAGTTTTAACATATGCTTTGGGTGCTCAAAAGAACAGTCTCAGTGAGACGTGACTTTTGAGTACCCACAACATATGTTCTGGTTGAGAAATAAGAAAATTAATTTTTTGGGACGCACTCTTAAATGCTAAAGTCCTGATTTATTTATTTATTTATTTATTTATTCTATAAAGTTGCATTTGATCAAGGTATGCACTGTTTGCATAAAGATTTAAATAAAAATGAAAAATACCACACAACTTAATACAAAACGGACTTGCCCTAATGCCAAGAGTGGGAAATTCTATTGACCTAAATTGGTTATGATTCTTCACTTGCTAGTGGCGATAATTTTGGTACAAATAGTTTGGATCCAGATCAGGCCCGAAAAAGCGTCGAACTGAACTGGATTCATACTGTTTGAGTGAGAAATTTTGACATTGTGTTGGTATTTCTGATATGAAAGGCGAAAAAGATTTTGAATTATTGTTTCAAATGCCTATTTCAAAAGGAACCGATGGTATGCATTACTTGTTCTTGTTGAGGGACATAGAAAAAACAAACATTGCAGACCCAGATCAGACGCGACAGAACGTGGCCTCTAATCAGGGTCTCCGTGGTTTCTTATAAAATGTTCTATTAAAATCTGAATAAAATATATATATATACCAACCCTTGGTTCAAAAAAGGACTGGTATAACTGATAAGAGTGGGAAAATCCATACGGCTAAAATCGGTAATTACCTGTATTTCTATTTCTTATAAATTATGAAAGTACGGCATACATTGTGTATTACCAATAAACAAAGATTAACAGTGGACCCCCATACAGTGTGGCTGCGTGAGGGTTTTTTTATTGCATGCGTGTGTCTTCTGGTGATTATTTTTCCTAAACAAATGGACCCAGATCAGGCGCGACAAAATACGGAATTTTAAATGAATCGAAACAGATGACGTATCTGAATATATTTTTTGAAAAAAGTATAATTAAATAAAAACCTAATTATTTTAAAATAATGCCAATGCTGCGTGTGCAGGCTAATGCTCTCGTATGGTACATGTATTAACATATTTTAGCTTAATGAGTTTGATTGATTTGGATCTACACGGTTTTCACTGGAGTGTTTAATCTGGGGTTTTTTACAGCTTTGCATTGGATATCTGGCTTTGGCTACGCTAGCATGGGTGTTCATCAGGGGCATCAATGCATGTGCGATAAGTTCCAACATGAGCATTTTATATTTCAGGGGCATTTGCCAGCGCAACAACATATATATCTACAAATATTAACTAAACCTGTAGACGTTGGATCTTTAACCGCTTTAAACTACTAAAAATAATTCAATATTCCATACAGTAAAGTCAGGATGGCCCATTGAATTTCTTGAGGGATTACAGTTTATAATATACCTCTTTCTCTGAAGATCGATAATGTCATAGAAAACAGAGCAGACTCTGATAAAATGCCGCATAAGCGGCATTTCATCTGGGTTTTCACTGTCAAAGTACTTCGTTGAATACGTCACTTACGTTAACATGGGCGTTTATGAGGAGCATTTTCGCGTGCGTGATCAGTACCAGCTTGTACAAGCATAAATAAAGCATGTGAACGTTGGATTTTAACCTTTTAAGATCAATTGAGTTTGAATCAGTCCGGACGGTCCATTTCATATATTGAGGGATGTCATAAAAATATTATATTTCTTACTCTGAAGATCGAGTTTGTCGTAGAATACAGTGTCGATCCTGATGAAATGCCGCTTGTGTAGTATTTCCTCTGGGTCTTCACTGTTTTTCATAGTCTGCGTTTACCTCAAAATGAACAAAATCTTTAATTGCGCTACAAATGCGTGTTATCAAAGGAATCGCTATATTTGACGCGTCGCATCTGTAAAATTGGCGTTGCACTTTTTACGCTAGTTGATTATATTGCAAACAAGGAGCAGTCTGATCCGGGTTCATTTTGTTTGCTTCTATGATAAAATAAGTCTGGTGTCCTTTATTGAGGATATTAGGGACCAAGATTAGATTGCCCCATTAGGTGCGGTCTGGTCTGGGCTCACCCGTGATAAGTTAATCCGGTGGCCCATATTGCATACAGTGTGGGTCCTGATCAGACAACTCCCTAAGGAGCAGTCATTTGAGTACATACGAAATAAGCAGACGACATCCAAATAAATATACTTATCTTATGTAAGACTGTCATAAGCATTGGTGGTAAGGGTCCTTTATCATGGTATGGTACATGTTAAATCAGGTCGCTGAAACGTGTCATAATGTACATCCTGCGGGGTCTGAGATCAGCCGATGCAGTCGATTGTAAGCTATTGACCAGCGTTAATTAATACAAGATGGTTAATGACATTCACATACTGATTTCTATCTAAAAAGAAATGTTCAGTAATACCACCAGATATCCAGACCCGGATAAGAGGCCACAGAATGCAGCGTTTAATCATGGTCTATTGTAGATATTTTATTTATAAGTTACTACGTCACGAGAAATATATCTTTGACTAATTTGAACAGGTTTAGCGTCCCTTTTGTGGGACATAGGTGAACAGCACAGACCCAGATCAGAGGCTATAGAATCATTTATCCTAGCTTAGTACTGGTTCAACCCAGGAAGACTCGTCCCTATATAACTGAAAGATTGTTGATGGGACGTAAAGAACCAAATCAAATAAACAAGAGGCTATAGAATTCAGCGTTTAATCAGGGTCTTCACTGTTCACGCACACAAGGTTCATCTAAAACTTAATTAAATTGAATATCCTGATAGATGATCAGACTGCACTCGTGGTGTAAACTTATCTACGCGTCTGTTAACCCTTAAAATGCATTTGAAAATGTCGTCTGCTGAAGTCGTCTGCTGCGAATAATTGCCTAACATTACTGACGAATTAAGTATAGAAGCAAACAGCGTGGACCCAGAACAGGAGCAGTCTGATCTGGGTCCACACTGTTTGCGATAAAGGTTCTTAAACATTTCAGCAGACGACTGTTGTTGCGATTGGAGCACTAAGGGTTAATAGCATTACGACGTTAATCAAATTTATTATTAAATGTATCAAAATTACATTAATAAAATTGACGTTTGTTTCATTTTAAAGTTCAGCATACGCCGCTGAAGCACATTCTGGTCAGTATTCCATTCACACGAACAAAAACCCTTAATTGGCATACTATTCTAATGTAGTCTAAATAATTTCAATAAACTGTGAAAACCAGTCTAGTGGATAAAACGCCCATAGCTATGGTAACTCCGTCGTCCGCTTAGAGATAAAATTAATACATGTAATGTGAAATTGGTGCCTCCTGGTGGATTAAGACAAACGGTCAGCTTGGAAAAGCAGATGTCCGTTAAAGTTCGACATGATTCGTAGGCGGGGCTCTGTGCTACGTTTGACAGATAATAATTTATCTATGTATATAGAACTGTTAAAATTATAGCACTAGACAGGATTTTCACAATGATTTAGTCTGCCTATCGACCGTACACTACGAGCAGGATTTTTTGCTATAAAACGTACACTTCCCTCCTATAGACCGTACACTAAAACGACTAAAAAAAGAAGATTCAATCGTCAAATGCAGCTTCAAAAGTACGCTTATGGTATTTTAAGTGGGTTCCTATGATTTTCTGGGGTATTTGCCATGGTTCTCTGTGTATTTCGTAATAATATTGTACTTAAACAGCCTTTAAAACAGATATTTTCGTGGCAAACAATAGAAAATCATCAGTGATTAGCGGAACATTTCTGTTATTTGTAATTTCTATAGATTTTTGCTGAACATTTGTTATAGTAAGGAATACACATCGATGTATCAGCAACGTCAGAAAAATGTGTCTGCAATGATATTTCACATGTATCAAGGAGAAAATGGCACAAAAACTCACCTCGTACATCAACGTGTGAGGATTTCCTCGCTTCGACAATCGCTATATCCGGTGTACGATGCTATACGGTGATTACGCTTCCCTAGAGCTAAACTCACGCAATAAGTCACAACTTCAAGCCCCTGTGCACACGAGGGTCGACGATGTACGAAGAACGAAGACGGTGAGCTAAAAAGTATAAAATCAGATTATGTTTTGTTACTTTTGACAAAAGGAACTATCCCTTTTCTCGCTATTTACAACTTCTGTCTTTCGCGCTCTCTCTCTTTTGCTCTAAAAGACTTACATTGGAGGTCTATATAGCAAAAAATGGACCCAGATCAGCATGCTCATTGAGGCCAATGTGCCGTCTGATCAGGGCTTATAGTGTATGGATCCTTGATAAATTAGACTGGAGTGCATTTGTATATATACAGCAGACATCATACGAAGATGACATTTTTCTGGACAAAATTATTAGCAGGACAAGGGTTAAGCAATATCTCTCTGTACTTTATGGTATTTTTTCAGAGAAATTTCCTATCATTCACAAACATTCTAACACTATACAGGTTCTGGGGAGGCACTTTAAACTAACTGATTTCCTTGCTGCTTTGGGGTTAAAGGGAAAATTCACACTTTTTTGAAATGCATTTATTATAGAGCTTACAGTATGGTAGGAATAATCATTCATTTAATGTGTGTGAAATCACTTCAATTAGCCTGTAATTAATTACTTTCAGTCGGCACTGGGGTTCTGGCCATTTGCAGGTCAATGAGCTCCTAACAAGTGGACTGGAATCACTATGACCTGCTTACACACTACCAGACAAAAGTCTTAAATCCTTGATAAAGGCAAAAAATAACAATGTTTCTAAGTAATACATTAAAGGGTGTGTACATTGATGACTATATTTTGATACATGGGCCAGGGTTTGATAATTATTTCTAAAATTCAACCCTTAAAGCACTAATTATTACTATAGCAGACGACATATTTTGTAACAACTTTCTTCATTTTGGGTACAATAAGACATAGCAAAATCAACGGAAACTTATTGAAAAACAAAATACTTTTCTTTTAATAGTCGTAACATTCGCATTAATCTGACTGATGATTGTTATTAAAACAGAATATCAATTATCCAATATGTATGGAACCACTAGCAAGGTGATTCCATGAGTCATTTAGCTGACTTGAAATAGAGGTTAATGTCCATCTTTTAATGTCCATTACTGTAATATGGCAGCCCCGAGATGTTTAGATTAAGGCAATGAACACTGCCATAATTAACTTAGAAGATGAGGGGATGATCTCTGAAAAATAAATAAGTACATTATGAAATGTTTATTTTGTTTTAAGTAAAATGTTCAAAAACCATGAACATACACTTTAAATAGCTGTTAAATAAATAAAACTGTCCATCAGATTAATGCTTTTTGGAGAGGTAGTTATGTCATCTAAAAATACTCTGTGGTTGTAGGATCGACTGTGTTCTCAAACGGGAGCATCTGTATCCTGATTGGGCATCGTTCCCGAACGGGATCCATTGACAACCAACAAAAGCCTAATTTTAAACCTTAATAACTTTTTTCTAGACATTTTTTAAAAAAAACTGAACGCTCAAAAGTTTGGAAATTCATTCATCGTTGGGCTGCTAAAATTTGGTGAAAATCGGTTAAAAACTGTGACACATATTTTTCGTTTTCTGAGACCACTTTAAAAACAGTAAAATGGAGCCCGATCGAGTAGCAAGTAACTATTTATAGTAACATTTACCAATTTAAGTAGGTCAATGGAGCCCGATCGGGCATCTCTCCTCCACTGTTGAAAGGTGTTTCGAATTTTCTTTACTATTCCATAAAATCAGACTCTATGCGTATATATAAAGGGATCCTGGTTAATTTTAGGCATAATCTTAACACCGCTGACCAAATATATCAAATCAAGACCATAGGAAGTTAAGAAATTTATGCTTATGCTCCACATTTCTTCATATATTGTTCTTTTGGCCAATTCTTGTATTGCGCGACCAGCAGGTGTGCACTATAATCACTGAGTCCGTCTGACCGTCTAGTGAAAATGCTCATAACACTTGAACCACATTGTATGTTTTGATTAAAATATATGTATGCAAGTAAACATTGTCTAACCATTGCTATGAGTTACAGGCTCAACTTACAGCCGTTTTTTATGGACGAGGCTTTGCTGAGCAACAGTCAGACCGGTCGTGGTAAGATAGTAAAACTGCTCATAACTCTTGAACCACATGGTATATTTGGATCAAATTTTGAATACTTATTTATCTTAACATTTTCCAGCCACTGGAATGCAAAGCGGTGATGAGGCTTTGCAGAGCAACAGTCCGGCCTGTCCTGGTCAATTAGTGAAAATGCTCATAACCCTTTAACCACATGGTATATTTTGATCAAATGCATACTTATACGTACATTTTCACATTGATGGGAATTAAATGTAGGGTGTATAACATAAGTGTGTGCATTTAAAGACTCAAATAATTCATTAAAAAGATTTAAAAAATCCATACTTGGAACACCCATACAATAATTGATTCATAATACCTGCTCAATATAAATTATGTGCTCATAATACCCATCTAGTATTGCTAAAAAACTGAACTGTTCTGCACGCGGTTTTGGAACTTTTAGTTTGTGTACAGTGGACACATACAGCGTTTCATTCAAAACTTTTACATTTTTTTCTTAGTATAATCAAATAGACGTATATGTATTTGAGCTTAAATGCCCTTTTGAAGATGTTTTTTTTCTCTCCTCGTGATGCCCAAGTGAATGCAAAATACGTGAGCAGATCCACTTGATCACGTATCTTTGCTAATTATGCTGTACACATACCAGTCACGCTAGAGAACCTCTGTACTCGAGAGGTGCAGTCATCACGTGGCGGTTGCAGTCGAAAAGTGCACAAAATAGTGTACCTAGCTGTTTAAAAAGGGTAATATTTTGGTCAATATTTTACTTCTGAGAATATTCATCGCGAATTATTGTCTCTTATAAATACAATACAATACAATACAAAATGTTTATTTTGTAATGGAGGCCACCGGCCCATAATACAAAACAGTCATAATACAATATTAACGATGAGGGGTAAACTAGAAATTAGTTATTTATCTTACTAAATTAGATTAGGAAAAATATTGTTCAAACTTGTCTCACGAAAAAGTGTATTCATGGTTTTAACTCACAACAAGTCATCCACACTTGTCACCCGCTGATATGTGGTCAAACAATGTAGTTCAGTGTAGGAGCAATCCTATTCTGGTCCACATCGTTTGCCCCCCCGCTATTATCAGTCAATAGTGCCAGCAAATGTGTGTAGCAGACGACATGAGCAAACAACATTTTCAGCTGCATTTTTTTCTTCTTTTTTTCAAGCGCCTTCGGGTCAACACATGTTGTGGTGCGCGAAAGAACCCTCTCATTGAGACGGTTCTTTTGAGCACCACGACACAAGTCTGCATATCAATTGATGCGTATTTAAAATCCAAATATGTATCTGCTTTAACAAAATTTTTGTGGATTGAGTGCTAGTGGCTACAGCGCCAGAGTTATGCCAAAAATGTGATGTTTTCTTGAAAAAGAGAAGAAAGAAATTTTTGCTTATGTTCAGGAATTTATGCTTACTTTAGCTAAATGCATGATAACAGTACTTTAATGTGAAAAAAGTTTGAAATCTGAGGCTGCATTTTGAAAGCTATTCAAGCTTTTCATAGTGTACGCATAGTTCTGTATATATGGTGTTCTGGCCCAGTGGTCGGGTCGTTGACTGTTTCATATTTATTTTATTTAGACACTCGACTGCTGAGCCAGAACACCCGATATTCAGAACTATGCGTATAGTATGAAAAGCTTGAATAACTTCCAAAATGCTCGGTCCTCAGTAAAGGATTGGTATTTTGCATTTATCGAACGTAAGCATAAATTCCAGAACATAAGCAAAAATTTCTTTCATCCTCTTTTCAAGAAAAAAGGCACATTTTTGGCATAACTCTAGCGCTGTAGCGACTATCACTCAACCCACACAAAAAATGTTAAGCAGATACACAGCTGGATTTATAAGCGACAATAATTCGCAATGAATATTTTCAGAAATAAAAATTGACCAAAACATTACCTTTATTGACAGCTCGGACCCAATAAACACGGACTGGTCACTTACATACAGGTAAATGTATATATTGGAAATATGTTGTTGTGGCTCAACGGTAGTTGAGCTTTCAAAACTGACGTATGTTGAAGATTAAATAGTCATATCTCCGTTATTTCTCTACACATCTTTGATTTTTTGTCAAAAAGCAATGGTTCAATTTACTATCTTTAAGACTGTATTGTTATATTTATTGAAAGTTTATCCGTCTTTATGAACATCAGCAAGAAACATAGGTACCCGTTTTAACTATTTTCGGCACTTTAGCTGACAATCGCCAGAAATCAACATAAAAAAGATGAGAAAATTTCAATTCTTTCTACTGTAACTCGTAATATTTTAGCTTCGCATACAAGGAGTAACCTCTTATAATCTTGTGTATGTTCAGAATCAATTTTATTGACTGTATTTCTTTGAAATAGCGCTAAAATATAGCCTCGACAACATAATTTTGTATTTCCGTCAGTGACCAGTCTGTTTAAACTTGGTCCGAGTTGACAGCTAGGTAAATTACTTTGTGCACTCATCGACTGCAACCACCACGCGATGACTGTGCTGTTGGAGTACAGTGGTTCTCTAGCGTGTCGATTCGACAAAAAACTGCATGCACTAACAAGGCCCTGGAAGCATACTGGTCAATGTAAACGCACCGGTGGTTGCTACAACGGGCTGTAGTGACTATCACTCAACCCACACAAAAAAAATGTTAAGCAGATACACAGCTGGATTTATAAGCGACAATAATTGCCAAGCAATTGGTGATTCAATTCATGGTTTGGACTGCAAATCCAACACAGTTCTAGAGTTTTGCCATGACAGGTGCTTTTATCTAGTATAACTGCCTAAATTAAGGGAAATCTGCATGTCTAAGCGCAGCTGTTGTCATATTCCCATGAAATAACATCCAAAAAACGATTACCACTTTGTGTATTTTTTTTCTAAGTAAACTAGCAAATGTTTTATGGAGGAATTTTATTACAACGCACTGGGTGCATTTTTTGACGCATTGATACAACGCACTGATGGTTGCACAGAAGTGCTGTGGTTGCTAGTGCAGACTCACCACAGCATTCGCTGTTCACATAAACGTTACGAAAATCGCTATTTCAGCCAGCACATGATATTTCGATACTGTGACGAAGGCTCAGGCGAGCCTGTGCAAACGTGCAGACTCCCAAGAGCATTCGCTGCCAGCACAAGAGATCCTGATACTTATCGCATTGTCCAGTGACTTTGCCTGCGCAAAAATGCAGACTCATCAAAGTATTAGCTGCTGGCGTGAATAGCACACAAATCGCCATTTTAGGCAGCACAAGAGATTTTGTACAGTGACGAAGGCTAAGATTAGTCTGTGCAAATGTGCAGACTCGCCAGAGCCTTTGCTGCTAGCACAAATTGGCATTCAATCGCCATTTGAGCCATCACATAAGAATTGTGAACTGTGACGATGGCTAAGACTAGACCAAGCAAATGTCAGACTCGCCAAAGCCATCGCTGTTCGCACGAATGACACCCAAAAATAGCAACTGAGTTTGATTAGGAAATATCACAATCACAAACTGCATGTGGCACCAGGAAGACAAACTAAGCAAAGCACCAAGCTCTCTCTCTCTTCCCCAAAACAAGAATGGACATAAAGTAACATAACATATAACAATTACAGAATCCTATGATGGGAGTAACAATCAACAACGAATCAACAACAACAGAACCACCGCCTTAGAATAGACAGCAGCCTAAGCCACTGGGGTGCTAAAATGCATTTTACTGGTACCAAATTATCACCCTAGATTCTGCTGTTGTTGAAGCACGAAAATGTTAAGCTCGCCTGGAGGCTTCTTAACTTTTGCAATGTATCACAACGGACAAACAATCTCACCAAATTAAAAGTTTTGGGGCCAATCTGAATAACAGGCAGAAACACTATCAAAGTGCGAACAGGGCTAGCTCTGGAGCGTCTCTGGTAAGTCTGCACATTTGCGCAGTCACGCTTGAGCCTTCATCAGTGTACAAAACCACAACATCTATGCCTATTGACTGTATGATTTCTTTATAAGATTGCATTTATTTTACTTGTGATGACACCTAGGCGCTGAAACCGTCAGTAACATTGCAGTTTATGGCTCTGCCACGCAATTGGCGATTTAATTCATGGTTTGACCGACAAATTTAACACAGTTGTGGAGTTTGACAGTGACAGCTGCTTTTTTTCTATTGTGACTGCCGAACTTGGCGGAAATTTGCATGTCTATGCACAGCTGCAGCTATGTTATCATACTCCCATGAAATAACATCCAAAAACGATTACTATTCTCTATTTTTTTCTATGCAGAGAAGGCTCTGGTGAGTCTGTACATTTGCACAGGCTCAACTGAGTCTTCGTCACAGTACTGAAAAATCATGTGCTGACTCAAATAGCGATTTGTGTGCCGTTTATAAGAACAGTGAATGCTGTGGTGAGGCTGTACCAGCAAACATGGCACATCTGGGCAACCATTAGTGCGTTGTATCAATGCGTCAAAAAATGCACCCAGTGCGTTGTAATAAAATTCCTCAATAAAAACATTTGCTAGTTTACCAAGAAAAAAATACAAAGTGGTAATCGTTTTTTGGATGTTATTTCATGGGAATATGACAACAGCTGCGCTTAGACATGCAGATTTCTCTCAATTTAGGCAGTTTAACTAGGAAAAAGCACCTTTCATGGCAAAACTCCAGAACTGTGTTGGATTTGCAGTCCAAAGTAATAAGGTTGCAAAGATCAGGAATCGATACAATCAAGTTCCACACCTGACCCAGGATACCAAAGGGAAAGTGACAAACTCACAGAGGACACCACAAACGAGAGCCAAGAGGTCAGCCCTTTCCCAGCAGGTGACCACAAAGCACATATAAACAGACGCGCACAAAACATAGCAAACACAAGACAGAACAAAAACATAAAAGATCCACAAAAGAAGTACCGCCTTGGAACGGTCAGTAAAATATTTTACTGGAGGGCTTAAACCGGTTTAACGGCGCCAACCTCACCCTTAATTCAGATGTGGATCAAGACACATAAATATTTGGTTTGCATGAACGACCCCTAACTTATCAATGCATCATCTCCTAAAACATATAAATCAAGATATAACAAGGAGATAAAGCAAGGATAAGGACTCAACAGTAAATTAAACTGAATACCGGAGCAAAAGAAATCCAACAGGTAAACCCCGGTAGGCCCGACAAACAGCCAAAGCATCAGGCCCCTACCATCTCATCAATAGATAAGTCTTTAAGTCGGAACCATCATAGAGTCTGAAGTCCGACCCACCGGCGTGCAATTAACTATGAATTAAATCACCAATTGCTTGGCATAGCCATAAACTGCATTGTTACCGTTAGTCTGTGCGCCAGGTGTCATCACAAATAAAATAAACGCAAGCTTACAAATAAATCATAAAGTCAACAGGTATAGATTTTTTTTAACCTTTTAAGCCACCACCAGTGCGGAAAAATGCATTATAGTATTTCAGTGGATAAATGTGACAATTCGGAAATTGTGTGTACACGCTGTTTGAAAAAAGGAAGTTTGACATCGTTACGCCGCTGTACAGGCTGTAAAAGCTCCAGCTACTGTAGCAAAGACTGCCAGAGATCAGATTGGCCCTCGCATAAGCAGCTGTGCAAATCAATCCAATCTCAAAACCTGCAAAATTAACTGTAATAGCTCAATTTGTACATAGAACTTCAGGTTAAGGTGTTTGAGACTTTTGAAACTAACTGAAAAAGCTCATTCTTGTACATAGAACTTCTTGTGGTGTTGGAAGACTTATTCAATTGATTACTCACTGTGTAATATTGTACACTGGTGTTGGTGACATTTAGTGTTTAGAACATTTTATCCATTGTCCCCCTTTTACCGGTTTATCCGGGTGGTCCGACAAATCAACGGACGAACTCTAAGAAACAAAGAAGAAGAAGAATGCCACCACCAGCTCGTTGTAGCAACCACCGGTGCGTTTACATTGACCAGTGTGTGGAAGGGGGGTCCCAGTATCCATTTAACTTTTTTGAAAAATATCTCATATCCCTAAAAGCAATAAATGACTAAACGGGGGGGGGGGGGGGGGCTTCCAGTTCTGTTCTGTTCAATTCCCAAGTCTGAGTTACCTCCCCAACTTGTCCGAAAAATGTAAACAAACTTGAAAGCAGAATTTATTTTCTCCAAATAGTTGTGATAATGGCGTTGAAATTATTAGCAAAGGTGATATTTTATATATTTAAGTATCAGAATTGAGTTTGATATGTATTTGTTGCGATAATTTTCAGTACACATACCGCTATTGTCGATAATATTAGGGGACCGCCAAAGGCATAAGTGGGTGGGGTAATGGAAGGTGGGGTATATTTATAATTTATGCCCTTAAATTGAACAATTGAATGTCTGTGTCCGAACACGCTTTCCTTAGTGTCATTTGTAGGGTTGACACTAGATAAGTGCGCTGTCCAGTCTGAACGGGACCTTAACTGGATTCCCTGTGCACAGGTCTGGGAATCTCGGAAACACGCGATCAAAATTATTGTTAAACCAGTCCTATTGGAATTTTGTGGATCACATAATTCTGAATCTGAATGGTGATACGTCGTAGTGACCACTGCTGGCTTTTACACGACGGGGTGGGTGCGCATTTAGTCAAAATGTGAGGTTGATAGTCTGTTCCTGAAGCTGTTTACACTGTCTGAATTAATTACACTATCATCCAGTTTATTCCAATCATAAATTGTTCTAACAAAGAAAGAGTTTTTGAAATTTTCAGTTTTAGCTGGAATTGGTTTGTAGCACTTTGAATTATTAGTAGAATAGTTTTCAACAATGTTCTTATGCTCGTAGTCCTTGAACCGAGTAGCCCGTATTGCCCGCCTTTGCCTCTGTGGTTGGATGTAGTCGTCTTTGTTGATTGCCGGTACATGCCCTTCCACCACCTTGTACATCAATG
>CAXHUL010000694.1:0-27277 GCA_964019695.1 Loripinus fragilis
GCCCCCCCCACCACAAAATGTCCAAATTAAGTGGTGACCCAAATGAACTAAGCCTATATAAAAAGTACATGTATCAGCAATAGTAGCACCCCCTCCCCCATCACTGGGTGTCAAATGAATTCGCATTTTTTAACTGAAGTTCTATGGGATATATCTGACTTAACATTTGGCAAAAATTAAGAGACAATTTACGTGAAGTCTCTCTCATTAGACATAGCAAAACAAAAAAATCTGCAAAATTGAGGTCATTGTCGTCTACCCTTTGTCAAGATATTTTTAGTTAAGGAGCTCCGGATTGGTCTTTTTACCCGATGAAGATTCCGAAAATCAGACTGCAAACTTTTAACTTCTTCTGCCTTTCTATCACCTGATTTTTGCCTATCCTAAATTTCCCTCTTTCCCTTTTTCTACCGCCACAGGGACATAATAATCAAGTGTGATTGTCGTCTTTCAACGTACAGATACAGATACAGATGACAGATAACAGCCACCAGTTTTTTTTTGCCACACCAGAATTTGGCAAAATCACATCATCTTTCTAGTGATGCAAAAGGCTCAAAACCACTAAATTACATAAATACAGACATAAGTAAGCAAAACATATATAATTATGACTAAAAAAATATATGCCATCATGGTGAAAAAAATGGTCAAAGTTAAAAAACCCGCGGGGTTTTTCAAAAACCCCGCGGGGTTTTTCAAAAAACCCGCGGGGTTTTTTCAACCCCGCGCGGGGTTTTTCCCCCACATTTTCAAATGGGGGAAAAAACCCGCAGGGTTTTTTCAAAAAAATAAATATTAAAATTTGTTCAAGAAACGAGTTTGTTTGATTGTAATTATTGCAGAAAATGATTGATATGGCTTAATTCCAAACTTTGATTTCCCCCGCGGGGTTTTTCTCCCATTTCAGATTGTGGGGGAAAAACCCCGCAGGGTTTTTTGAAAAATTCAAATTGACTTTTTTGAATTATTATTCATCACAATGCATAATAAAAGGTATATCAAAAACTTTCAGCATTATATTGTGCCTCTAGAGGAAAAAGAAAATTCCCCCGCAGGGTTTTTCCCCCGCGGGGTTTTTCCCCCACAAAATAAAATGGGAGAAAAACCCTGCGGGGTTTTTTATCCAAAAATAATAGTTTCAGTTTTTAGCTCAAAGAAGCATTTTACACTTTGTGTTCAAGTTGTGAGAGTTTTATATCAAAACAGAGAGATTTCAATTTCTCCCTTGGTGAGAAATCCTAAAATATACGTTACCAAAATGGCAATGTATCATTGTTAGACTGATGGCTGAGAATGTTTTGCTCCCCGTTAAAGAATTTTGCAGACACATCATATCTTAAAAGAGCATTTCAAGCTGCGTAGAACAAGAGATGTTTGCATGTGTACGATTGGGTGTTTGCCTCTGACAGTCTGTTACATATGTTACCATATAAAATTCAGAAAATGAAAAGTAAAAGTCTGTGCAATAAGAAGGCATTAAACTCCCGATTAAACTCACTATTTAAATTACGCATATAGTTTGCCTACTGGATACCTAGAATACATATAAAAGTTTTAAAGCAAAATAACGGCATCCTAATGTGTTATGTGCGTTACTTAAATTAAACTACCCTTAAAAATGGTAATTGTGACCAATATTATTTGCTTTTACAGCTGATTTGTGCTTTTTTAAAATGCTTTTGATCTAGTTGTACTTACACACTCATTTGGCTCATAGAAAAAACAAAGTGTGTTAATCTATCTTAAATATGGTGCATTATATGAGCAATTAAACAACACTACCCTAAGTTTTAAGGAGCCCAATTCGGTAGGTATTATTCAAGTAAAAATATATGAAATCTTCCATTATTTGATTGTCGTGCTAATATAATAAAGAATGATAAATTTTGCAAGTTCAACAACAAGATAGGAGAACTTGTTACAGGTTGTTACTGATGTTACATAACATTATAAATAAGCAAGGACATAGACTTGGTGTAAGAGATGATATTTCAGGGCGAAATGAATATTTTTCACATAGTTTCCTATAAATCTCTAGGTTTTGGTGCATTAATCTTAGGAATTAAATCATTACTGATTATCAAGACCTTTTTACAGATGTTATATATATCAACTTTTTCAATATTCCTTGTGTGCATAATACTAAAATATAGATAGAGGGACGTGAAAAATAATAGTTTATATTTTAACATGACAATTAAGTATTTGTTTTGGTTAAATGTAAATATCTAAACTAATCCTTATCCAAGTCATATACAATATATATCCTTATCAAAGTGACCCTTATCAAAATGATATTCACCACTCCGCCATCCCAAGAGGAATCAAAACACCAAATTTGGGATTCATACATCAAATAATATAGGAGATAAGATCCAGACAGGATTATTCTAGAAACTAGGTCATAGTTCAAGATCGCAGTGACCTAAAAATGGTATGCCACACATCAGCATCCAAAGATATATCCATACAGCAAATTTGGGATTCCTCCCTCAAATAATATACGAGATATGCTCCTGACAGGATTATTTTAGATATAAGGTCAAGGTCACAAAACTGAAACATGACACTCTGCCAGCCCAAGATGCAACCACATACCAAATTTAGGATTCCTAGCTCATACAATATGGAAAAAATGCTCAGAACACGGTTATTCTAAAACTAGGCCAAAGGAAAAAGTCACAGTGACCCGAAAAGTGTATACAAGACTTGGCCATCCCAAAATGCATCCACACACTAAATTTGGAATTCCTACCTCAAAGAATAAAGAAGTTATGCCAATTCTAGAAACTAGGTCAGAGTTCAAGGTCACAGTGACCGGAAAATAGGAAGGGACAATCCGCCATTCTAAGATGCATTCACACATCAAATTTGGGATTCCTACCTCAAATGATAAAAGAGATATGCTCCATATATTATTATTCTAAAAACCAGGTCAAAGGTCAAGTTTAAGGTCACAGTGACCCAAACATGGTACGCAGCACTCCGCCATCCCAAGATTCATACACATACCAAATTTGGAATTCCTATCTCAAAGAATATAAAAGATATGCTATGGGCACAATAATTCTTAAAACTAGGTCAGAGATCAAGGTCAAGGTGACCCAAAAATGGTATGTGACACTCCATCAACCCAAGATGCATTTACACACCAAAATTGGAATTCCTATCTCAAAGAATACAGGAGATATGCACCAGACTCAATACAGTTTCTAGAAACTAGGTCAGAGGTCAAGTTCAAGGTTACAGTGACCCAATTATGGTATGTGACACTTCTTCATCCCCAGATGCATCCTCACACCAAATTTGAGATTCCTACCTGAAATAATATGAAATACATGCTACGGGCATGATTATTCTAAAACTAGGTCAGAGGTCAAGGTCACAGTGATCCGGAAATGGTACGAGACACTCCACCATCTGAGGATGCATCCACACACCAAATTTAGATTTCCTACCTCAAAGCATGTAAGAGATATGCTCCAGGCACAATAATTCTTAAAACTAGGTCAGAGGTCGAGATCAAGGTCACAGTGAACCGAAAATGGTATTTGAGACTCGGTCATCCCAAGATACATTTGCATACCACATTTGGAATTCCTCTTTCAAAGAACATAGGAGATATGCACCAGACTCAATGCAGTTTCTAGAAACAAGGTCAGAGGTCAAGTTCAAGGTCAAAATGACCTAATTATGGTACGTGACACTATGTCATCCCAAGATGCACCCACACACCAAATTTGAGATTCCTACCTCAAATAATATTAGAGATATGCTCCGGACACAATTATTCTAGAACCTAGGTTAGATGTCAAGGTCGCAGCTACCCAAAAATGGTATGTGACACTCCGCCATGCCAGGATGAATCAACACACCAAATTTGGAATTCCTACCTCAAAGAATTTAGGAGATATGCACCGGACACGAAGCGGGACGGACGGACAGTGCGATTACTATATGCCTTCCTAAGTTCCTTTGGGGGTATTAAAATGTAAAAAAAATCAACATTTTTTTTTCCTTTAACCAAACCACAACACATGTAGTGGGTTTGTTTGTTTGTTAGATTTGATTCTTAACTTCCTATCAATAATCTTTCAGTTATAGTATAGTGGGTACTTAAAAGAACCATCTCACTGAGACCATTCTTTTGAGCACCCAAAACATATGATGTGCGGCTTAGAAAACTTCCAAGTAAATGGAGTAAACATCATCCAGACCACCTTTAACCAAACCACAACACATGTTCTGGGTTCTCAAAAGGGCCGTCTCAATGAGACATTTGACTCTTGAACAACCAAAACATATGATGTATGGCTATTAAAATTCCCATTGCAAGTAAATTGAGTAAACATTAACCAGACCTCCAGATAAGATTGTGTGCTGTAAAATCATTTTTCCTTTTACCAAACCATAACACATGTTTTGGGTACTCAAAATAACTGTCTCACAGAGACAAATGTTTTGAGCACCTAAAACATATTATGTGTGCCTTAAACAACTTTTAAGTAAATCGAGTAAACATCCACCAGACATCCAGATAAGAGTGCCAGATGCATAATCACCTTTCCTTTTACCAAACTACAGAACATGTTGTGGGTACTCAAAAGAACCCTCTCACTGAGATCACTTTTTTTAAAGAAGCAATCTATTCAGGGACAAGTATTCTTTCTTTTTGTATTTTATCTATTGATAGCTAATATGTATTATAGAACTTTTTGATCTCTGTAAAGGCGGCACCTCATGAATGCGAAATTAGGCCTTGTCTACCTTAGACATAAGTAAAAGCTGAAAATGAGGCGTGGTTTTCTTCAAAAGTGACTATCATCTTGCGCCATTACCTCAGTTGAGACGCAAAACATTATTTAATCCAGCTTAGTGACTTCATCCGAAAATGTCTCATTATTGGTTAACGATAAGTATAGAGACAAACAGTGTGGACCCAGTATAGACAGCTTCCAAAGGAGCCATCTAATTTGGGTCTACACTGTTTGTCAACGTCGCTTCAACAATATTTTTGCATTGGCGCTCTAGGGGTTAATAAATGTGAGTTCAGTGTATAAACTGTTAGGATTTTCATGAAACGCACGCACGTTTACTGGCTCAAACAACTTAAACTCTTAACCAAATAGATAGAACATGATTTCCCTTCTTGAACAGATGAAATAGCCAAACCACACCCAGATATGAATATTAAAGTTGCCCTCTTTACAATGACTGAATAGCTCAATAATATAAGACCAATTCCCCAATTGGAAGATTCCATTTAAGAAATTAGAATCTTAAGGGGTGAATGATGGAAACTAATGTTCTCTTTCTAGGCTAGTATTGCTAAATGAGCAGTCTACTCAGGGACAATATTTTTTCATTTTTTGGCAGCTAGTATGGATTAAGCCAGTTTACCAAAGGGAAGATTCCATTTTAGAAATTTTGGATCTAATGTGGTGAAACATGGAAACATGATCTCATTCTAAGATCCACTAAAGAAACAATATATCCATTCCACAAGGGGAAACACACATTTTATTTAACCACTTCAATTGAACATATGAGCATTAAATTTCATTTAAAAATAACTCTGGACATGCATTTCCATCATTATTATTATTATCATAATAATAACTTAGCATCATAAAGAATCTTTCAATAATAGAGAAAACCTAAAAGTTTATAAAAAACACACACAAAAAAACAACAACAAAAAAAACCCAGCAAACTCGCAATAGGTTTCGTTAAGTTTGTATAAACACATTCCTTGTAACACATTCCTTGTAATAATCGCCAATTTCATTCTAGACTTACACATACATATCGATACAATAAACAATGATTTGCCCATTTTGTATCTGAAAGGGTCACAGGTTAAAATTTCTATATTTTAAATCTTTGCATTCTTGCTAATTGTTTTATTCTTATTCTTAGTTGTAGTCTGCTGACTTATTTCATTTTTTTCATTTTAATATCTTTCAGGAACACTAACAGAATGTCAAACATTTTGAATTCAGATCAGGACCGACATTTTATTAGTTTAGATTCAGGTCAGGACCGACAAAATGTCAGTCCTGGTCTGGATCTAAACTGTTTGCAATTTTGGTTAATAACCTATTTTATTGAACCACTTCATTTGAATATATGAAAATAACTCTGGACATTTCCATCATTATTATTATAATAACTCAGCATCAAAAAGAATCTTTCAATAATAGTGAAAACCTAATAGATTACTATTAAAACAAAAAAAACCCAAGCAAACTCGCAATCAGTTTCCTTAAGTTTATTCGAATTTCTGATATGAAAAAAAAAAATTCATTGTTATAATAATTATAACCACTTTCATTAGGATAGATTTTTACATACATATTGATACAATATACATGGATATGCCCATTTTGTATCTGAAAGGTGTCACAGGTAGAAATTTCTGTATTTTAACTATTTGCATTCTGTGTAATTGAATATTCTTATTATTTTGTTGTCTTCTACTGACTTATTTCATTTTTCCCCAAATAATTCTTTCAGGAACACTGACAGAGTGTCAAACTGTTTGAATTCAGATCAGGACCAACATTTTATCAGTTTGGATCCCAGTCAGGACTGACAAAATCTCAGTCCTGATCTGGATCCAAACTGTTTGCAAAGGTTAACAGCATATGACATCAAGCTAAAGTGTTACTAATTGTCCCTGAAGAATGATTGATTTATGTTTTTGTTTGTTTTGTTGCTTTACGTCCCAAGTCAACAGCTATAGTCATGGCGGGACGGTCAGTTCACCTAAACACACTTTTTTCCTGGGCAGGCTTGAAAAAGCAGTTAACCAGTACTTCTTGCACATACTTTGGCTTGTAACTGACAACAACCCTTCTTGAATGATTCAGTGGAAGGGAGGAGAATGACCTTAGATCAATCTCCATGAAAGTATGTAGCCGGGCCGGGATCGAACTCGCAATCCCTGGGTCTGCAGTCAGACTCTCATCTGTTGCCAGACACGTTACTGACTGCGCTACGCGGCCCGGTGATTGATTTAGTCACTGCAATTTCGAAATATTAACTCAATGGATTCCATAACTACATTGCTCAGTTAAATACAAGACCAGCTTGAATAGTCCTAGACCAGCCTGCAAGGAGCAATCTACTATGGGACAATTATTCTTTTTATATTTCATTTATTGATAGCTCGTATGTAGAAATTCAGGATCTTAAGTGGAGAAACTAGTGAAGGCTGCTAAATGAGCAGTCTATTCAGGGACCAATAATTTTTTTCTTTCATTTATTTGCAGCTAGTATGGATTAAGTCAGTTCACCAGATGGAAGATTCCATTTTAGATATTTTGGATTTAAAGGGGTGAAACACGGAAAAATGTCTCATTCTAAGTACCGCTGAAGAAACAATATATTCATTCCACAAAGAGAAATGCACATTTTATTTAACCACTTCATTTTAACCCTTAAAGCGTCCAAGAAAAAAAATGCATCTGAAAATGTTGTCTGCTGAAGTCGTCTGCTGCAAATAATTGTCTAACATTACTGACAAATTAAGTATAGAAGCAAACAGCATGGACCTAGAACAGACTGCTCCTATAGGAGCAGTCTGATCTGGGTCCACACTGTTAGCCATAGAGGCTTCTTAAACATTTCAGCAGATGAGAAAAGCAGATGACTTTTGTTGCGATTGGCGCATTAAGGGTTAACAATTGAAAAATAGACTTCTTTTTAAAAAATAACTGGACATTTCCATTATTATTAGAGGTAGTATGATTAACTCCATATAAACATCATAGTTAGCTCTGAATAGTTAGACTGTGGACACAGTGCGCTTATAGGGTGGAATACAGCTAATACTTGATAGGTATAATAAAATTTGAAAGTGGACATATAATAAGTCACCTGGCCATAATGAGCTATAATTCAGGACATCTGTAAATTAACCAATCTGTACTTTTGGTTGCATGAATGTGCAGATACTGCAGAGCATAGATAAGAAACTACTTATACTTAGATTAATCTAAGATTATATACTCAGAATGATACTATCAAGGGTTTTTGGGTCCTGTAAATAAAGGTCCTGTTAATTTACAATAGGAAAAGGTTGAAAATATCTTGAAATCAAGCCTGTAAAGTAGATTTTTCAGCAGGACAAGGGTAAACCATGGTCAGGTTTTTCTGTACTAGCAGCAACTTTTGTCATCTGATGACATTTGCAAACAGTTTGGAGCCAGATCAGGACCAAAAGAATGTTGGGCTTGATCTGGATCCAAACAGTTAATCACCTTGGATTTGTTCCTGAAAGATTTTTTGAAAAGAAGTCAGCAGACGGCAACAAAATCATGAAGAAGTATCCAGCATGTAAAGTATAAATAAAAATATAAAATGCTAACAATTCCTCCTCTTTTGTGCTTTTGTCCCAACTTGTGTCAACAATTTCTCCTCTTTTGTGCTTTTGTTCCAGCTTGTGTCCCAGTCATTTTAAGGATTCAAAGAAATGAGCATTAGCATATTATGTTAACCAAGATCAGACTATCCATAAAACAGAAGTCTGGTCAGACTTTACAGGAATTTGAACGTAGGACAAAACATCCCGGGACAAAACATCCCATGCCATTTTTTGCCACCCCGGACAAAACATCCCGCATGGATTTGCCACCCCGGACAAAACATCCCATGCAGATTTTGTCACCCCGGAGTGGCGAAAATGGCATGGGATGTTATGTCTGGGGTGACAAAAACAGCATGGGATGTTATGTCCGGGGTGACAAAAACAGCATGGGATGTTTTGTCCGGGGTGGCAAATCTTTGTGGGATGTTTTGTCGGGGTGTCAAAAAATGGCATGGGATGTTTTGTCCCGGGATGTTTTGTCCGGCTGCCCAGGATTTTACATTCACTGAATTTGGTCACAGTTAAGTCCTGTTCAAAGGGTTTGATATGTAAAATGTGTAATACCTGCAGGTGCAGATCCAGGCTTTCTGGAAAGGAGGCTAGTATGTATAAAGATTTGAGGGAGGGGGTTTGCTTTGCTGATTTTATTTCATTTTTATTAAATATCCTGTGAAAACGAAATAATTTGGTCTCAATGAAAAATACATTCAAATGATATTTAAAAGCGGGGGAGCGGAGAGGGGGTCGAGCCAAACCCTCTGGATTTGCAACTGAATACCACCATAGGGATCACACATTTCAGGGTTTTAAATGAAATCCACGACCATGTAATTTTACACCTTGTAAACAGTTTAGACAAAATGTCCAGCCTGGTCCTGATTCATGCTCAAATCAACTTAGCATGTAATTTATCATGCTCATGTTAAAAAAATGAAAAGTAACCAATAATTTTTTTTGCCATATATTGTTGAATTTCATCCCCAGTTCAGTTTTTGAAAAAAAAATTAACCTCCAACCTGATCTGGATCCAAACTATTTGCCACAAGGAATTAAACAAGTGAGATAGGTAAGCTAATTTCTCAGATTGGCTTGAGATCAGCATGCTTCAAGAAGAGCAGCCTGATCAGGGACTTTTTTTCGGTTCTGTGAACAAAATAATTTATTCAATAATTTTAATTACAGGAGGCTTTCTTAAAGAATTTAACTCTTTCCTTGTTAGCTGTTTATTAGTAAGCGACCAGGTGACCGCTTCTCACCATGTGGTCAAACGCATGCAATATGTTGTCAAGGTAACAAGAACATCCTTCAATTTAGATGAACAATAAATGTCCAGACCACATTATTGTTTTGAGGACTGCTGACTTTTTAGATATTGATTTTTTCAAAAAATATCTTTTAGGAACACTTTCAGATTGTCAAATGGTTTGAATCCATCTCATTTTTCCTAAATATCCCATGAAAATGAAATAATTTGGTCTCACCGAGACCAAATTATTTCATTTTCATACGATATTTAAAAACAGGGGGGCAGGGAGGTGGAATCCAGCGAAACACCCTGAACACCCTCTGGATCGGCAACTGCTTGACCATTTAAACCAGAAAGATTTTTTTAACCAGTTGAATTTTTTCTTGCTTTTTGTCGTCTGCTGACTTCTTTAAATGAGCTTTTTTCAAAAATTCTTCCAGGAACACTATTAGAATGTCAAACATTTTGGACACAGATCAGGACTGACTTTTAATCAGTGCTGATCTGGGTCCTAACTGTTTGCAAGGTTATCAGCAGACGACATTGTCAGATAAAATGGACTTGATCTAGACCTTCATTGTATGTCTAATAAAATGTTGGACCAGGGTCTTTCAACACATTTCTGACATTATCTGTATAGAATTATTAAATGCAAGCTCCACCTTAATTTCATCCCTTAAAGCAGCACCTATAACTTGCAGCAGAGGACAATTGCAAATTTTGCCACTTTTTCAAAAATTTCAAATGAGGCATTTTATTTCATGAGAATCGTCTGCTGGCAGACGATTCTCATGTAATACCATACCATATTTTTGTCAAAAATTGGGAAAGGTGTAGCGAAATTTGTAGTCTGCTGCAGTAGTGATTGGCGCTTTAAGGGTTAAATACAATACAATTAAACCAGAAAGATTTTTTCTATTATCTTTTTGTCATCTGCTGACTATTTTTTTCAAATATAACCTTTTTCCATAAATTCTTTTAGGAACACACTATCAGAGTGTCAATCGGTTTGGATCAAGATCAGGAGTGACATTCTTTCTGGTCCTGATCTGGGTCCTTACTGTTTTTGCAAAGGTTAAAAGCACATGAAAAAAGTCTCTGCTAATAAGGAAAGTTAGATTGTTAAAATGCCGACAGAACATCGGTCCTGATCTTGATACAGACCGTTTGACACTCTGATAGTGTTCCTGAAAGATGCTTTGAAAAAGTTTATTTTGAAAAAAAAAATCAGCAGATGACAAAAAAGAATTAAACTCACCCAGCGTGCAAGGAGTTATTTCGGCTTATTGAAATTATATACGTTTCTATGTGTGTGTATTTGTTGAATAAACATATGCCAGATTCAAAAAAATATATCCATGTGTACACAAAAGCAAGAATAAAGACGAAGAAATTAGCAAATTTAAAAGAAAGAAGAAAAGAAATGAAATGCTACTGGACTCGAACCCACATCTTTATCCATTAGGCTATCGAGAAATTTTGATTTTTTCATTCATAAAAGAAATCATGCCACAATCTAAAGCACCCATTTTACGAAGATTACCGAAGATTGGAAGAAAGGTCATAGAATATTCATGTCTCAGCCGTAGACAAATAATGAAGGAATAAAAGTGTCCCATTTAGCATTGGGAAGTAAAACTGATTCAATAGCTAGATCCTTTGAAGGGCATAGCATAAAGTGTCTGAATATTTATGGTTTACATATTCACGAAAGCTACCTAAATGAGATAATACACTTAGCAGTTTTAAAACTCTTAGCATGCCAGCAGAGAATTTTGTCGTCTGCTGATAGCCTTTGGAAACAGTTTGGAGACCAACAGAATGTCAAGCTTGATCTGAATCCCAACTGTTTGACAGTCCGATAGTACTCCTAGGTGATTTATTTGTAAAAAATCTTGATTTTGAAAAAAGCCAGCAGAGAAAATGAAAGCATGAACAATTACCCAGCATGCAAATAGATTAGTACAGGACCTTTGCTATACAATGTTTTATTAAATAACAGTGAACTTTTTTCTTATGAAAAATGCATAAACCTTACTAATTCTACTTTTACACTTTATTTACTTCAAATTAAACTAGCACAGAATACAAATCAATTTAGGAGGTTGGTGCTAGAGATTTTCAGTGCTGTCATTATTTCCTATTCGGTAGAAAAGGCACTTTTAGGGCTTAAGCCCTGGTTTTTGCGGCTGCTTAATGTCTTTGAAGCATTTAATATGGAAAATGGATTTCACTGTCAAAGTACACAGGTCAGGGTAGCTTCACAGCGCCGAAAGGAACAATTGACAAACTTTAATTTTTACTAAAAACCATAGGCATTTACCCATAGCAGGTGTCAATGATCCTCCAATTTCCAATGCTTATCCATTGAACCCATCCATCTCCTGTTAGGATTATAATTTCACTCAAATATTAAAAGTACCTAATGTAAGGAAACAATGCAAAACCTTATGAGGGCCACATTCTGTCATATCTGATCTGGCCGATGTCCCATTAAATGAACTCTATGCTTATAGTATCCTAGCTTGGTACTGGTTCAACCCAGGAAGACAGGTCCCTGTTTAACTGAAAGATTGTTGATGGGATGTAAAGAATCAAATCAAACGAACAAAAAACAAACTATGCTTCTATGAGTGAACCCTTGTCCTGTTGAACCAGGATATGTCATCTTTAGAAAAGAGTGTAGATGAAGAATCAGCTGGCTAAATCTAGTGAATCCATCTGTCGACAGGAAATCTAGATCTGCACTGCTTTCCAGACAGCATAAGATTCATCTGTATTATATTGCAATCATACAAATGAACTGGCTGGAAACAGAAATCAATGTGCCATATCATTTGCATTGGGTCATATAGAGGCTATTGAGAGGTTTACCTATACATGTGTACTATATGACTAAATTCCCAGTATGGGGCCCCTGTCAATTGATCTGATTTCCTTGATTTGGCTGCAGGCAGTCTCTTATCAGTTGAAAGGGAATGGCTAAATACACTTTAAGTATCCAGGTGAAAGTGCTTAAAAATCATTTTGTTATTTCTCAACCAAAAAACAATTTTCTTGATGCTCAAAAGAGCAGTCTCATTGAGACGGTTCTTTTGAGCACCCAAAACAAAGGTTAAAATGGATGAAAAATTGCAAGTGTACTCACAATTTTGTCTATAAAAGTTCACTTATCTGGACCTATGTTATACCAAACTCCACTTTGAAAAATTATACAACTTAAAATTATGCATTTTATTATAACAGAAGACATTTGATTATATCAGTTTTCTATTTAACCCTTAAAGCGCCAATTACAACTGCAGCAGACGACAAATATGGTGACAAATTTCCTAAATTTTGAAAAAATAAGGTATGATATTTCATGAGAATCTCATGAAATATCATGCCTTAAAAGCAGCAAAATTTGAAATTGTCGTCTGCTGCAAATTGTAGGTGGCGCTTTATGAGTTAACTTTTTGCCTACTAATGTTGTCTGCTGATCGCCTCTGCAAAATCTAGAGGGTGCCACCAACCCACTTTTGTATCAAATGGCCCCTTGTTAAAGGTTCAACATCATGCAAATGGGCAAATATTGGACAGTGTTTAATTTCCACCTGAAATCACATGAAAATGACCACCGAAAATTTCGTAGATTTAACACTGCTGTCGGTCCAAAATCTGGATCCAAAATGTTTGTTTATGGATGATTTGTTTCTTCAACCAGTGAACAATTTTTCAGTCATGTCCGGATGGGTCTTCCTTTGTTGAACAAGTACCAAGCAGTCTCAGTACCACTCCTGATTTCCTGCTGACATTGAAGCTGGCCATCATTCGACAAGTCAATCAGTTTGTCCAGCAGAACTTGTTTCTTATTTAACACATCCAGAAATCATGGGTTAGGGATTCAATCCTAATGGCCAAGTAAAATGTTATAGGTTCAACTCTTGCTGAGACCATACTGAGTAATTAAAATTTGGCTCAGTGAGTAACAAATCTGTACTGTTATCAAACATTAAAATGAAAGAGTTATAATTCCCTTGATATCACATCAGATATTGCTGTATGTTGATAACTGTGGCCAATGGACTCCTTAGAACTGGACTTTCTCTGAGACCAAACTATCTTATCTGCGAGATGCTGTTCACCCTGAAAAAAATTATTGCACAAACCAATGACATATTGTTATATGACTAGAGAGAATCCCGTCTCCTGATTCAGTGCTATCATTAACCAAAATCAACAGAAATCACCAAAATCACCAGAAAATCACCGAAATCACCAGATAAAAGTAAGAAATCACCTTTTTATTGTTAACTTAATGCAGCAATATGATAAGAATTAGTATAATATGCTTATTTCTAGTCCGTTTTTAAAAATATGTTGATAAAAAAAATCACTTTCAAATTGCTATAATGTGATGCTATATTTTGTATTGAAATATTTATTTGCTGGCACATTAAAATATAAGCCTTTTGTAAACTTATCAATTATTCTACTATTATTTATATCATATTAAAGGTATAAAATTAACATTAAAATGGATATTTCCTTTTTTCTGGTGATTTTGGTGATTTTGCCATGCCTTGAATTGGAAATTGAAATGTACATTTTTTTTCATATTTTAATCAAAGTAGAAATAAGCATATTATACAAATTGTTATCCTATTATGGCATTAAATTAATAATAAAATTGTGATTTCCAATTTTTATCTGGTGATTTCGGTGCACTGAATTTGAAAGTGAAATCATAACATTTTTTCATTTCTTTTTAAAATCAAAGTAGAAATAAGCTTATCATACTAATTCTTATTATATTATGACATTAAACTAACAATAAAATGGTAGTTTTTCTTATTTTTATCTGGTGATTTCTTGGTGATTTCTGCTGATTTCGGTTAATCCTCGGACCCTCCTGATTGACTCAATTTGTCTTCATAAATCTCTATGTCTACCTGAAAACCGGTCTAAACTGGCCTACAAGTTAATATTGCATGAAAACCAGCTCAAACTAGTTTCCAGAAGTTAATATTTTGACACTTTTTGTAGAGCTAAAAATAGCATGATTAATATAAAATTAACATGTGCTGCATGAAATTGACATGATTTGCTGTTTCACATCCCAACAGGTAAATTAAAGACTTTCATGATTTTTTTAAAAAAAGTTTTGTATTATCTTGTTTGTTAATTTATATCTTTGTTTTGAAAAAACAAAAAGTATAAAAAAAAAGTTTTATAGCAATTAAATTTTACATTCCACACTCAGAGAATTAGTATACTTTTCAACATGCAAAATACTATATGTTTAAAAATTTAATAACAGTTGATAAAACTTGTGAGAAAGTCCTTAGGCTGAAGGTTGAACATAACTAAAACAACAAAACAAAAAATAGAAAAGTTTCATTCTTAGTTGAAACGCCATACAACAAAACAGTTATTGACTTCAACTTTGGTAGACATAAGGATTATCTACCCTGTTTCATTCCCTTTAATTTGATATGCAACACAACTAATTCACACTGGGTAGGCGGCAACATCGAACGCTGAACACAATCGAGGAACTGCGATCAATATGTACAGCCGCTGTTATAAATAAGTCAGTTTATCTGTTTTTTGGGGTTTTTTTAGCTCACCTGAGCCAAAGGCTCATGGGTGAGCTAATAGTATACCAGTCACTCCGTCGTCCGTCCGTCCGTCCGTCGTCCGTCCGTCCGTCTGTCAACATTTTCAAACATCTTCTTCTCTGAAACCACTGGGCCAATTGAACTCAAATTTCATATGGAGACTCCTTAGGACATGGGAACGAAAGTTTGTTCAAATGGTCCTGGTCACATGACCAAGATGGCCACCATGCCCATTTATGGTAAAAACCCTTTAAAAATCTTCTTCTCCAGAACCAGAAGGCCGATGACCTTGGGACTTGGTATGTAGCATTGGGGATGTGGGGCCTACCAAGTTTGTTCAAATCATGATCCTAGGTTGACCTTGACCTACTCAACGTCAAGGTCAAGTTTGCTTCCTAATGCATTTAAATGGGAAATTTTTTGAAAAGATGATTTTTTGAATACTGTTGAAGCCAAAGTCATTATTCTCACTTGATATGTTAAACCTAATGAGACAATTGCTATTAATTAAGTTCCAAAGGTCAAGGTTGACCTTTGACCTTTCAGCTTAGGTCGCTCATATTGGAGTCCCATCAATATATTAAAACAGTTTTCTCACAAACCATAGGTCCAATTGAACTCAAATTTTATGTGAAGACTCCTTATGATAATTTAGCCAAAATTTATGCAAAATATTTTGGTCACATGACCAAGATGGCCACCACGCCCATATATGATAAAAACTCTTTAAAAATCTTCTTCTCAGGAAACAGAAGGCCAATGACCTTGGGACTTGGTATGTAGCATTGTGGATGTGGGGCCTACTAAGTTTGTTCAAATGATGATCCTAGGTTGACCTTGACCTACTTAACGTCAAGGTCAAGTTTGCTTCCTAATGCATTTAAATGGGAAATTTTTTTGAAAAGATGATTTTTTTAAAACTGTGGAAGCCTTAGTCATTATTCTCACTTGATATGTTTAACCTAAGGAGACAATGGCTATAAATAAGTTCCAGAGGTCAAGGTTGACCTTTGATCTTTCAGCTTAGGTCGCTCATATTGGAGTCCCATGAATATATCAAAATATAGTTTTCTCACAAACCATTGGCCCAATTGAACTCAAATTTCATGTGAAGACTCCTAATGATAAATAGCCAAAATGTATGCAAAACATTTTTTGGTCACATGACTAAGATGGTTGCCACGCCCATATATGGTAAAAACCCTTTAAAAATGTTCTCATCGGGAACCAGAAGGCCAATGACTTTGGGACTTGGTATGTAGCATTGGGAATGTGGGGCCTACTAAGTTTGTTCAAATGATGATTTTAAGTTGACCTTGAACTACTTAAGGTCAAGGTCAAATTTGCTTCCTAATGCATTTAAATGTGAAATTTTTTGAAAAGATGATTTTTTGAATACTGTTGAAGCCAAAGTCATTATTCTCACTTGATATGTTAAACCTAATGAGACAATGGCTATAAATAAGTTTCAAAGGTCAAGTCCACCACACCCATATATGTTAAAAACCCTTCAAATATCTTATTCTCTAGAACAAAAGGTCAGTGGCCTTGGGACTTGGTATGTAGCATTGGGGATGTGGTCTCTACCAGGTTTGCACAAATGATGAATCTAGCTTGACCTACTTTATGACAAGGTCAAATTTGATTCCTAATGCATTTATATGGGAAAAATCTTGAATTGTTCATTTTTCTATAACTGTTTAAGCCAAAATCATAATACTTTCGAGAAATGTTAAACCTTATGAGACAATGGCTTTATATAAGTACCAAATGTCAAGCTGACCTGTGACCTTCTATCCAATGCCACTCATTTGGACTACTTATGTCACCAAAATGGCTGCAACCTCCATATATGGTAAAACAAAATATGTTTTATTATAAGCTGTAGTTGATCTTGACCTATTTTAACATTATTTAAGAGGTCAGGTGAGCGCCTCAGGACCTTCAGGTCCTCTAGTTATAATTTATAGCAGAATTTTAATAAAATTGGTTTCGCCTATCTATTCTGAAATGAATCGTGATTTGTTCTATGCAGGTGTTGTTTCTGATTTCCAATTATAAATGTCGTGATATTAACTGATCATTTTTTACAATGTTTTTCAAGATGAAAATTCAGTTTAGTGATGTTTTTTCTCTTTTTGAACAGGGGTAATACACAAGTGGCTGGTCGGTGAAACATTTGAATGTCTTCCCTAAATACCAGACAAATTTCACCATGCAATGTGCAATTTTAATTGAGCTACATATGATTTAAAAACGGAGAGGTGAATCAAAATGGCAATCGAAAACACCTTTTCAAAAATTCATTTTCAATTGGTGAACGCTGCTCATAGCAATCGATGAACTAAACATTAAAATAGCCAAAATGTCCTAAAATAAGCTTTAATGCATTATTTTGGACCCAAAGGCAGTAATTTGGGTCCCAGACCCAGTGGACCCCATTGAATGTAGTGACATGCGTATACTTCATACGATTTTAACTTTTCATTCACATGAATGGGGCGTGCAACAGCGAAAAAAAAATGCCCAGGTCCCTGGGGCCCGGGGAGGGGTTAAAAATCATTAAATTTCAGTAAAAATTTACTGTCAGCCAAAATTTCTACAATGCAAGGGAAACAACTCATTGCTAAAATGCATCACACTATCATCATACAATATGGGCTGCAGGCCCCCCAACTGAAAATTATTTATCTTATTTCGCGACCCAAACATATGTTGTGGGTACGCAAAAGAACCGTCTCAATGAGACGGTTCTTTTGAGCACCCCAGGTAGGAGCTTGTAGCTGAAAATTATTTATCTTATATCTCAACCAAAACATATATTGTGGGTACTCAAAAGAACCATCTCAATGAGAACCACTGATATGAGCGGGTAACTGAAAATTATTTATCTTCTCTCTCAATCAAACCATATGTTGTGGGTAGTCAATACAGTCTTTTAATACTTTTTCAGAGCCGTCTCAATGAGACGGTTCTTTTGAGCAACCAAAACACACTGCTGCAGGCCCCCAGATAAGAGCCTGTAGCATCTGAAGATTATTTATCTTATTTCTGAACCACAACATATACTGTGGGTACTCAAAAAGACCGCCTCAATGAGACGGTCAATGAGACGGTTCTTTTGAGTGACCCCAAAACACACACTTTTACTGATGGATAAAAAATAATTGCAATTTCACGCTGCTGGCTGCTATAATGGCACATGTCAGATCGTGTGTTCGGGTTTTTGCACCTAAAAATGAGCATGTCTTTTCTTAAGGTTTCAGTGGAGACTCTGATTGCTACAGACTCCTTCATACTAGAAGGCTATGGGACATGTTGAATGAGGTTTTTCACCAACACCAGCAAACAAGCCCTTCCTGTGGTGGACGGTTAGATTTCGATTATGCAAGTGAACAACAGAGAATGCTATGTTGGAAAGAAAAAGTAATCTGTGATCGCTGTCAGTACGAATCGCAGATGTATAACCTGTATGAAGAGATAAAAACCGGAAAGCCCGGAAGAAAACCTGCCACGGCCAATGTCGGACTAAATATTGGGCTTAGTAATACACCCATTGGTCCCAGCAATGTCAGAAAGATATTTCTAAGTACAAATATTCCTGCTCCTTCTAGAAGAGGTCTGCAAAAATGTGCAAATGCAGTATGCAAAATTATTGAAAATGTCAACAAGAGTGACATGAAAGCAAGGAGAAAGTCTCTGAAGACCATAAATTTATTAAGATGACAGCCAGAAACAGATATAGCCATTCAGTCTGATGGAATGTTTAACAACCCTCTATATTCAGGGATAGGGAAGACTCCATTCCAGCCTGCAACACAGTGCAGCTACTCGGTTGTTGAAAATGTGACGAGAAAGAAGCAAGTTATCGCCATGGAGAATGTAAGCAAATTGTGCAGTAAACATGGTTACCACTCTTCAACAGATGAGATACAGTGTGACATCAAGTCAGAAAAATGTAGTGCAACCATCCCAATGGAGCAGAGTATTGGGGATGAGAGACAGTGGGCGAAATCCTGTTTACTCCAGCTAAAAGAGGATCAGCAACAAGTACAATACATCACTATGGATCCAGACACCAGTGCGTTTAAAGCCGCAGAAGACCTCCATCTTGCAAATATGTCGTCTGTTGCCCCAGTGCACCAAATTGATACACGACATCTTTCACAGAATCATCGAAAGCATATAAAGAGTAGAAGAACTCTTCTTAACATGATGCCTGGGGTGACAAAAAGATGTAGAGAGAAGAAATTAAACAGCTTTGCTGTTGATCTAAGCATGCGCTGCCAATCGGAGTTTCAAAACATTCATAGAAAAGTAAACGGTGACGCGCTTATGCTTTAAAAACACATCAATATGACTTCTGACGCCATCATAGCATGCTATCAGGGTGACCACAGGCTATGTCTGTCACAGTCTACTGTCTGTATGGGAGACAGTGACAACAATTGGCTTGTTAAAAGTGAATGTTTACCTTACTTTTTCAAATTGAAGGTGAAAATAGGTTCGGAAAAAGTATTACGAGACTGTATTGACTATTGTCTTGGGGCGAGCATTGTGGAAAAGACCAAACTTAATTCAAACTCACAAAAAGTTGAATCTGTGAATAATGTTATTAGACATGCATTGCCTAAAAATGTGACATTTGCCAGGAATTTTTCAGGAAGGGCTCATTGTGCAGCCTTCAAATGCAACAATGGTCTCGGAGAGGCAATATTGAAGCTTTGTGAAGCAATTGGCTGTTCTATCCCTTCAAATAGTAAAGTGTCGGCTGGACTTTTGGCCGAACAGAAATGTTTTGAAAACAACCAAGTGCGTTGTGGGTCCGCAAAATGAAAAATCAAGCGTAAATTTAGGAGAAATAATCTTTACAAGTTATATGAAAAGCACCAAGAAAAAATATCTTATTGAAAAGGCCAATTGCTTCTTAAAAAGGCCAAAACAAGGCAATTGAGAGCCAAAGTAAGCAAGGACCATTGTTACACTTTGAAGAGCTGCACATTGAGACAAACAACTAAAAAAACAACCAAACAGGATCACACTTACAGTATAACAACAAAAAGCAATCATCCTATCCCAAAATGCAAGATGGAGAATGCTCCATCGTGCAGCTTCCAAGTCTAAAACAAGCATCACGTGACATATTTTCTGAATGACGTTCAATAACCAGGTGATCTGGGTTTATGCACAGTTTCTCATGGCACAGGTGGCTGACGTCCATTAATTCACCAGCATCATTGGTACGGGGAAGCTCTGTTACCTTTTTATGTAGCATATAGGCCACTCTGTGAGCCAGTTCAACTTTTTGCTTGCCTGTTGTGCACCAGGTTACTGTCTTTCGACCATATCCATGGCGGTCAGAGCTACCCGACCACAATATGCAGCCCCCACCCCCCTTTACACAGTACTTTTGAAGGCTCCTTTCAATTTTTTCCCAAAATATGTACATGTGTTCCATGTTTAGGTATTTATTTATCAGCAGCATGCTCAAAGCATTCCTAGAAATGGACAATTTACCTCAAAAGCAACAAAATTCATCCACTTGAAGAAATAGTATAGGGCACAGTGAACTAATTATTTCTCCCATAGACCCCAATGGTGAACCCCTAGTATTCGACAGTTTATTCTGCATCTCACAATACATGTGGGGCATCACCATATGCCTTAAATTCAAGCCAAACCATGAATAAGGGGAATAAGAATTGAGAAAACATACATTCACCTGCTTTTTTTTCAACTGTTGCATGTTGATTAATGGCTGCCATATTTTTGGAAAACCCCGTCCCAGTTCCTATTAGAAATCACTATTTTTACTTTTTGCTCTAAAAAAACAAAATATAAATGCATCTGGTAGTAATCTATGTACCAATTTGAAGAAAATTAATTTTTGCATCTGCTAGAGAATAAAATATATTTTTACTTTAGCCTCATCATCCAATCAGATGCATCCATTTGCCAGATGATAGCCTCGGAGTTCCTCTCAGCTTTTGACTCCTAGGATATGTTGATATAATTAGTTCCCGATCCCCTTAGAGGTGATGCTACATACCAAATATCTAAGCCTTGTGGTTTCAGACAAGAAGATTTTTTCAAGTTTTCCTTTTTAAAGCCTATGTAAATCATGTGACCACTGAGGCGGGAACATTTTTGGCCCCAGGGGTATGTATAACTTAAACAAAGTTGGTAGAGATCTACTAGGTTATACTTCATATCAAATATCGAGAGTTTGAGAGTTTTGAGAGTTTTATTCATTGACCAAAACCCCTAACCGGGGTGCAAGTCAAAACATACTAACAAATAAAAATTTGAGGAAAGTTTAAAATATGATTACGAGAATCAGCATTTTCTCCTCAGTGGGTATTCATGTCTACTTGAAGCAAACACAGTGAGACCTCCAAGCAATTAAACACCACTTTAGATGAGAATAGCCAGGCCTCCAGATAAGAGTGCGTATTGGAATATTATTTTCTTTATTTCTTATCCAAAACATATGGTGTGGGTACTCAAAAGAACCGTCTCAATGAGACGGCCCCCTTGAGCACCCAAAACACATATTCAAATTAATGGGTAAGAAAATTTAAAGTTTGCGCAAATAAAATTTCCTTATCTGGATCTATGAATAGCAATACAAAACATATGGTGTGGGTACTCAAAAGAACCGTCTCAATGAGACGGTCCCCTTCAGCACCCAAAACACATGTTTAAATGAATGGGTAAGAAATTAATTAAAAGTTTATGCAAATAAAACAGCCAGGCCTCCAGATAAAAGTGTGTATTGGAATATTATTTTCTTTATTTCTCATCCAAAACATATGGTGTGGGTACTCAAAAGAACCGTCTCAATGAGACGGTCCCTCGAGCACCCAAAACACATGTTCAAATTAATGGGTAAGAAAACAATTAAAAGTTTACGCAAATAAAATTTCCTTATCTGGATCTATGAATAGCAATACAAAACATATGGTGTGGGTACTCAAAAGAACTGTCTCAATGAGACGGTCCCCTTCAGCACCCAAAACACATGTTTAAATTAATGGGTAAGAAATTAATTAAAAGTTTATGCAAATAAAACGGCCAGGCATCCAGATAAAAGTGTGTATTGGACTATTATTTTCTTCATTTCTCATCCAAAACATATGGTGTGGGTACTCAAAAGAACCGTCTCAATGAGACGGTCCCTCGAGCACCCAAAACACATGTTCAAATTAATGGGTAAGAAAACAATTAAAAGTTTACGCAAATAAAATTTCCTTATCTGGATCTATGAATAGCATTTACAAAACATATGGTGTGGGTACTCAAAAGAACTGTCTCAATGAGACGGTCCCCTTCAGCACCAAAAACACATGTTTAAATTAATGGGTAAGAAATTAATTAAAAGTTTACCCAAATAAAACAGCCAGGCCACCAGATAAGAGTGCATATTAGAATATTATCCTCTTTATTTCTCATCCAAAACATATGGTGTGGGTACTCAAAAGAACCGTCTCATTGAGAGGGTCGCCTTGAGTACCCAAAACACATGTTTAAATTAATGGGTAAGAAATTAATTAAAAGTTTACGCAAATAAAACAGCCAGGCCTCCAGATAGGAGTGCATATTGGAATATTATCCTCTTCATTTCTCATCCAAAACATATGGTGTGGGTACTCAAAAAAACCGTCTCAATGAGACGGTCCCCTCGAGCACCCAAATCACATGTTCAAATTAATAGGTAAGAGAATAATTAAAAGTTTACGCAATTAAAATTTCCTTATCTGGATCTATGAATAGCAATACTTCAGTGCAAAACATGAAGAAACCCTGAGAGATCATGCAGAATGTATATGGTTTCAATACTCATCAGAGTATCTTGACTAGTTCCATGATGACTAGACGCAAAAAAATTCATTAACATGTATTATAATGGCTGTGAGATCCATAATATGTCAATGAGATCTATACGAAATGGTGTAACAAACACTTATATATTCCTGAAAATTTCTTGAAATGTCTTTAGCACTATTTTACAGTATTTTGCTATCTTGAATAGTTCCTGAGTATCACCTGAACACATAAGGCACCTAAAAGTATTTGGTCTAGCAAGCAAGTTCCTTGGCAGATAAACTCTTCTAGCATCACTTAAGTAAGAACACTCAATTAAATAATGATATTCATCACCAATTTTGTTATGAAAACATAATTCACATATCCTGCAGGGGTGTGGAAATAGTAAAATTTTCTACTTGTCCAGGGTCAAGTAAATGGCCATAATGTACTTGTCCAAAGAAAATTTTACTTGTCCGATAGTGTCAGATTAGCTTAGGCCTAAATGAAATATATGTGTGGTTCCTGTTGCATACCAACAAAATTTAGGGTAGGTAGGTAGGGAAATTATTAAATTTTGTTGTAACATTTAACAAAGAAAATACTGACAAAATCTGAAAAAGTGCCCATTTTAGGTATTTTTCTCAGAAGACCATTTTAATGTTTAGGGGGTTGAAAAAAAATAGGGTAGGTAGGCAACAGGAACCACACATATATTTCATTTAAGCCTTATTCCTATCTGTGCTTAAACAATTTACACTTTCGAAAACAGTATGAAACCATGCAGATATCAACTCTCTTGTAAAAAGTGTAGATCCAGATCAGCTGGCTTCTGAAGAAGCCAGCTGTTCAGGATCCACACATGTTTTCAATGCAACATGTGAACTCATAATGATTAATCTAAATATGAAATAAAAAATTTTATTAACTTGATGACAAATTTTGCACTTGTCCAAGGACAAGTAAATTGAAATTTTCAACTTGTCCTGAATGAAATGGGACCAGGTCAGACAAGTTGGGCATGGTATTTCCACAGCCCTGCATATCCTGTCATCCCTAGATGTATCGAGGCTCTATGATTTGTGGTTTCATACAAGAAGATTTTTTCATGTTTTCAATAAGCCTGTGTAAAACATGTGGCCCCTTGGGACAGGACCATTTTCGGCCCCAGGATCATAATTTGAACAAACTTGGCAGAGGTCCACTAGTCTTGGTGATGCTACATACCAAATATCAAAGCTCTATGCCTTGTGGTTTTAGACAAGAAGATTTTTTATGTTTTCTCTATAGAAGCCTATGTATCACATGTAACCCCAGGGACAGGCCCATTTATGGCCCATGGGCATAATGGGCATAATTTGAACAAGTTTGGTAGAGGTTGACTAGATGATGCTACAAACCAAATATCAAATCTGTATGTCTTGTGGTACAGACAAAAACATTTTTTAAATTTTACATCTTGTGTTGACCAAAATCATTTGAAAAATTATCAAAGAGGGCTATATAAAGATCATTCCTGCCAAGTTTGGCCAAATTCCAGAAAGTAGTTTAGGAGATGTCCTTTGATGCAAATGTTGACCACAGACGACGACAGACTTCTAACGATCACAATAGCTCATTAAGTGCTTTGAAGCGGGATTTCTGTGAAGTTTGGTGAAATACCACCAATTGGTATAGGAGACGTTATTTAAAGGAAATTAATGACGGACGACGGACATCTTATGATCACAATAGCTCATCTTGAGCCTATACAATTGACTAGTAGTACTTAGTACATAACCAGTGGTGACTTGCAGTGCTCTGGAAGAATGTGGGTGGGGGATTTGTGCTAAACACATCTGTCTTACTTATTTAGATAATTGTACAGCAACATAGATTCTGGGTCAGTCTCTTAATGTATTGCAGTAATCCAATCAGCTCAAAAATATTTACTACAGTACTAAGGTCAAAATCTTACCTCATTTATCACCATTCAGCATGTTCAGCTGGAGGGACCAAACTGCCTGCCTGATGTCCCTCTTGTCAGTGAAGTATGTGTTCACCATAGAAGCCTCTACAGCCTCCTGGCTACTGAAAACCATGTTAATCCTGCATTTCTGACATAGGCTGCTGGATGGCAGCTGCTGCATGTTGATGCTCTGAAGAACATTTAAATATATACCAAGTCCTGCTGAGTCTGGATTTATCCTTTTTTTTCAAATACATGTACTGTCAATTAAGATCAGCTGGTGTCTGTGGAGCTATCTGACCAGAATCCTTACTGTTTTTCAGTCTGACTGAAAATATACAAGGCTCTATATTAGGTCAGGCTAAACAGTGTTTAATCTAAAGCCATTGACCCCTTGCTGAAAAGCTAAGGTGGGCCATCTTTAACAAATATATGTGAATGGGGAAATATTGAGTTATATTATCACGTGAAATCGAATGAATATCACCCAGATTTCCAAGATTGAAGACTGGAAAAGTATTATTAGGCCCAACATCCAGCTATGAATCTTAAATGATTCGGCAGTTTCAATTGGATTAAATATTATATTTTATTCAAATTAATTTGTACATGGTATATACAGCTTGAAACAATAAGATAAGGATATGAGCACTTGAATTCCGAGAATCGGATGTGTCGCCTTGCCAAACAGCTGTCAATCAAGGCAAATTTGTCGAATTTATATCCCGGGCGAAGGGTTACTTTAGAGAAACTTATAAATGACAAAATATAAATCCCATTTCTCCAACCCCTAAGTTCACCTTGGGTATCATACAGATCAAAGTTATAAGCCTATCAACTAGTTTTCAGCGGTTAGTTCAATAAAAAATAAACTAATCTGTATAATTTCAATATCTGACTTCAACCTGACCCAGAGGTCAGGGTTGTGTGTAAGGTCAAAGTGTTTGCTTCTATGTTAGTCTATACTGCTTTACCCTAAATTTGATATGCAACATGACCACATTCAGAATTTTTACCCTTTAATCCAAACCGCAGGTTGAGGGTCTGTGTGTAAGGAGAGAATATGTGCTTGCGAAATGGTGCTCTATGCTCCATTCCCTGTAATTTGTTATGCAACATGACCATGTTCTAAAAAATTTGAATTTAGACCTATTGACCCCACCCCCAGGGTCGAGATGGGAGTGTAGGGGGAGGTCTGCAGACAAAATATATGCGACCATGTTGCTGCATTAGAGATTCCCTTTAATTAGATATGCAACATGACATTGATCTGAAAGAGTTAAAGTTTGACCTTTTGACCCCTAGGGTCGGAGAGCAAAATATTTACTACCGAGTTGCTGCATTTGCGATTCTCTTTCTTAATTTGATATGTTCTGAAAAAGTTGAATTTGACCTACTGACCCAATCCCCAGGGGAAAGGGGGAGGGGGTCTGCAGCCAAAATATTTGCTACTGTGTTGCTGCATTTCGTGATTCCCTTTATTTGATATGTAACAATGACCAAGTTCTGAAAAAGCTTGAACTTTGACCTATTGATCCCATCCCCAGAGTCATGGGAGGGGGACTGCAGTCAAAATATTTGGGACCATGTTGATGCAGTCTTGACTCCAATTAATTTGATATGCAACATGACCATGAAGAAACTCTCAAATCCATCTATTTAATGCCCAGGTCACACATTCACGGATCACCTCGTAGTCCGATATCGATGCACAACGCAAGTACTACTACGTGTGATTACGGATGCAATATGGAAATATACAGACTATTATCACATTTTTAAGACACATTTTGCCTTGATAACCCAAAGTCTGCATATGCGATAAGCCCTTTCCCGCCAACTGGTTATCAGCCTGCCGTTATGATAACCGGAAGTCATGTATTTTGAATGGAGAGAGGTTATCATGCCCGGCACGTAACGTTGATCATTTGATGACGTCAGATGTAAACAAGTGGTGTGACGTAACGCAAAAATTACGCCATTCCTCTGTTCTACTTACACTTTTTAACGCCAAACGCGTTGAAATAGAATATGTGATAAACAGATTATAACATGGGGTTTTGGTATTCACCCTCAGTATCAACCCTCGACCATTATCAGCCCTCCAGCTAAAGCTCTCAGGCTGATAATGGGGTCTCGGGTCGATACTTCCGGCGATAACCAAAACGCCATGAGATAATCTCTAAATACAGATTGCCAAGGATGATGCAGGATCGTATCCTTGGCTAATCCTGCGTCAAATCCGTGAATGTGTGACCTGGACATAACATTTGTCCTGGATGCTCAAAAGTACCGTCTCC
>CAXHUL010000696.1:798-59000 GCA_964019695.1 Loripinus fragilis
CAGTTTTAGGGGCATTTTATTGTTGTGAAGATTGCGCATGTATGCTATAAATAATTTCTATACGTTTGCAAGTTTCACAAAATGTGAAATATTGGCTTATACTTCATACTCCCGGTCCCGAAATTCGCCAGCATGTAGCCTACATATATATTGATACTCCGTGCGCCTATCCTCCCTCCTACCCTTCTATAAGATATGCATGATCTTTCAACTCAGCTCAGCTTACTCAACTCATCAAGCTGAGCAAAATAAGCATTTTTCGCCCTTTTTCGGAGTGAAATTAACCATGCCACCGAGCTCAGGTTACTCAACTCATCCAGCTCAGCTTACAACTTATGCTACTTAACTTACCTAAGTTGAGTTGGATAAGTTGAACTGTAAATCAGCGGTCAGTATATTTATAATATATATATATATAACTATAACAAACATACATGTGATAGGTCCCTATATTCTAAGTTCTAAGTTGAGTAAGTTGCCATAGCTGTCTATTATAGCCGATGAGTTCGGTAAGTTGGGTCGTTAAACAATGATATGTATCCAGATGCTTCAATGGCTGAGCTAAGTTCGGTAAGTTATAATAGCTGCGCATATGTTAGGATGAGTTGGTGATATGTGTCCAGATACTTCAATGGCTGAGCTAAGTTCGGTAAGTTATAATAGCTGCACATATGTTAGGATGAGTTGGTCATGAGTATAACATTGGACCATTATATGCAGCAAGATGCAAGCTAAGTTCGATGAGTTGAGTAAGCTAAGCAAGCTGAGTTCGATAAGTTAAAAGATAAGTTCGATAAGTTGGATGAGTTGGGTAAGTTCGATGAGTTGGATAAGTTGAGAATGAGTTCGATGAGTTGGATGAGTTGAGCTGTTCGATGAGTTGGGTAAGTTGGATGAGTTGGATAAGTTGAGGATGAGTTCGATGAGTTCGCTAAGTTGGACTGTAAGTTCGATGAGTTGGCTAAGTTGGAATGTAAGTTCGATGAGTTGGCTAAAGTGGAATGTAAGTTCGATGAGTTGGATAAGTTGAGGATGAGTTCGATGAGTTGGATAAGTTGGACTGTAGGTTCGATGAGTTGGCTAAGTTGAGGATGAGTTCGATGAGTTGGATAAGTTGTACTGAAAGTTTGATGAGTTGGCTAAGTTGGAATGTAAGTTCGATGAGTTGGATAAGTTGAGGATGAGTTCGATGAGTTGGCTAAGTTGTACTGTAAGTTGGATGAGTTGGCTAAGTTGGAATGTAAGTTCGATGAGTTGGATAAGTTGACGATGAGTTGGATAAGTTGTACTGTAAGTTGGATGAGTTGGCTAAGTTGTACTGTAAGTTCGATGAGTTGGCTAAGTTGAGGATGAGTTCGATAAGTTGGGTAAGTTGTACTGTAAGTTGGATGACTTGGCTAAGTTGAGGATGAGTTCGATGAGTTGGATAAGTTGCACTGTAAGAAGGATGAGTTGGGTAAGTTGTACTGTAAGTTGGATGAGTTGGCTAAGTTGAGGATGAGTTCGATGAGTTGGATAAGTTGCACTGTAAGTTAAATGAGTTGGCTAAGTTGTACTGTAAGTTGGATGAGTTGGCTAAGTTGTACTGTAAGTTCGATGAGTTGGCTAAGTTGAGGATGAGTTCGATAAGTTGGGTAAATTGTACTGTAAGTTCGATGAGTTAGATAAGTTTGAATGTAAGTTCGATGAGTTGGCTAAGTTGGAATGTAAGTTCGATGAGTTGGATAAGTTGAGGATGAGTTCGATGAGTTGGATAAGTTGGACGGTGAGTTGGATAAGTTGTACTTTAAGTTCAATGAGTTGGCTAAGTTAAGGATGAGTTCGATGAGTTGGATAAGTTGTACTGTAAGTTGGATGAGTTGGCTAAGTTGTAATGTAAGTTCGATGAGTTGGCTAAGTTGAGGATGAGTTGGGTAAGTTGTACTGTAAGTTGGATGAGTTGGCTAAGTTATACTGTAAGTTCGATGAGTTGGCTAAGTTGAGGATGAGTTCGATAAGTTGGGTAAGTTGTACTGTAAGTTCGATGAGTTAGCGCAGTTGAGGATGAGTTCGATGAGTTGGATAAGTTGTACTGTAAGTTGGATGAGTTGGCTTAGTTGTACTGTAAGTTTGATGAGTTGGATAAGTTGTACTGTAAGTTCGATGAGTTGGCTAAGTTGAGGATGAGTTCGATGAGTTGGATAAGTTGGACGGTAAGTTGGATGAGTTGGATAAGTTGAGGATGAGTTCGATGAGTTGGATAAGTTGTACTGTAAGTTGGATGAGTTGGATAAGTTGAGGATGAGTTCGATGAGTTGGCTAAGTTGTACTGTAAGTTAGATAAGTTGGCTAAGTTGAGGATGAGTTCGATGAGTTGGATAAGTTGTACTGTAAGTTGGATGAGTTGGCTAAATTGTACTGTAAGTTCGATGAGTTGGCTAAGTTGAGGATGAGTTCGATGAGTTGGATAAGTTGTACTGTAAGTTAGATAAGTTGGCTAAGTTGAGGATGAGTTCGATGAGTTGGATAAGTTGAGGATGAGTTCGATGAGTTGGGTAAGTTGGAATATAAGTTCGATGAGTTGGCTAAGTTGGAATGTAAGTTCGATGAGTTGGATAAGTTGTACTGTAAGTTCGATGAGTTGGCTAAGTCGAGGATGAGTTCGATGAGTTGGCTAAGTTGTACTGTAAGTTGGATGAGTTGGCTAAGTTGGAATGTAAGTTCGATGAGTTGGATAAGTTGAAGATGAGTTGGATAAGTTGTACTGTAAGTTGGATGAGTTGGCTAAGTTGTAATGTAAGTTGGATGAGTTGGCTAAGTTGAGGATGAGTTCGATGAGTTGGATAAGTTGTACTGTAAGTTGGATGAGTTGGCTAAGTTATACTGTAAGTTGGAAGAGTTGGCTAAGTTGTACTGTAAGTTTGATGAGTTGGATAAGTTGAGGATGAGTTCGATAAGTTGGGTAAGTTGAACTGTAAGTTGGATGAGTTGGCTAAGTTGTACTGTAATTTCGATGAGTTGGCTAAGTTGGAATGTTAGTTCGATGAGTTGGATAAGTTGAGGATGAGTTCGATAAGTTGGGTAAATTGTACTGTAAGTTCGATGAGTTAGATAAGTTTGAATGTATGTTCGATGAGTTGGCTAAGTTGGAATGTAAGTTCGATGAGTTGGATAAGTTGAGGATGAGTTCGATGAGTTGGATAAGTTGGACGGTAAGTTGGATGAGTTGGATAAGTTGTACTGTAAGTTCAATGAGTTGGCTAAGTTAAGGATGAGTTCGATGAGTTGGATAAGTTGTACTGTAAGTTGGATGAGTTGGCTAAGTTGTAATGTAAGTTCGATGAGTTGGCTAAGTTGAGGATGAGTTGGGTAAGTTGTACTGTAAGTTGGATGAGTTGGCTAAGTTATACTGTAAGTTCGATGAGTTGGCTAAGTTGAAGATGAGTTCGATAAGTTGGGTAAGTTGTACTGTAAGTTCGATGAGTTGGCTAAGTTGAGGATGAGTTCGATGAGTTGGATAAGTTGGACGGTAAGTTGGATAAGTTGAGGATGAGTTCGATGAGTTGGATAAGTTGGACGGTAAGTTGGATGAGTTGGATAAGTTGTACTGTAAGTTCAATGAGTTGGCTAAGTTAAGGATGAGTTCGATGAGTTGGATAAGTTGTACTGTAAGTTGGATGAGTTGGCTAAGTTGTAATGTAAGTTCGATGAGTTGGCTAAGTTGAGGATGAGTTGGGTAAGTTGTACTGTAAGTTGGATGAGTTGGCTAAGTTATACTGTAAGTTCGATGAGTTGGCTAAGTTGAAGATGAGTTCGATAAGTTGGGTAAGTTGTACTGTAAGTTCGATGAGTTGGCTAAGTTGAGGATGAGTTCGATGAGTTGGATAAGTTGTACTGTAAGTTGGATGAGTTTGATAAGTTGAGGATGAGTTCGATGAGTTGGCTAAGTTGTACTGTAAGTTAGATAAGTTGGCTAAGTTGAGGATGAGTTCGATGAGTTGGATAAGTTGTACTGTTAGTTGGATGAGTTGGCTAAATTGTACTGTAAGTTCGATGAGTTGGCTAAGTTGAGGATGAGTTCGATGAGTTGGATAAGTTGTACTGTAAGTTCGATAAGTTGGCTAAGTTGAGGATGAGTTCGATGAGTTGGATAAGTTGAGGATGAGTTTGATGAGTTGGGTAAGTTGGAATATAAGTTCGATGAGTTGGCTAAGTTGGAATGTAAGTTCGATGAGTTGGATAAGTTGTACTGTAAGTTCGATGAGTTGGCTAAGTTGAGGATGAGTTCGATGAGTTGGCTAAGTTGGAATGTAAGTTCGATGAGTTGGCTAAGTTGGAATGTAAGTTCGATGAGTTGGATAAGTTGAAGATGAGTTGGATAATTTGTACTGTAAGTTGGATGAGTTGGCTAAGTTGTAATGTAAGTTGGATGAGTTGGCTAAGTTGAGGATGAGTTCGATAAGTTGCGTAAGTTGTACTGTAAGTTGGATGAGTTGGCTAAGTTGAGGATGAGTTCGATGAGTTGGATAAGTTGTACTGTAAGTTGGATGAGTTGGCTAAGTTGTATTGTAAGTTGGAAGAGTTGGCTAAGTTGTACTGTAAGTTCGATGAGTTGGCTAAGTTGAGGATGAGTTCGATAAGTTGGGTAAGTTGTACTGTAAGTTCGATGAGTTGGCGCAGTTGAGGATGAGTTCGATGAGTTGGATAAGTTGTACTGTAAGTTGGATGAGTTGGCTTAGTTGTACTGTAAGTTTGATGAGTTGGATAAGTTGTACTGTAAGTTCGATGAGTTGGCTAAGTTGAGGATGAGTTCGATGAGTTGGATAAGTTGGACGGTAAGTTGGATGAGTTGGATAAGTTGAGGATGAGTTCGATGAGTTGGATAAGTTGTACTGTAAGTTGGATGAGTTGGATAAGTTGAGGATGAGTTCGATGAGTTGGCTAAGTTGTACTGTAAGTTAGATAAGTTGGCTAAGTTGAGGATGAGTTCGATGAGTTGGATAAGTTGTACTGTAAGTTGGATGAGTTGGCTAAATTGTACTGTAAGTTCGATGAGTTGGCTAAGTTGAGGATGAGTTCGATGAGTTGGATAAGTTGTACTGTAAGTTAGATAAGTTGGCTAAGTTGAGGATGAGTTCGATGAGTTGGATAAGTTGAGGATGAGTTCGATGAGTTGGGTAAGTTGGAATATAAGTTCGATGAGTTGGCTAAGTTGGAATGTAAGTTCGATGAGTTGGATAAGTTGTACTGTAAGTTCGATGAGTTGGCTAAGTTGAGGATGAGTTCGAAAGTTGGCTAAGTTGTACTGTAAGTTGGATGAGTTGGCTAAGTTGGAATGTAAGTTCGATGAGTTGGATAAGTTGAAGATGAGTTGGATAAGTTGTACTGTAAGTTGGATGAGTTGGCTAAGTTGTAATGTAAGTTGGATGAGTTGGCTAAGTTGAGGATGAGTTCGATGAGTTGGATAAGTTGTACTGTAAGTTGGATGAGTTGGCTAAGTTATACTGTAAGTTGGAAGAGTTGGCTAAGTTGTACTGTAAGTTTGATGAGTTGGATAAGTTGAGGATGAGTTCGATAAGTTGGGTAAGTTGTACTGTAAGTTGGATGAGTTGGCTAATTTGTACTGTAATTTCGATGAGTTGGCTAAGTTGGAATGTTAGTTCGATGAGTTGGATAAGTTGAGGATGAGTTCGATAAGTTGGGTAAATTGTACTGTAAGTTCGATGAGTTAGATAAGTTTGAATGTATGTTCGATGAGTTGGCTAAGTTGGAATGTAAGTTCGATGAGTTGGATAAGTTGAGGATGAGTTCGATGAGTTGGATAAGTTGGACGGTAAGTTGGATGAGTTGGATAAGTTGTACTGTAAGTTCAATGAGTTGGCTAAGTTAAGGATGAGTTCGATGAGTTGGATAAGTTGTACTGTAAGTTGGATGAGTTGGCTAAGTTGTAATGTAAGTTCGATGAGTTGGCTAAGTTGAGGATGAGTTGGGTAAGTTGTACTGTAAGTTGGATGAGTTGGCTAAGTTATACTGTAAGTTCGATGAGTTGGCTAAGTTGAAGATGAGTTCGATAAGTTGGGTAAGTTGTACTGTAAGTTCGATGAGTTGGCTAAGTTGAGGATGAGTTCGATGAGTTGGATAGTGTTGGACGGTAAGTTGGATAAGTTGAGGATGAGTTCGATGAGTTGGATAAGTTGTACTGTAAGTTGGATGAGTTTGATAAGTTGAGGATGAGTTCGATGAGTTGGCTAAGTTGTACTGTAAGTTAGATAAGTTGGCTAAGTTGAGGATGAGTTCGATGAGTTGGATAAGTTGTACTGTTAGTTGGATGAGTTGGCTAAATTGTACTGTAAGTTCGATGAGTTGGCTAAGTTGAGGATGAGTTCGATGAGTTGGATAAGTTGTACTGTAAGTTCGATAAGTTGGCTAAGTTGAGGATGAGTTCGATGAGTTGGATAAGTTGAGGATGAGTTTGATGAGTTGGGTAAGTTGGAATATAAGTTCGATGAGTTGGCTAAGTTGGAATGTAAGTTCGATGAGTTGGATAAGTTGTACTGTAAGTTCGATGAGTTGGCTAAGTTGAGGATGAGTTCGATGAGTTGGCTAAGTTGGAATGTAAGTTCGATGAGTTGGCTAAGTTGGAATGTAAGTTCGATGAGTTGGATAAGTTGAAGATGAGTTGGATAATTTGTACTGTAAGTTGGATGAGTTGGCTAAGTTGTAATGTAAGTTGGATGAGTTGGCTAAGTTGAGGATGAGTTCGATAAGTTGCGTAAGTTGTACTGTAAGTTGGATGAGTTGGCTAAGTTGAGGATGAGTTCGATGAGTTGGATAAGTTGTACTGTAAGTTGGATGAGTTGGCTAAGTTGTATTGTAAGTTGGAAGAGTTGGCTAAGTTGTACTGTAAGTTCGATGAGTTGGCTAAGTTGAGGATGAGTTCGATAAGTTGGGTAAGTTGTACTGTAAGTTGGATGAGTTGGCTAAGTTGTACTGTAAGTTGGATGAGTTGGCTAAGTTGGAATGTAAGTTCGATGAGTTGGATAAGTTGAAGATGAGTTGGATAAGTTGTACTGTAAGTTGGATGAGTTGGCTAAGTTGGAATGTAAGTTCGATGAGTTGGATAAGTTGAGGATGAGTTCGATGAGTTGGATAAGTTGTACTGTAAGTTGGATGAGTTGGCTAAGTTGGAATGTAAGTTCGATGAGTTGGATAAGTTGACGATGAGTTGGATAAGTTGTACTGTAAGTTGGATGAGTTGGCTAAGTTGTACTGTAAGTTCGATGAGTTGGCTAAGTTGAGGATGAGTTCGATAAGTTGGGTAAGTTGTACTGTAAGTTGGATGTGTTAGCTAAGTTGTTGATGAGTTCGATGAGTTGGATAAGTTGTACTGTAAATTGGATGAGTTGGCTAAGTTGTACTGTAAGTTGGATGAGTTGGCTAAGTTGTACTGTAAGTTCGATGAGTTGGCTAAGTTGAGGATGAGTTCGATAAGTTGGGTAAGTTGTACTGTAAGTTCGATGAGTTAGATAAGTTTGAATGTAAGTTCGATGAGTTGGCTAAGTTGGAATGTAAGTTCGATGAGTTGGATAAGTTGAGGATGAGTTCGATGAGTTGGATAAGTTGGACGGTAAGTTGGATGAGTTGGATAAGTTGTACTGTAAGTTCAATGAGTTGGATAAGTTAAGGATGAGTTCGATGAGTTGGATAAGTTGTACTGTAAGTTGGATGAGTTGGCTAAGTTGTAATGTAAGTTCGATGAGTTGGCTAAGTTGAGGATGAGTTGGGTAAGTTATACTGTAAGTTGGATGAGTTGGCTAAGTTATACTGTAAGTTCGATGAGTTGGCTAAGTTGAGGATGAGTTCGATAAGTTGGGTAAGTTGTACTGTAAGTTCGATGAGTTGGCTAAGTTGAGGATGAGTTCGATGAGTTGGATAAGTTGTACTGTAAGTTGGATGAGTTGGCTTAGTTGTACTGTAAGTTTGATGAGTTGGATAAGTTGTACTGTAAGTTCGATGAGTTGGCTAAGTTGAGGATGAGTTCGATGAGTTGGATAAGTTGGACGGTAAGTTGGATGAGTTGGATAAGTTGAGGATGAGTTCGATGAGTTGGATAAGTTGTACTGTAAGTTGGATGAGTTGGATAAGTTGAGGATGAGTTCGATGAGTTGACTAAGTTGTACTGTAAGTTAGATAAGTTGGCTAAGTTGAGGATGAGTTCGATGAGTTGGATAAGTTGTACTGTAAGTTGGATGAGTTGGCTAAGTTGTACTGTAAGTGCGATGAGTTGGCTAAGTTGAGGATGAGTTCGATGAGTTGGATAAGTTGTACTGTAAGTTAGATAAGTTGGCTAAGTTGTGGATGAGTTCGATGAGTTGGGTAAGTTGGAATATAAGTTCGATGAGTTGGCTAAGTTGGAATGTAAGTTCGATGAGTTGGATAAGTTGTACTGTAAGTTCGATGAGTTGGCTAAGTTGAGGATGAGTTCGATGAGTTGGCTAAGTTGTACTGTAAGTTGGATGAGTTGGCTAAGTTGGAATGTAAGTTCGATGAGTTAGATAAGTTGAAGATGAGTTGGATAAGTTGTACTGTAAGTTGGATGAGTTGGCTAAGTTGTAATGTAAGTTGGTTGAGTTGGCTAAGTTGAGGATGAGTTCGATAAGTTGGGTAAGTTGTACTGTAAGTTGGATGAGTTGGCTAAGTTGAGGATGAGTTCGATGAGTTGGATAAGTTGTACTGTAAGTTGGATGAGTTGGCTAAGTTGTACTGTAAGTTGGATGAGTTGGCTAAGTTGTACTGTAAGTTCGATGAGTTGGCTAAGTTGAGGATGAGTTCGATAAGTTGGGTAAGTTGTACTGTAAGTTGGATGAGTTTGCTAAGTTGTACTGTAATTTCGATGAGTTTGCTAAGTTGGAATGCAAGTTCGATGAGTTGGATAAGTTGAGGATGAGTTCGATGAGTTGGATAAGTTGTACTGTAAGTTGGATGAGTTGGCTAGGTTGTACTGTAAGTTCGATGAGTTGGCTAAGTTGAGGATGAGTTCGATAAGTTGGGTAAGTTGTACTGTAAGTTCGATGAGTTAGATAAGTTGAAATGTAAGTTCGATGAGTTGGCTAAGTTGGAATGTAAGTTCGATGAGTTGGATAAGTTGAGGATGAGTTCGATGAGTTGGATAAGTTGGACGGTAAGTTGGATGAGTTGGATAAGTTGTACTGTAAGTTCGATGAGTTGGCTAAGTTAAGGATGAGTTCAATGAGTTGGATAAGTTGTACTGTAAGTTGGAGTTGGCTAAGTTGTACTGAAAGTTCGATGAGTTGGCTAAGTTGAGGATGAGTTCGATGAGTTGGCTAAGTTGTACTGTAAGTTGGCTAAGTTGAGGATGAGTTCGATGAGTTGGCTAAGTTGTACTGTAAATTCGATGAGTTGGCTAAGTTGAGGATGAGTTCGATAAGTTGTGTAAGTTGTACTGTAAGTTGGGTGAGTTGGCTAAGTTGGAATGTAAGTTCGATGAGTTGGATAAGATGTACTGTAAGTTCAATGAGTTGGCTAAGTTGAGGATGAGTTCGATGAGTTGGCTAAATTGTACTGTAAGTTGGATGAGTTGGCTAAGTTGGAATGTAAGTTCGATGAGTTTGATAAGTTGTACTGTAAGTTCAATGAGTTGGCTAAGTTGAGGATGAGTTCGATGAGTTGGCTAAGTTGTACTGTAAGTTGGATGAGTTGGCTAAGTTGGAATGTAAGTTCGATGAGTTGGATAAGTTGAGGATGAGTTCGATAAGTTGGATAAGTTGTACTGTAAGTTGGATGAGTTGGCTAAGTTGTACTGTAAGTTCGATGAGTTGGCTAAGTTGAGGATGAGTTTGATGAGTTGGGTAAGTTGTACTGTAAGTTGGATGAGTTGGCTAAGTTGTACTGTAAGTTCGATGAGTTAGCTAAGCTGAGGATGAGTTCGATAAGTTGGTTAAGTTGTACTGTAAGTTGGATGAGTTGGCAAAGTTGAGGATGAGTTCGATGGGTTGGATAAGTTGTACTGTAGGTTCGATGAGTTGGCTTAGTTGTACTGTAAGTTGGATGAGTTGGCTAAGTTGTACTGTAAGTTCGATGAGTTGGCTAAGTTGATGATGAGTTCGATAAGTTGGGTAAGTTGTACTGTAAGTTGGGTGAGTTGGCTAAGTTGGAATGTAAGTTCGATGAGTTGGATAAGTTGTACTGTAAGTTCGATGAGTTGGCTAAGTTGAGGATGAGTTCGATGAGTTGGCTAAGTTGTACTGTAAGTTGGATGAGTTGGCTAAGTTGGAATGTAAGTTCGATGAGTTGGATAAGTTGAGGATGAGTTTGATAAATTGGATAAGTTGTACTGTAAGTTGGATGAGTTTGCTTAGTTGTACTGTAAGTTTGATGAGTTTGATAAGTTGTACTGTAAGTTCGATGAGTTGGCTAAGTTGAGGATGAGTTCGATGAGTTGGATAAGTTGGACGGTAAGTTGGATGAGTTGGATAAGTTGAGGATGAGTTCGATGAGTTGGGTAAGTTGTACTGTAAGTTGGATGAGTTGGATAAGTTGAGGATGAGTTCGATGAGTCGGCTAAGTTGTACTGTAAGTTTGATGAGTTGGCTAAGTTGGAATGTACGTTCGATGAGTTGGCTAAGTTGAGGATGAGTTCGATGAGTTGGATAAGTTGGACGGTAAGTTGGATGAGTTGGATAAGTTGAGGATGAGTTCGATGAGTTGGATAAGTTGTACTGTAAGTTGGATGAGTTGGATAAGTTTAGGATGAGTTCGATGAGTTGGCTAAGTTGTACTTTAAGTTAGATAAGTTGGCTAAGTTGAGGATGAGTTCGATGAGTTGGATAAGTTGTACTGTAAGTTGGATGAGTTGGCTAAGTTGTACTGTAAGTGCGATGAGTTGGCTAAGTTGAGGAAGAGTTCGATGAGTTGGATAAGTTGTACTGTTAGTTAGATAAGTTGGCTAAATTGTGGATGAGTTCGATGAGTTGGATAAGTTGAGGATGAGTTCGATGAGTTGGGTAAGTTGGAATATAAGTTCGATGAGTTGGCTAAGTTGGAATGTAAGTTCGATGAGTTGGATAAGTTGTACTGTAAGTTCGATGAGTTGGCTAAGTTGAGGATGAGTTCGATGAGTTGGCTAAGTTGTACTGTAAGTTGAATGAGTTGGCTTAGTTGGAATGTAAGTTCGATGAGTTGGATAAGTTGAAGATGAGTTGGATAAGTTGTAATGTAAGTTGGATGAGTTGGCTAAGTTGTAATGTAAGTTGGTTGAGTTGGCTAAGTTGAGGATGAGTTCGATAAGTTGGGTAAGTTGTACTGTAAGTTGGATGAGTTGGCTAAGTTGAGGATGAGTTCGATGAGTTGGATAAGTTGTACTGTAAGTTGGATGAGTTGGCTAAGTTGTACTGTAAGTTGGATGAGTTGGCTAAGTTGTACTGTAAGTTGGATGAGTTGGCTAAGTTGAGGATGAGTTCGATCAGTTGGGTAAGTTGTACTGTAAGTTGAATGAGTTGGCTAAATTGTACTGTAATTTCGATGAGTTGGCTAAGTTGGAATGTAAGTTCGATGAGTTGGATAAGTTGAGGATAAGTTCGATGAGTTGGATAAGTTGTACTGTAAGTTGGATGAGTTGGCTAGGTTGTACTGTAAGTTCGATGAGTTGGCTAAGTTGAGGATGAGTTCGATAAGTTGGTTAAGTTGTACTGTAAGTTCGATGAGTTAGATAACTTGGAATGTAAGTTCGATGAGTTGGCTAAGTTGGAATGTAAGTTCGATGAGTTGGATAAGTTGAGGATGAGTTCGATGAGTTGGATAAGTTGGACGGTAAGTTGGATGAGTTGGATAAGTTGTACTGTAAGTTCGATGAGTTGGCTAAGTTAAGGATGAGTTCAATAAGTTGGATAAGTTGTACTGTAAGTTGGAGTTGGCTAAGTTGTACTGTAAGTTCGATGAGTTGGCTAAGTTGGGGATGAGTTTGATGAGTAAGATAAGTTGTACTGTAAGTTCAATGAGTTGGCTAAGTTGAGGATGAGTTCGATGAGTTGGCTAAGTTGTACTGTAAGTTGGATGAGTTGGCTAAGTTGGAATGTAAGTTCGATGAGTTGGCTAAGTTGAGGATGAGTTCGATGAGTTTGATAAGTTGTACTGTAAGTTGGAAGAGTTGGCTTAGTTGTACTGTAAGTTTGATGAGTTGGATAAGTTGTACTGTAAGTTCGATGAGTTGGCTAAGTTGAGGATGAGTTCGATGAGTTGGATAAGTTGGACGGTAAGTTGGATGAGTTGGATAAGTTGGAAGGTTAGTTGGATGAGTTGGATAAGTTGGACTGTAAGTTCGATAAGTTGGCTAAGTTGGACTGTAAGTTGGATGAGTTGGATAAGTTGAAAATAAGTTCGATGAGTTGGATAAGTTAAGAATGAGATGAGTTAAGAAATAGATATCAGCTTATCGAACTCATCCTCAACTTAACCAACTCATCGAACTTACAGTACAACTTAGCCAACTCATCCAACTTACAGTACAACTTAGCCAACTCATCCAACTTACAGTACAACTTATCCAACTCATCGAACTCATCCTCAACTTAGCCAACTTATCCAACTTACAGTACAACTTACCCAACTTATCGAACTCATCCTCAACTTAGCCAACTCATCCAACTTACAGTACAACTTAGCCAACTCATCGAACTTACAGTAACACTTATCCAACTCATCCTCAACTTATCCAACTCATCGAACTTACATTCCAACTTAGCCAACTCATCCGACTTACAGTACAGCTTAGCCAACTCATCGAACTCATCCTCAACTTAGCAAACTCATCGAACTTACATTACAACTTATCCAACTCATCGAACTTACATTCCAACTTAGCCAACTCATCGAACTTACATTCCAACTTACCCAACTTATCGAACTCATCCTCAACTTAGCCAACTCACCGAACTTACAGTACAAATTAGCCAACTCATCCAACTTACAGTACAACTTATCCAACTCATCGAACTCATCCTCAACTTAGCCAACTCATCGAACTTACATTCCAACTTAGCCAACTCATCGAACTTACATTCCAACTTATCCAACTCATCGAACTCATCCTCAACTTAGCCAACTCATCCAACTTACAGTACAACTTATCCAACTCATCGAACTCATCCTCAACTTATCCAACTCATCCAACATACCGTCCAACTTATCCAACTCATCGAACTCATACTCAACTTAGCCAACTCATCGAACTTACAGTACAACTTATCCAACTCATCAAACTTACAGTACAACTTATCCAACTCATCGAACTTTCATTCCAACTTATCTAACTTATCCAACTTACAGTCCAACTTACCCAACTTATCGAACAGATCCTCAACTTAGCCAACTCACCGAACTTACAGTACAACTTAGCCAACTCTTCCGACTTACAGTACAACTTACCCAACTTATCGAACTCATCCTCAACTTAGCCAACTCATCGAACTTACAGTACAACTTAGCCAACTCATCCAACTTACAGTACAACTTAGCCAACTCATCCAACTTACAGTACAACTTATCCAACTCATCGAACTCATCCTCAACTTAGCCAACTCATCCAACTTACAGTACAACTTACTTAACTTATCGAACTCATCCTCAACTTAGCCAACTCATCAAACTTACAGTACAACTTAGCCAACTGATCCAACTTACAGTACAACTTATCCAACTCATCCTCAACTTATCCAACTCATCGAACTTACATTCCAACTTAGCCAACTCATCCAACTTACAGTACAACTTAGCCAACTCATCGAACTCATCCTCAACTTAGCAAACTCATCGAACTTACATTACAACTTATCCAACTCATTGAACTTACATTCCAACTTAGACAACTCATCGAACTTACATTCCAACTTACCCAACTTATCGAACTCATCCTCAACTTAGCCAACTCATCGAACTTACTGTACAACTTAGCCAATTCATCCAACTTACAGTACAACTTATCCAACTCATCGAACCTACATTCCAACTTACCCAACTTATCGAACTCATCCTCAACTTAGCCAACTCATCGAACTTACAGTACAACATAGCCAACTCATACAACTTACAGTACAACTTATCCAACTCATCGAACTCATCCTCAACTTAGCCAACTCATTGAACTTACAGTACAACTTATCTAACTCATCCAACTTACAGTCCAAATTACCCAACTTATCGAACTCATCCTCAACTTAGCTAACTCATCGAACTTACAGTACAACTTAGCCAACTCATCCAACTTACAGTACAACTTACCCAACTTATCGAACTCATCCTCAACTTAGCCAACTCATCGAACTTACAGTACAACTTAGCCAACTCATCCAACTTACAGTACAACTTAGCCAACTCATCCAACTTACAGTACAACTTATCAAACTCATCGAACTCATCCTCAACTTAGCCAACTCATCCAACTTACAGTACAACTTACCCAACTTATCGAACTCATCCTCAACTTAGCCAACTCATCGAACTTACAGTACAACTTAGCCAACTCATCCAACTTACAGTGCAACTTATCCAACTCATCCTCAACTTATCCAACTCATCGAACTTACATTCCAACTTAGCCAACTCATCCAACTTACAGTACAACTTAGCCAACTCATCGAACTCATCCTCAACTTAGCAAACTCATCGAACTTACTGTACAACTTAGCCAACTCATCCAACTTACAGTACAACTTAGCCAACTCATCCAACTTACAGTACAACTTATCCAACTCATCGAACTCATCCTCAACTTAGCCAACTCATCCAACCTACAGTACAACTTAATTAACTTATCGAACTCATCCTCAACTTAGCCAACTCATCGAACTTACAGTACAGCTTAGCCAACTCATCCAACTTACAGTACAACTTATCCAACTCATCCTCAGCTTATCCAACTCATCGAACTTACATTCCAACTTAGCCAACTCATCCAACGTACAGTACAACTTATCCAACTCATCGAACTCATCCTCAACTTAGCCAACTCATCGAACTTACAGTACAACTTATCCAACTCATCGAACTTACATTCCAACTTAGCAAATTTTTAGAACTTACATTCCAACTTATCTAACTCATCGGACTTACAGTCCAACTTACCCAACTTATCGAACTCATCCTCAACTTAGCCAACTCATCGAACTTACAGTACAACTTAGCCAACTAATCCAACTTACAGTACAACTAACCCAATTTATCGAACTCATCCTCAACTTAGCCATCTCATCGAATTTACAGTACAACTTAGCCAACTCATCCAACTTACAGTACAACTTAGCCAACTCATCCAACTTACAGAACAACTTATCCAACTCATCGAACTCATCCTCAACTTAGCCAACTCATCCAACTTACAGTACAACTTACCCAACTTATCGAACTCATCCTCAACTTAGCCAACTCATCGAACTTACAGTACAACTTATCCAACTCATCGAACTCATCCCCAACTTATCCAACTTACCCAACATACAGTACAACTTATCCAACTCATCGAACTCATCCTCAACTTATCCAACTCATCCAACTTACCGTCCAACTTATCCAACTCATCGAACTCATCCTCAACTTAGCCAACTCATCGAACTTACAGTACAACTTATCCAACTCATCAAACTTACAGTACAACTTAGCCAACTCATCCAACTTACAGTACAACTTATCCAACTCATCGAACTCATCCTCAACTTAGCCAACTCATCCAACTTACAGTACAACTTACCAAACTTATCGAACTCATCCTCAACTTAGCCAACTCATCGAACTTACAGTAAAACTTAGCCAACTCATCCAACTTACAGTACAACTTATCCAACTCATCGAACTCATCCTCAACTTAGCCAACTCATCGAACTTACATTCCAACTTAGCCAACTCATCCAACTTACAGTACAACTTATCCAACTCATCGAACTCATCCTCAACTTAGCCAACTCATCGAACTTACAGTACAACTTATCCAACTCATCAAACTTACATTCCAACTTAGCAAACTTATCGAACTTACATTCCAACTTATCTAACTCATCGAACTTACAGTCCAACTTACCCAACTTATCGAACTCATCCTCAACTTAGCCAACTCATCGAACTTACAGTACAGCTTAGCCAACTCATCCAACTTACAGTACAACTTAGCCAACTCATCCAACTTACAGAACAACTTATCCAACTCATCGAACTCATCCTCAACTTAGCCAACTCATCCAACTTACAGTACAACTTACCCAACTTATCGAACTCATCCTCAACTTAGCCAACTCATCCAACTTACAGTACAACTTATCCAACTCATCGAACTCATCCCCAACTTATCCAACTTATCCAACATACAGTACAACTTATCCAACTCATCGAACTCATCCTCAACTTATCCAACTCATCGAACTTACATTCCAACTTAGCCAACTCATCAGACTTACAGTATAACTTAGCCAACTCATCGAACTCATCCTCAACTTAGCAAACTCATCGAACTTACAGTACAACTTATCCAACTCATCGAACTTACATTCCAACTTAGCCAACTCATCGAACCTACATTCCAACTTACCCAACTTATCGAACTCATCCTCAACTTAGCCAACTCATCGAACTTACAGTACAACTTAGCCAACTCATACAACTTACAGTACAACTTATCCAACTCATCGAACTCATCCTCAACTTAGCCAACTCATCGAACTTACAGTACAACTTATCTAACTCATCCAACTTACAGTCCAACTTACCCAACTTATCGAACTCATCCTCAACTTAGCTAACTCATCGAACTTACAGTACAACTTAGCCAACTCATCCAACTTACAGTACAACTTACCCAACTCATCGAACTCATCCTCAACTTAGCAAACTCATCGAACTTACATTACAACTTATCCAACTCATCGAACTTACATTCCAACTTAGCCAACTCATCGAACTTACATTCCAACTTACCAAACTTTTCGAACTCATCCTCAACTTAGCCAACTCATCGAACTTACTGTACAACTTAGCCAATTCATCCAACTTACAGTACAACTTATCCAACTCATCGAACTCATCCTCAACTTAGCCAACTCATCGAACTTACATTCCAACTTAGCCAACTCATCGAACTTACATTCCAACTTATCCAACTCATCGAACTCATCCTCAACTTAGCCAACTCATCCAACTTACAGTACAACTTATCCAACTCATCGAACTCATCCTCAACTTATCCAACTCATCCAACATACAGTACAACTTATCCAACTCATCGAACTCATCCTCAACTTATCCAACTCATCCAACTTACCGTCCAACTTATCCAACTCATCGAACTCATCCTCAACTTAGCCAACTCATCAAACTTACAGTACAACTTAGCCAACTCATCGAACTTACATTCCAACTTATCTAACTCATCGAACTTACAGTCCAACTTAGCCAACTCATCGAACTTACATTCCAACTTACCCAACTTAACGAACTCATCCTCAACTTTGCCAACTCATCCAACTTACAGTACAACTTACCCAACTTATCGAACTCATCCTCAACTTAGCCAACTCATCGAACTTACAGTACAACTTAGCCAACTCATCCAACTTACAGTACAACTTAGCCAACTCATCCAACTTACAGTACAACTTATCCAACTCATCGAACTCATCCTCAACTTAGCCAACTCATCCAACTTACAGTACAACTTAATTAACTTATCGAACTCATCCTCAACTTAGCCAACTCATCGAACTTACAGTACAGCTTAGCCAACTCATCCAACTTACAGTACAACTTATCCAACTCATCCTCAACTTATCCAACTCATCGAACTTACATTCCAACTTAGCCAACTCATCCAACTTACAGTACAACTTATCCAACTCATCGAACTCATCCTCAACTTAGCCAACTCATCGAACTTACAGTACAACTTATCCAACTCATCGAACTTACATTCCAACTTAGCCAACTTATCGAACTTACATTCCAACTTATCTAACTCATCGAACTTACAGTCCAACTTACCCAACTTATCGAACTCATCCTCAACTTAGCCAACTCATCGAACTTACAGTACAACTTAGCCAACTAATCCAACTTACAGTACAACTAACCCAACTTATCGAACTCATCCTCAACTTAGCCAACTCATCGAACTTACAGTACAACTTAGCCAACTCATCCAACTTACAGTAAAACTTAGCCAACTCATCCAACTTACAGAACAACTTATCCAACTCATCGAACTCATCCTCAACTTAGCCAACTCATCCAACTTACAGTACAACTTATCCAACTCATCGAACTCATCCCTAACTTATCCAACTTATCCAACATACAGTACAACTTATCCAACTCATCGAACTCATCCTCAACTTATCCAACTCATCCAACTTACCGTCCAACTTATCCAACTCATCGAACTCATCCTCAACTTAGCCAACTCATCGAACTTACAGTACAACTTATCCAACTCATCAAACTTACAGTACAACTTAGCCAACTCATCCAACTTACAGTACAACTTATCAAACTCATCGAACTCATCCTCAACTTAGCCAACTCATCCAACTTACAGAACAACTTACCCAACTTATCGAACTCATCCTCAACTTAGCCAACTCATCGAACTTACAGTACAACTTAGCCAACTCATCCAACTTACAGTACAACTTATCCAACTCATCGAACTCATCCTCAACTTAGCCAACTCATCGAACTTACATTCCAACTTAGCCAACTCATCCAACTTACAGTACAACTTATCCAACTCATCGAACTCATCCTCAACTTAGCCAACTCATCGAACTTACAGTACAACTTATCCAACTCATCGAACTAACATTCCAACTTAGCCAACTTATCGAACTTACATTCCAACTTATCTGACTCATCGAACTTACAGTCCAACTTACCCAACTTATCGAACTCATCCTTAACTTAGCCAACTCATCGAACTTACAGTACAACTTAGCCAACTCATCCAACTTACAGTACAACTTAGCCAACTCATCCAACTTACAGAACAACTTATCCAACTCATCGAACTCATCCTCAACTTAGCCAACTCATCCAACTTACAGTACAACTTACCCAACTTATCGAACTCATCCTCAACTTAGCCAACTCATCCAACTTACAGTACAACTTATCCAACTCATCGAACTCATCCCCAACTTATCCAACTTATCCAACATACAGTACAACTTATCCAACTCATCGAACTCATCCTCAACTTATCCAACTCATCGAACTTACATTCCAACTTAGCCAACTCATCCAACTTACAGTATAACTTAGCCAACTCATCGAACTCATCCTCAACTTAGCAAACTCATCGAACTTACAGTACAACTTATCCAACTCATCGAACTTACATTCCAACTTAGCCAACTCATCGAACCTACATTCCAACTTACCCAACTTATCGAACTCATCCTCAACTTAGCCAACTCATCGAACTTACAATACAACTTAGCCAACTCATACAACTTACAGTACAACTTATCCAACTCATCGAACTCATCCTCAACTTAGCCAACTCATCGAACTTACAGTACAACTTATCTAACTCATCCAACGTACAGTCCAAATTACCCAACTTATCGAACTCATCCTCAACTTAGCTAACTCATCGAACTTACAGTACAACTTAGCCAACTCATCCAACTTACAGTACAACTTACCCAACTTATCGAACTCATCCTCAACTTAGCCAACTCATCGAACTTACAATACAACTTAGCCAACTCATCCAACTTACAGTACAACTTAGCCAACTCATCCAACTTACAGTACAACTTATCCAACTCATCGAACTCATCCTCAACTTAGCCAACTCATCCAACTTACAGTACAACTTACCCAACTTATCGAACTCATCCTCAACTTAGCCAACTCATCGAACTTACAGTACAACTTAGCCAACTCATCCAACTTACAGTGCAACTTATCCAACTCATCCTCAACTTATCCAACTCATCGAACTTACATTCCAACTTAGCCAACTCATCCAACTTACAGTACAACTTAGCCAACTCATCGAACTCATCCTCAACTTAGCAAACTCATCGAACTTACTGTACAACTTATCCAACTCATCGAACTTACATTCCAACTTAGCCAACTCATCGAACTTACATTCCAACTTACCCAACTTATCGAACTCATCCTCAACTTAGCCAACTCATCGAACTTACTGTACAACTTAGCCAATTCATCCAACTTACAGTACAACTTATCCAACTCATCGAACTCATCCTCAACTTAGCCAACTCATCGAACTTACATTCCAACTTAGCCAACTCATCGAACTTACATTCCAACTTATCCAACTCATCGAACTCATCCTCAACTTAGCCAACTCATCCAACTTACAGTACAACTTATCCAACTCATCGAACTCATCCTCAACTTATCCAACTCATCCAACATACAGTACAACTTATCCAACTCATCGAACTCATCCTCAACTTATCCAACTCATCCAACTTACCGTCCAACTTATCCAACTCATCGAACTCATCCTCAACTTAGCCAACTCATCAAACTTACAGTACAACTTAGCCAACTCATCGAACTTACATTCCAACTTATCTAACTCATCGAACTTACAGTCCAACTTAGCCAACTCATCGAACTTACATTCCAACTTACCCAACTTAACGAACTCATCTTCAACTTTGCCAACTCATCCAACTTACAGTACAACTTACCCAACTTATCGAACTCATCCTCAACTTAGCCAACTCATCGAACTTACAGTACAACTTAGCCAACTCATCCAACTTACAGTACAACTTAGCCAACTCATCCAACTTACAGTACAACTTATCCAACTCATCGAACTCATCCTCAACTTAGCCAACTCATCCAACTTACAGTACAACTTAATTAACTTATCGAACTCATCCTCAACTTAGCCAACTCATCGAACTTACAGTACAACTTAGCCAACTCATCCAACTTACAGTACAACTTATCCAACTCATCCTCAACTTATCCAACTCATCGAACTTACATTCCAACTTAGCCAACTCATCCAACTTACAGTACAACTTATCCAACTCATCGAACTCATCCTCAACTTAGCCAACACATCGAACTTACAGTACAACTTATCCAACTCATCGAACTTACATTCCAACTTAGCCAACTTATCGAACTTACATTCCAACTTATCTAACTCATCGAACTTACAGTCCAACTTACCCAACTTATCGAACTCATCCTCAACTTAGCCAACTCATCGAACTTACAGTACAACTTAGCCAACTCATCCAACTTACAGTACAACTAACCCAACTTATCGAACTCATCCTCAACTTAGCCAACTCATCGAACTTACAGTACAACTTAGCCAACTCATCCTACTTACAGTACAACTTAGCCAACTCATCCAACTTACAGAACAACTTATCCAACTCATCGAACTCATCCTCAACTTAGCCAACTCATCCAACTTACAGTACAACTTACCCAACTTATCGAACTCATCCTCAACTTAGCCAACTCATCCAACTTACAGTACAACTTATCCAACTCTTTGGATTCATCCCCAACTTATCCAACTTATCCAACATATAGTACAACTTATCCAACTCATCGAACTCATCCTCAACTTATCCAACTCATCCAACTTACCGTCCAACTTATCCAACTCATCGAACTCATCCTCAACTTAGCCAACTCATCGAACTTACAGTACAACTTATTCAACTCATCAAACTTACAGTACAACTTAGCCAACTCATCCAACTTACAGTACAACTTATCCAACTCATCGAACTCATCCTCAACTTAGCCAACTCATCCAACTTACAGTACAACTTACCCAACTTATCGAACTCATCCTCAACTTAGCCAACTCATCGAACTTACAGTACTACTTAGCCAACTCATCCAACTTACAGTACAACTTATCCAACTCATCGAACTCATCCTCAACTTAGCCAACTCATCGAACTTACAGTACAACTTATCCAACTCATCCAACTTACAGTCCAACTTACCCAACTTATCGAACTCATCCATAACTTAGCTAACTCATCGAACTTACAGTACAACTTAGCCAACTCATCCAACTTACAGTACAACTTACCCAACTTATCGAACTCATCCTCAACTTAGCCAACTCATCGAACTTACAGTACAACTTAGCCAACTCATCCAACTTACAGTACAACTTAGCCAACTCATCCAAATTACAGTACAACTTATCCAACTCATCGAACTCATCCTCAACTTAGCCAACTCATCCAACTTACAGTACAACTTACCCAACTTATCGAACTCATCCTCAACTTAGCCAACTCATCGAACTTACAGTACAACTTAGCCAACTCATCCAACTTACAGTACAACTTATCCAACTCATCCTCCACTTATCCAACTCATCGAACTTACATTCCAACTTAGCCAACTCATCCAACTTACAGTACAACTTAGCCAACTCATCGAACTCATCCTCAGCTTAGCAAACTCATCGAACTTACATTACAACTTATCCAACTCATCGAACTTACATTCCAACTTAGCCAACTCATCGAACTTAAATTCAAACTTACCCAACTTATCGAACTCATCCTCAACTTAGCCAACTCATCGAACTTACAGTACAACTTAGTTAACTCATCCAACTTACAGTACAACTTATCCAACTCATCGAACTCATCCTCAACTTAGCCAACTCATCGAACTTACATTCCAACTTAGCCAACTCATCCAACTTACAGTACAACTTATCCAACTCATCGAACTCATCCTCAACTTAGCCAACTCATCCAACTTACAGTACAACTTATCCAACTCATCGAACTCATCCTCAACTTATCCAACTCATCCAACATACAGTACAACTTATCCAACTCATCGAACTCATCCTCAACTTATCCAACTCATCCAACTTACCGTCCAACTTATCCAACTCATCGAACTCATCCTCATCTTAGCCAACTCATCCAACTTACAGTACAACTTATCCAACTCATCGAACTCATCCTCAACTTAGCCAACTCATCGAACTTACATTCCAACTTAGCCAACTCATCCAACTTACAGTACAACTTACCCAACTTATCGAACTCATCCTCAACTTAGCCAACTCATCGAACTTACAGTACAACTTATCCAACTCATCGAACTTACATTCCAACTTAGCCAACTTATCGAACTTACATTCCAACTTATCTAACTCATCGAACTTACAGTCCAACTTACCCAACTTATCGAACTCATCCTCAACTTAGCCAACTCATCGAACTTACAGTACAACTTAGCCAACTCATCCAACTTACAGTACAACTTAGCCAACTCATCCAACTTACAGAACAACTTATCCAACTCATCGAACTCATCCTCAACTTAGCCAACTCATCCAACTTACAGTACAACTTACCCAACTTATCGAACTCATCCTCAACTTAGCCAACTCATCCAACTTACAGTACAACTTATCCAACTCATCGAACTCATCCCCAACTTATCCAACTTATCCAACATACAGTACAACTTATCCAACTCATCGAACTCATCCTCAACTTATCCAACTCATCGAACTTACATTCCAACTTAGCCAACTCATCCAACTTACAGTATAACTTAGCCAACTCATCGAACTCATCCTCAACTTAGCAAACTCATCGAACTTACAGTACAACTTATCCAACTCATCGAACTTACATTCCAACTTAGCCAACTCATCGAACTTACATTCCAACTTACCCAACTTATCGAACTCATCCTCAACTTAGCCAACTCATCGAACTTACAGTACAACTTAGCCAACTCATACAACTTACAGTACAACTTATCCAACTCATCGAACTCATCCTCAACTTAGCCAACTCATCGAACTTACAGTACAACTTATCTAACTCATCCAACTTACAGTCCAACTCACCCAACTTATCGAACTCATCCTCAACTTAGCTAACTCATCGAACTTACAGTACAACTTAGCCAACTCATCCAACTTACAGTACAACTTACCCAACTTATCGAACTCATCCTCAACTTAGCCAACTCATCGAACTTACAGTACAACTTAGCCAACTCATCCAACTTACAGTACAATTTAGCCAACTCATCCAACTTACAGTACAACTTATCCAACTCATCGAACTCATCCTCAACTTAGCCAACTCATCCAACTTACAATACAACTTACCCAACTTCTCGAACTCATCCTCAACTTAGCCAACTCATCGAACTTACAGTACAACTTAGCCAACTCATCCAACTTACAGTGCAACTTATCCAACTCATCCTCAACTTATCCAACTCATCGAACTTACATTCCAACTTAGCCAACTCATCCAACTTACAGTACAACTTAGCCAACTCATCGAACTCATCCTCAACTTAGCAAACTCATCGAACTTACATTACAACTTATCCAACTCATCGAACTTACATTCCAACTTAGCCAACTCATCGAACTTACATTCGAACTTACCCAACTTATCGAACTCATCCTCAACTTAGCCAACTCATCGAACTTACTGTACAACTTAGCCAATTCATCCAACTTACAGTACAACTTATCCAACTCATCGAACTCATCCTCAACTTAGCCAACTCATCGAACTTACATTCCAACTTAGCCAACTCATCGAACTTACATTCCAACTTATCCAACTCATCGAACTCATCCTCAACTTAGCCAACTCATCCAACTTACAGTACAACTTATCCAACTCATCGAACTCATCCTCAACTTATCCAACTCATCCAACATACAGTACAACTTATCCAACTCATCGAACTCATCCTCAACTTATCCAACTCATCCAACTTACCGTCCAACTTATCCAACTCATCGAACTCATCCTCAACTTAGCCAACTCATCAAACTTACAGTATAACTTAGCCAACTCATCGAACTTACATTCCAACTTATCTAACTCATCGAACTTACAGTCCAACTTAGCCAACTCATCGAACTTACATTCCAACTTACCCAACTTAACGAACTCATCCTCAACTTTGCCAACTCATCCAACTTACAGTACAACTTATCCAACTTATCGAACTCATCCTCAACTTAGCCAACTCATCGAACTTACAGTACAACTTAGCCAACTCATCGAACTTACAGTACAACTTAGCCAACTCATCCAACTTACAGTACAACTTATCCAACTCATCGAACTCATCCTCAACTTAGCCAACTCATCCAACTTACAGTACAACTTAATTAACTTATCGAACTCATCCTCAACTTAGCCAACTCATCGAACTTACAGTACAGCTTAGCCAACTCATCCAACTTACAGTACAACTTATCCAACTCATCCTCAACTTATCCAACTCATCGAACTTACATTCCAACTTAGCCAACTCATCCAACTTACAGTACAACTTATAAAACTCATCGAACTCATCCTCAACTTAGCCAACTCATCGAACTTACAGTACAACTTATCCAACTCATCGAACTTACATTCCAACTTAGCCAACTTATCGAACTTACATTCCAACTTATCTAACTCATCGAACTTACAGTCCAACTTACCCAACTTATCGAACTCATCCTCAACTTAGCCAACTCATCGAACTTACAGTACAACTTAGCCAACTCATCCAACTTACAGTACAACTAACCCAACTTATCGAACTCATCCTCAACTTAGCCAACTCATCGAACTTACAGTACAACTTAGCCAACTCATCCAACTTACAGTACAACTTAGCCAACTCATCCAACTTACAGAACAACTTATCCAACTCATCGAACTCATCCTCAACTTAGCCAACTCATCCAACTTACAGTACAACTTACCCAACTTATCGAACTCATCCTCAACTTAGCCAACTCATCCAACTTACAGTACAACTTATCCAACTCATCGAATTCATCCCCAACTTATCCAACTTATCCAACATACAGTACAACTTATCCAACTCATCGAACTCATCCTCAACTTATCCAACTCATCCAACTTACCGTCCAACTTATCCAACTCATCGAACTCATCCTCAACTTAGCCAACTCATCGAACTTACAGTACAACTTATTCAACTCATCAAACTTACAGTACAACTTAGCCAACTCATCCAACTTACAGTACAACTTATCCAACTCATCGAACTCATCCTCAACTTAGCCAACTCATCCAACTTACAGTACAACTTACCCAACTTATCGAACTCATCCTCAACTTAGCCAACTCATCGAACTTACAGTACAACTTAGCCAACTCATCGAACTTACAGTACAACTTATCCAACTCATCGAACTCATCCTCAACTTAGCCAACTCATCGAACTTACAGTACAACTTATCCAACTTATCGAACTCATTCATAACTTAGCTAACTCATCGAACTTACAGTACAACTTAGCCAACTCATCCAACTTACAGTACAACTTACCCAACTTATCGAACTCATCCTCAACTTAGCCAACTCATCGAACTTACAGTACAACTTAGCCAACTCATCCAACTTACAATACAACTTAGCCAACTCATCCAAATTACAGTACAACTTATCCAACTCATCGAACTCATCCTCAACTAAGCCAACTCATCCAACTTACAGCCCAACTTACCCAAATTATCGAACTCATCCTCAACTTAGCCAACTCATCGAACTTACAGTACAACTTAGCCAACTCATCCAACTTACAGTACAACTTATCCAACTCATCCTCAACTTATCCAACTCATCGAACTTACATTCCAACTTAGCCAACTCATCCAACTTACAGTACAACTTTGCCAACTCATCGAACTCATCCTCAGCTTAGCAAACTCATCGAACTTACATTACAACTTATCCAACTCATCGAACTTACATTCCAACTTAGCCAACTCATCGAACTTACATTCCAACTTACCCAACTTATCGAACTCATCCTCAACTTAGCCAACTCATCGAACTTACAGTACAACTTAGCCAACTCATCCAACTTACAGTACAACTTATCCAACTCATCGAACTCATCCTAAAATTAGCCAACTCATCGAACTTACATTCCAACTTAGCCAACTCATCCAACTTACAGTACAACTTATCCAACTCATCGAACTCATCCTCAATTTAGCCAACTCATCCAACTTACAGTACAACTTATCCAACTCATCGAACTCATCCTCAACTTATCCAACTCATCCAACATACAGTACAACTTATCCAACTCATCGAACTCATCCTCAACTTAGCCAACTCATCCAACTTACCGTCCAACTTATCCAACTCATCGAACTCATCCTCATCTTAGCCAACTCATCGAACTTACAGTACAACTTATCCAACTCATCAAACTTACAGTACAACTTAGCCAACTCATCCAACTTACAGTACAACTTATCCAACTCATCGAACTCATCCTCAACTTAGCCAACTCATCCAACTTACAGTACAACTTACCGAACTTATCGAACTCATCCTCAACTTAGCCAACTCATCGAACTTACAGTACAACTTAGCCAACTCATCCAACTTACAGTACAACTTACCCAACTCATCAAACTCATCCTCAACTTAGCCAACCCATCGAACTTACAGTACAACTTAGCCAACTCATCCAACTTACAGTACAACTTATCCAACTCATCGAACTCATCCTTAACTAAGCCAACTCATTGAACTTACAGTACAACTTATCCAACTCATCCAACTTACCGTCCAACTTATCCAACTCATCGGACTCATCCTCAACTTAGCCAACTCATCGAACTTACATTCAAACTTATCTAACTCATCGAACTTACAGTACAGCTTACCCAACTTATCGAACTCATCCTCAACTTATCCAACTCATCCAACTTACCCAACTCATCAAACAGCTCAACTCATCCAACTCATCGAACTCATTCTCAACTTATCCAACTCATCCAACTTACCCAACTCATCCAACTTATCGAACTTATCTTTTAACTTATCGAACTCAGCTTGCTTAGCTTACTCAACTCATCGAACTTAGCTTGCATCTTGCTGCATATAATGGTCCAATGTTGTACTCATGACCAACTCATCCTAACATATGCGCAGCTATTATAACTTACCGAACTTAGCTCAGCCATTGAAGCATCTGGACACATATCACCAACTTATCCTAACATATGCGCAGCTATTATAACTTACCGAACTTAGCTCAGCCATTGAAGCATCTGGATACATATCATTGTACAAAGACCCAACTTAGCGAACTCATCGGCTATAATGGACAGCTATGGCAACTTACTCAACTTAGAACTTAGAATATAGGGACCTATCATATGTATGTTTGTTGTAGTATATATATATATATATATATATATATATATATATAATTTATAAATATACTGACCGCTGACTTAAAGTTCAACTTATCCAACTCAACTTAGGTAAGTTAAGTAGCATAAGCTGTAAGCTGAGCTGGATGAGTTGAGTAAGCTGAGCTGAGTGGTATAGGTATCTTGTCCGGAAAAAGTGGCGAAAATTGCTTATTTTGCTCAGCTTGATGAGTTGAGTCAGCTGAGCTGAGTTGTAAGTCATATGAAAGAAATAAAAGGGGTGGAGGGAGGGTAGACACACAGTGTATCATAATATATACATGTAGCTATTGTAACTCATCAAACTTAGCTCAGGGCTCTCTTGTAACATTGCCTTTGTTTAAAGGCCTAACTTACCGAACTCATCTGTTATAATGGACAGCTATGGCAACTTACTTAACTTAGAACTTAAAATCGGGACCTTCCATATGTATGTGATATCTCAATAGAATATATGTACAGTCTAATCATTTCAGTCATTTTTGTCCCGAAATTATTTGGTCTATAGAAATACATGGGGACTCCTGTGGGCTACGTACTTCATACTCCGTGTCCCGAAATTTACTGTCTACGTTTAATAGATGAATATTGTGAAAATTATGCTGAGATACTTTGTGTCTTAGTATATTGCATAGGCATGTGCCTGAGACAGAATTCGGGACAGGGAGTATGAAGTACCTGCCGAAATATTGGTATGAAATATGTGAAGAATTGGTATCAATTTTTCACAGTGTGAAATTTGCGAAACGTGAAATTTGCGGTTCAACAAAGGCTTTACCGCAAGAAACCCTAACTTTGTTGTAGGTGTACAACACAGACGCAGACCAGCCTGTGCATCCGCGCAGTCTGGTCAGCACCTATGCTGTTCGGTTTCTGGGAAGTAGAATGACTAAACTTGATACAGGCCAACTTTCACTAGTCTAGCTAGTCTCTGTAGCTGAGCAGACTGGTTTGAACATTATCTGGTCGCAAACCCTAAAGAAAGATCTTCTCATGACGAGGCCAATCATACCCAAAGGTGAATATGAGCAGGAAATGACACAGTCACAGGTCGCAGACTAGCACTATATATTATGACCAGGGAATGTCAAATCACACTAGGAAATGTCAAATCACAGATCATATATCAGCCAATGCGGGGGTCAGCGCAGATATTACTTGACTTTTTGCTTACTGTAAAGGCGGCAACTTTAATATTCATATCTGGGTGTGATTCGGCTATTTCACCTGCTAAGGAAGGGAAATCAGGTTCTATTTATAATTTGGTAAAGAGTTAATCAGCATTTTTGGTCGCGCAAACGTGCGTGCATTTGATGAAAATCCTAACCGTATCATTTCCCTACCCTTACAGCGCATAATCACAAAATGTATGTTTAAATGTCGTCCACTAAAATATTTGAAGCCTCGCAGACAAACAGTGTGGACCCAGATCAGACTGCTCCTGTAGGAGCAGTCTGATCTGAGTCCACAATGTTTGCCTCTATGCTTATGTTAAATAGACAATTTTGCTGGCGTTTTAAGGACTAACTATCGTGGTTTGCGTCTATACTGAGGTAATGGCGCAAGATGATACTGTTACTTTTGAATAATTCAGCTTTAACCCATGTCTAAGGTTGACCAGTCCTAATTACGCATTCATGAGGTGCCGCCTTTACAGTAACCAAAAAGTCAAGTAATAAAGGCGGCACCTCATGAATGCGTTATTAGGACTGGTCAACCTTAGACATAGGTGAAAGCTGAAAATGAGGCGTGGATTTATTGAAAAGTAACTGTGTCATCTTGCGTCATTACCTCAGTATAGACTCAAAAGACATTATTTAGTCCTTTAATCGCCAGCAAAATAACTGCATCTGAAAATGTCTATGTAACATAGGCAAAGGGGCAAACATTGTGGACCAAGATCAGACAGCTTCTACAGGAGCAGTCTGATCTGGGTCCACATTGTTTGTCTATGAGGCTTTGCATATTTTAGTGGACGACAAAAACATACATTTTGTGATTATGCGCTTTAAGGGTTAATAAATGTGAGTTCAGTGTGTATACGTTTGCTCGGCACAAAAAGCTTATTAACTCTTCACCACATTATAAATAAAACCTGATTTCCCTTACTTAGCAGATAAAATAGCCGAACCACGCCCAGATATGAATATTAAAGTTGCCGCCTATACAGTGAGCGAAAAGTCAAGTAATATCAAGGCATCATTCGGCGGTCATCTTTGGATCGCAAGGTAAGGTTTTCCGCCCATTAAGCAATACAAATGAATGCCTAACAACACATTTACAAAAATAGAATACTGAACATTTAGAAATTTTCGTGAGTATTTTATTTCCGCTAATAGAGCTAATGGCAATTTTGGGCAGGTACTTCATACTCCCTGTCCCGAATTCTGTCTCAGGCACATGCCTATGCAATATACTAAGACACAAAGTATCTCAGCATAATTTTCACAATATTCATCTATTAAACGTAGACAGTAAATTTCGGGACACGGAGTATGAAGTACGTAGCCCACAGGAGTCCCCATGTATTTCTATAGACCAAATAATTTCGGGACAAAAATGACTGAAATGATTAGACTGTACATATATTCTATTGAGATATCACATACATATGGAAGGTCCCGATTTTAAGTTCTAAGTTAAGTAAGTTGCCATAGCTGTCCATTATAACAGATGAGTTCGGTAAGTTAGGCCTTTAAACAACGGCAATGTTACAAGAGAGCCCTGAGCTAAGTTTGATGAGTTACAATAGCTACATGTATATATTATGATACACTGTGTGTCTACCCTCCCTCCACCCCTTTTATTTCTTTCATATGACTTACAACTCAGCTCAGCTTACTCAACTCATCAAGCTGAGCAAATAAGCAATTTTCGCCACTTTTTCCGGACAAGATACCTATACCACTCAGCTCAGCTTACTCAACTCATCCAGCTCAGCTTACAGCTTATGCTACTTAACTTACCTAAGTTGAGTTGGATAAGTTGAACTTTAAGTCAGCGGTCAGTATATTTATAAAGTATATATATATATATATATATATATATATATACTACAACAAACATACATATGATAGGTCCCTATATTCTAAGTTCTAAGTTGAGTAAGTTGCCATAGCTGTCCATTATAGCCGATGAGTTCGCTAAGTTGGGTCTTTATACAATGATATGTATCCAGATGCTTCAATGGCTGAGCTAAGTTCGGTAAGTTATAATAGCTGCACATATGTTAGGATGAGTTGGTGATATGTGTCCAGATGCTTCAATGGCTGAGCTAAGTTCGGTAAGTTATAATAGCTGCGCATATGTTAGGATGAGTTGGTCATGAGTACAACATTGGACCATTATATGCAGCAAGATGCAAGCTAAGTTCGATGAGTTGAGTAAGCTAAGCAAGCTGAGTTCGATAAGTTAAAAGATAAGTTCAATAAGTTGGATGAGTTGGGTAAATTCGATGAGTTGGATAAGTTGAGTGTGAGTTCGATGAGTTGGATGAGTTGAGCTGTTTGATGAGTTGGGTAAGTTGGATGAGTTGGATAAGTTGAGGATGAGTTCGATATGTTGGGTAAGTTGTACTGTAAGTTCGATGAGTTAGATAAGTTTGAATGTAAGTTCGATGAGTTGGCTAAGTTGGAATGTAAGTTCGATGAGTTAGCTAAGTTGAGGATGAGTTCGATGAGTTGGATAAGTTGGACGGTAAGTTGGATGAGTTGGATAAGTTGTACTGTAAGTTCAATGAGTTGGCTAAGTTAAGGATGAGTTCGATGAGTTGGATAAGTTGTGCTGTAAGTTGGATGAGTTGGCTAAGTTGTACTGTAAGTTCGATGGGTTGGCTAAGTTGAGGATGAGTTTGATGAGTTGGGTAAGTTGTACTGTAAGTTGGATGAGTTGGCTAAGTTGTACTGTAAGTTCGATGAGTTGGCTAAGTTGAGGATGAGTTCGATAAGTTGGGTAAGTTGTACTGTAAGTTGGATGAGTTGGCTAAGTTGTACTGTAAGTTTGATGAGTTGGATAAGTTGTACTGTAAGTTCGATGAGTTGGCTAAGTTGAGGATGAGTTCGATGAGTTGGATAAGTTGGACGGTAAGTTGGATGAGTTGGATAAGTTGAGGATGAGTTCGATGAGTTGGATAAGTTGTACTGTATGTTGGATGAGTTGGCTAAGTTAAGGATGAGTTCGATGAGTTGGATAAGTTGTACTGTAAGTTCGATGAGTTGGCTAAGTTGAGGATGAGTTCGATGAGTTGGATAAGTTGTACTGTAAGTTGGATGAGTTGGCTAAGTTGGAATGTAAGTTCAATGAGTTGGCTAAGTTGAGGATGAGTTCGATGAGTTGGATAAGTTGTACTGTAAGTTGGATGAGTTGGCTAAGTTGTACTGTAAGTTCGATGAGTTGGCTAAGGTGAGGATGAGTTCGATAAGTTGGGTAAGTTGGAATGTAAGTTCGATGAGTTGGCTAAGTTGGAATGTAAGTTCGATGAGTTGGATAAGTTGTACTGTAAGTTCGATGAGTTTGCTAAGTTGAGGATGAGTTCGATGAGTTGGCTAAGTTGTACTGTAAGTTGGATGAGTTGGCTAAGTTGGAATGTAAGTTCGATGAGTTGGATAAGTTGAGGATGAGTTGGATAAGTTGTACTGTAAGTTGGATGAGTTGGCTAAGTTGTACTGTAAGTTCGATGAGTTGGCTAAGTTGAGGATGAGTTCGATAAGTTGGGTAAGTTGTACTGTAAGTTGGATGAGTTGGCTAAGTTGAGGATGAGTTCGATGAGTTGGATAAGTTGTACTGTAAGTTGGATGAGTTGGCTAAGTTGTACTGTAAGTTGGATGAGTTGGCTAAGTTGTACTGTAAGTTCGATGAGTTGGCTAAGTTGAGGATGAGTTCGATAAGTTGGGTAAGTTGTACTGTAAGTTGGATGAGTTGGCTAAGTTGTACTGTAAGTTCGATGAGTTGGCTAAGTTGAGGATGAGTTCGATAAGTTGGACTGTAAGTTGGATGAGTTGGATAAGTTGTACTGTAAGTTCGATGAGTTGGCTAAGTTGAGGATGAGTTCGATGAGTTGGATAAGTTGTACTGTAAGTTGGATGAGTTGGCTAAGTTGTACTGTAAGTTCGATGAGTTGGCTAAGTTGAGGATGAGTTCGATAAGTTTGGTAAGTTGGAATGTAAGTTCGATGAGTTGGCTAAGTTGGAATGTAAGTTCGATGAGTTGGATAAGTTGTACTGTAAGTTCGATGAGTTTGCTAAGTTGAGGATGAGTTCGATGAGTTGGCTAAGTTATACTGTAAGTTGGATGAGTTGGCTAAGTTGGAATGTAAGTTCGATGAGTTGGATAAGTTGAGGATGAGTTGGATAAGTTGTACTGTAAGTTGGATGAGTTGGCTAAGTTGTACTGTAAGTTCGATGAGTTGGCTAAGTTGAGGATGAGTTAGATAAGTTGGGTATGTTGTACTGTAGGTTGGATGAGTTGGCTAAGTTGAGGATGAGTTCGATTAGTTGGATAAAATGTACTGTAAGTTGGATGAGTTGGGTAAGTTCTACTGTAAGTTGGATGAGTTGGCTAAGTTGTACTGTAAGTTCAATGAGTTGGCTAAGTTGAGGATGAGTTCGATAAGTTGGGTAAGTTGGACTGTAAGTTCGATGAGTTAGATAAGTTGGAATGTAAGTTCGATAAGTTGGCTAAGTTGGGATGTAAGTTCGATGAGTTGGATAAGTTGTACTGTAAGTTCGATGAGTTGGCTAAGTTGAGGATGAGTTCGATGAGTTGGATAAGTTGTACTGTAAGTTGGATGAGTTGGCTAAGTTGGAATGTAAGTTCGATGAGTTGAATAAGTTGAGGATGAGTTGGATAAGTTGTACTGTAAGTTGGATGAGTTGGCTAAGTTGTACTGTAAGTTCGATGAGTTGGCTAAGTTGAGGATGAGTTCGATAAGTTGGGTAAGTTGTACTGTAAGTTGGATGAGTTGGCTAAGTTGAGGATATGTTCGATGAGTTGGATAAGTTGTCCTGTAAGTTGGATGAGTTGGCTAAGTTGTACTGTAAGTTCGATGAGTTGGCTAAGTTGAGGATGAGTTCGATAAGTTGGGTAAGTTGCACTGTAAGTTGGATGAGTTGGCTAAGTTGTACTGTAAGTTCGATAAGTTGGCTAAGTTGAGGATGAGTTCGATATGTTGGGTAAGTTGGACTGAAGTTCGATGAGTTAGATAAGTTGGAATGTAAGTTCGATGAGTTGGCTAAGTTGTACTGTAAGTTTGATGAGTTGGATAAGTTGTACTGTAAGTTCGATGAGTTTGCTAAGTTGAGGATGAGTTCGATAAGTTGGGTAAGTTGTACTGTAAGTTCGATGAGTTAGATAAGTTGGAATGTAAGTTTGATGAGTTGGCTAAGTTGTACTGTAAGTTCGATGAGTTGGCTAAGTTGAGGATGAGTTCGATAAGTTGGGTAAGTTGTACTGTAAGTTCGATGATTTAGATAAGTTGGAATGTAAGTTCGATGAGTTGGCTTAGTTGGAATGTAAGTTCGATGAGTTGGATAAGTTGGAATGTAAGTTCGATGAGTTGGCTAAGTTGAGGATGAGTTCGATGAGTTGGATAAGTTGTACTGTAAGTTGGATGAGTTGGCTAAGTTGTACTGTAAGTTGGATGAGTTGGCTAAGTTGAGGATGAGTTCGATAAGTTGGGTAAGTTGGAATGTAAGTTCGATGAGTTGGCTAAGTTGGAATGTAAGTTCGATGAGTTGGATAAGTTGTACTGTAAGTTCGATGAGTTTGCTAAGTTGAGGATGAGTTCGATGAGTTGGCTAAGTTATACTGTAAGTTGGATGAGTTGGCTAAGTTGGAATGTAAGTTCGATGAGTTGGATAAGTTGAGGATGAGTTGGGTAAGTTGTACTGTAAGTTGGATGAGTTGGCTAAGTTGTACTGTAAGTTCGATGAGTTGGCTAAGTTGAGGATGAGTTGGATAAGTTGGGTATGTTGTACTGTAGGTTGGATGAGTTGGCTAAGTTGAGGATGAGTTCGATTAGTTGGATAAGTTGTACTGTAAGTTGGATGAGTTGGGTAAGTTGTACTGTAAGTTGGATGAGTTGGCTAAGTTGTACTGTAAGTTCAATGAGTTGGCTAAGTTGAGGATGAGTTCGATAAGTTGGGTAAGTTGGACTGTAAGTTCGATGAGTTAGATAAGTTGGAATGTAAGTTCGATAAGTTGGCTAAGTTGGAATGTAAGTTGGGTGAGTTGGATAAGTTGTACTGTAAGTTCGATGAGTTGGCTAAGTTGAGGATGAGTTCGATGAGTTGGATAAGTTGTTCTGTAAGTTGGATGAGTTGGCTAAGTTGGAATGTAAGTGCGATGAGTTAGATAAGTTGAGGATGAGTTGGATAAGTTGTACTGTAAGTTGGATGAGTTGGCTAAGTTGTACTGTAAGTTCGATGAGTTGGCTAAGTTGAGGATGAGTTCGATAAGTTGGGTAAGTTGTACTGTAAGTTGGATGAGTTGGCTAAGTTGAGGATGAGTTCGATGAGTTGGATAAGTTGTACTGTAAGTTGGATGAGTTGGCTAAGTTGTACTGTAAGTTCGATGAGTTGGCTAAGTTGAGGATGAGTTCGATAAGTTGGGTAAGTTGCACTGTAAGTTGAATGAGTTGGCTAAGTTTTACTGTAAGTTCGATAAGTTGGCTAAGTTGAGGATGAGTTCGATAAGTTGGGTAAGTTGGACTGTAAGTTCGATGAGTTAGATAAGTTGGAATGTAAGTTCGATGAGTTGGCTAAGTTGTACTGTAAGTTTGATGAGTTGGATAAGTTGTACTGTAAGTTCGATGAGTTTGCTAAGTTGAGGATGAGTTCGATAAGTTGGGTAAGTTGTACTGTAAGTTCGATGAGTTAGATAAGTTGGAATGTAAGTTGGATGAGTTGGCTAAGTTGTACTGTAAGTTCGATGAGTTGGCTAAGTTGAGGATGAGTTCGATAAGATGGGTAAGTTGTACTGTAAGTTCGATGAGTTAGATAAGTTGGAATGTAAGTTCGATGAGTTGGCTAAGTTGGAATGTAAGTTCGATGAGTTGGATAAGTTGGAATGTAAGTTCGATGAGTTGGCTAAGTTGAGGATGAGTTTGATGAGTTGGATAAGTTGTACTGTAAGTTGGATGAGTTGGCTAAGTTGTACTGTAAGTTCGATGAGTTGGCTAAGTTGAGGATGAGTTCGATAAGTTGGGTAAGTTGGAATGTAAGTTCGATGAGTTGGCTAAGTTGGAATGTAAGTTCGATGAGTTGGATAAGTTGTAATGTAAGTTCGATGAGTTTGCTAAGTTGAGGATGAGTTCGATGAGTTGGCTAAGTTGTACTGTAAGTTGGATGAGTTGGCTAAGTTGGAATGTAAGTTCGATGAGTTGGATAAGTTGAGGATGAGTTGGATAAGTTGTACTGTAAGTTGGATGAGTTGGCTAAGTTATACTGTAAGTTCGATGAGTTGGCTAAGTTGAGGATGAGTTCGATAAGTTGGGTAAGTTGTACTGTAAGTTGGATGAGTTGGCTAAGTTGAGGATGAGTTCGATGAGTTGGATAAGTTGTACTGTAAGTTGGATGAGTTGGCTAAGTTGTACTGTAAGTTCGATGAGTTGGCTAAGTTGAGGATGAGTTCGATAAGTTGGGTAAGTTGTACTGTAAGTTGGATGAGTTGGCCAAGTTGTACTGTAAGTTCGATGAGTTAGCTAAGTTGAGGATGAGTTCGATAAGTTGGGTAAGTTGGACTGTAAGTTCGATAAGTTAGATAAGTTGGAATTTAAGTTCGATAAGTTGGCTAAGTTGGAATGTAAGTTCGATGAGTTGGATAAGTTGTACTGTAAGTTCGATGAGTTGGCTAAGTTGAGGATGAGTTCGATGAGTTGGATAAGTTGAACTGTAAGTTGGATGAGTTGGCTAAGTTGTACTGTAAGTTCGATGAGTTGGCTAAGTTGAGGATGAGTTCGATAAGTTGGGTAAGTTGGAATGTAAGTTCGATGAGTTGGCTAAGTTGGAATGTAAGTTCGATGAGTTGGATAAGTTGTACTGTAAGTTCGATGAGTTTGCTAAGTTGAGGATGAGTTCGATGAGTTGGCTAAGTTATACTGTAAGTTGGATGAGTTGGCTAAGTTGGAATGTAAGTTCGATGAGTTGGATAAGTTGAGGATTAGTTAGATAAGTTGTACTGTAAGTTGGATGAGTTGGCTAAGTTGTACTGTAACTTCGATGAGTTGGCTTAGTTGAGGATGAGTTCGATAAGTTGGTTAAGTTGGACGGTAAGTTGGATGAGTTGGATAAGTTGAGGATGAGTTCGATGAGTTGGATAAGTTGTACTGTAAGTTGGATGAGTTGGCTAAGTTGTACTGTAAGTTCGATGAGTTGGCTAAGTTAAGAATGAGTTCGATAAGTTGGGTAAGTTGTACTGTAAGTTGGATGAGTTGGCTAAGTTGTACTGTAAGTTCGATGAGTTGGCTAAGTTGAGGATGAGTTCGATGAGTTGGATAAGTTGTACTGTAAGTTGGATGAGTTGGCTCAGTTGTACTGTAAGTTGGATGAGTTGGCTAAGTTGTACTGTAAGTTCGATGAGTTGGCTAAGTTTAAAATGAGTTCGATAAGTTGGGTAAGTTGTACTGTAAGTTGGATGAGTTGGCTAAGTTTTACTGTAAGTTCGATGAGTTGGCTAAGTTGAGGATGAGTTCGATAAGTTGGGCAAGTAGGACTGTAAGTTCGATGAGTTAGATAAGTTGGAATGTAAGTTCGATAAGTTGGCTAAGTTGTACTGTAAGTTCGATGAGTTGGCTAAGTTGAGGATGAGTTCGATGAGTTGGATAAGTTGTACTGTAAGTTGGATGAGTTGGCTAAGTTGTACTGTAAGTTGGATGAGTTGGCTAAGTTGTACTGTAAGTTCGATGAGTTGGCTAAGTTAAGAATGACTTCGATAAGTTGGGTAAGTTGTACTGTAAGTTGGATGAGTTGGCTAAGTTTTACTGTAAGTTCGATGAGTTGGCTAAGTTGAGGATGAGTTCGATAAGTTGGGTAAGTTGGACTGTAAGTTCGATGAGTTAGATAAGTTGGAATGTAAGTTCGATAATTTGGCTATGTTGGAATGTAAGTTCGATGAGTTGGATAAGTTGTAATGTAAGTTCGATGAGTTGGCTAAGTTGAGGATGAGTTCGATGAGTTGGATAAGTTGTACTGTAAGTTGGATGTGTTGGCTAAGTTGTACTGTAAGTTCGATGAGTTGGCTACGTTGTGGATGAGTTCGATAAGTTGGGTAAGTTTGAATGTAAGTTCGATGAGTTGGCTAAGTTGGAATGTAAGTTCGATGAGTTGGATAAGTTGTACTGTAAGTTCGATGAGTTTGCTAAGTTGAGGATGAGTTCGATGAGTTGGCAAAGTTATACTGTAAGTTGGATGAGTTAGCTAGAATGTAAGTTCGATGAGTTGGATAAGTTGAGGATGAGTTGGATAAGTTGTACTGTAAGTTGGATGAGTTGGCTAAGTTGTACTGTAAGTTCGATGAGTTGGCTAAGTTGAGGATGAGTTCGATAAGTTGGATAAGTTGTACTGTAAGTTGGATGAGTTGGCTCAGTTGTACTGTAAGTTCGATGAGTTGGCTAAGTTAAACTGTAAGTTCGATGAGTTGGCTAAGTTGGAATGTAAATTCGATGAGTTGAATAAGTTGAGGATGAGTTGGATAAGTTGTACTGTAAGTTGGATGAGTTGGCTAAGTTGTACTGTATGTTCGATGAGTTGGCTAAGTTGAGGATGAGTTCGATAAGTTGGGTAAGTTGTACTGTAAGTTGGATGAGTTGGCTAAGTTGTACTTTAAGTTCGATGAGTTGGCTAAGTTGAGGATGAGTTCGATAAGTTGGGTAAGTTGGACTGTAAGTTCGATGAGTTAGATAAGTTGGAATGTAAGTTCGATAAGTTGGCTAAGTTGGAATGTAAGTTCGATGAGTTGGATAAGTTGTACTGTAAGTTCGATGAGTTGGCTAAGTTGAGGATGAGTTCGATGAGTTGGATAAGTTGTACTGTAAGTTGGATGAGTAGGCTAAGTTGGAATGTAAGTTCGATGAGTTGGATAAGTTGAGGACGAGTTGGATAAGTTGTACTGTAAGTTGGATGAGTTGGCTAAGTTGTGGATAAGTTCGATGAGTTGGGTAAGCTGTACTGTAAGTTGGATGAGTTGGCTAAGTTGTACTGTAAGTTTGATGAGTTGGATAAGTTTTACTGTAAGTTCGATGAGTTGGCTAACTTATCCAACTCATCGAACTTACAGTACAACTTAGCCAACTCATCGAACTTACTGTCCAACTTATCCAACTCATCCTCAACTTATCCAACTCATCGAACTTACATTCCAACTTAGCCAACTCATCGAACTTACATTCCAACTTATCTAATTCATCGAAATTACAGTACAACTTACCCAACTTATCAAACTCATCCTCAACTTATCCAACTCATCGAACTTACATTCGAACTAAACCAACTCATCCAACTTACAGTACAACTTAGTCAACTCATCGAACTCATCCTCTACTTAGCCAACTCATCGAACTTACAGTACAACTTATCCAACTCATCGAACTTACATTCCAAATTAGCCAACTCACCCAACTTACAGTACAACTTACCCAACTTATCGAACTCATCATCAACTTAGCCAACTCATCGAACTTACAGTACAACTTAGCCAACTCATCCAACTCATCGAACTCATCCTCAACTTAGCCAACTCATCCAACTTACAGTACAACTTACCCAACTTATCGAACTCATCCTCAACTTAGCCAACTCATCGAACTTACAGTCCAACTTAGCCAACTCATCCAACTTACAGTACAACTTAGCCAACTCATCCAACTTACAGTACAACTTACCCAACTTATTGAACTCATCCTCAACTTAGCCAACTCATCCAACTTACAGTACAACTTACCCAACTCATCAAACTTACAGTACAACTTATCCAACTCATCTAACTCATCCTCAACTTAGCCAACTCATCGAACTCATCCTCAACTTAGCCAACTCATTGAACTTAAAGTACAACTTATCCAACTCATCGAACTTACATTCCAACTTAGCCAACTCACCCAACTTACAGTACAACTTACCCAACTTATCGAACTCATCCTCAACTTAGCCAACTCATCGAACTTACAGTACAACTTAGCCAACTCATCCAACTTACAGTACAACTTACCCAACTCATCAAACTCATCCTCAACTTAGCCAACTCATCGAACTTACAGTACAACTTAGCCAACTCATCCAACTTACAGTACAACTTATCCAACTCATCGAACTCATCCTTAACTTAGCCAACTCATCGAACTTACAGTACAACTTAGCCAACTCAACCAACTTACAGTACAACTTAGCCAACTCATCGAACTCATCCTCAACTAAGCCAACTCATTTAACTTACAGTACAACTTATCCAACTCATCGAACTTACATTCCAACTTAGCCAACTCATCCAACTTACAGTATAACTTAGCCAACTCATCGAACTCATCCTCAACTTAGCCAACTCATTGAACTTACAGTACAACTTATCCAACTCATCGAACTTACATTCCAACTTAGCCAACTCACCCAACTTACAGTACAACTTACCCAACTTATCGAACTCATCCTCAACTTAGCCAACTCATCGAACTTACAGTACAACTTAGCCAACTCATCGAACTTACAGTACAACTTAGCCAACTAATCGAACTTACAGTACAACTTAGCCAACTCATCCAACTTACAGTACAACTTACCCAACTCATCAAACTCATCCTCAACTTAGCCAACTCATCCAACTTACAGTACAACTTATCCAACTCATTGAACTCATCCTTAACTTAGCCAACTCATCGAACTTACAGTACAACTTAGCCAACTCATCGAACTTACAGTACAACTTATCCAACTCATCGAACTCATCCTCAACTTATCCAACTCATCGAACTTACATTCCAACTTAGCCAACTCATCGAACTTACATTCTAACTTATCTAACTCATCGAACTTACAGTACAAGTTACCCAACTTAATGAACTCATCCTCAACTTAGCCAACTCATCGCACTTACAGTACAACTTAGCCAACTCATCCAACTTACAGTACAACTTATCCAACTCATCGAACTTACATTCCAACTTAGCCAACTCACCCAGCTTACAGTACAACTTACCCAACTTATCGAACTTACAGTACAACTTATCCAACTTATCAAACTCATTCTCAACTTAGCCAACTCATCAAACTTACAGTACAACTTAGCCAACTCATCGAACTCATCCTCAACTTATCCAACTCATCCAACTTACAGTACAACTTATCCAACTCATCGAACTCATCCTCAACTTATCCAACTCATCCAACTTACCGTCCAACTTATCCAACTCATCGAACTCATCCTCAACTTAGCCAACTCATCGAACTTACAGTACAACTTAGCCAACTCATCCAACTTACAGTACAACTTATCCAACTCATCGAACTCATCCTCAACTTAGCCAACTCATCGAACGTACATTCCAACTTAGCCAACTCATCAAACTTACAGTACAACTTAGCCAACTCATCGAACTCATCCTCAACTTATCCAACTCATCCAACTTACAGTACAACTTATCCAACTCATCGAACTCATCCTCAACTTATCCAACTCATCCAACTTACCGTCCAACTTATCCAACTCATCGAACTCATCCTCAACTTAGCCAACTCATCGAACTTACAGTACAACTTATCCAACTCATCAAACTTACAGTACAACTAAGCCAACTCATCCAACTTACAGTACAACTTATCCAACTTATCAAACTCATCCTCAACTTATCCAACTCATCGAACTTACATTCCAACTTAGCCAACTCATCCAACTTACAGTACAACTTAGCCAACTCATCGAACTCATCCTCAACTTAGCCAACTCATCGAACTTACAGTACAACTTATCCAACTCATCGAACTTACATTCCAACTTAGCCAACTCACCCAACTTACAGTACAACTTACCCAACTTATCAAACTTACAGTACAACTTATCCAACTTATCGAACTCATCCTCAACTTATCCAACTCATTGAACTTACAGTACAACTTAGCCAACTCATCCAACTTACAGTACAACTTACCCAACTCATCGAACTTACAGTTCAACTTATCCAACTTATCAAACTCATCCTCAACTTATCCAACTCATCGAACTTACATTCCAACTTAGCCAACTCATCCAACTTACAGTACAACTTAGCCAGTTCATCGAACTTTCATTCCAACTTATCTAACTCATCGAACTTACAGTACAACTTATCCAACTCATCGAACTTACATTCCAACTTAGCCAACTCACCCAACTTACAGTACAACTTACCCAACTTATCGAACTTACAGTACAACTTATCCAACTTATCGAACTCATCCTCAACTTATCCAACTCATCGAACTTACAGTACAACTTAGCCAACTTATCGAACTCATCCTCAACTTAGCCAACTCATCCAACTTACAGTACAACTTATCCAACTCATCGAACTCATCCTCAACTTATCCAACTCATCCAACTTACTGTCCAACTTATCCAACTCATCGAACTCATCCTCAACTTAGCCAACTCATCGAACTTACAGTACAACTTATCCAACTCATCGAACTTACATTCCAACTTAGCCAACTCACCCAACTTACAGTACAACTTACCCAACTTATCGAACTTACAGTACAACTTATCCAACTTATCGAACTCATCCTCAACTTATCCAACTCATTGAACTTACAGTACAACTTAGCCAACTCATCCAACTTACAGTACAACTTACCCAACTCATCGAACTTACAGTACAACTTATCCAACTTATCAAACTCATCCTCAACTTATCCAACTCATCGAACTTACATTCCAACTTAGCCAACTCATCTAACTTACAGTACAACTTAGCCAACTCATCGAACTTTCATTCCAACTTATCTAACTCATCGAACTTACAGTACAACTTATCCAACTCATCGAACTTACATTCCAACTTAGCCAACTCACCCAACTTACAGTACAACTTACCCAACTTATCGAACTTACAGTACAACTTATCCAACTTATCGAACTCATCCTCAACTTATCCAACTCATCGAACTTACAGTACAACTTAGCCAACTTATCGAACTCATCCTCAACTTAGCCAACTCATCCAACTTACAGTACAACTTACCCAACTCATCGAACTTACAGTACAACTTATCCAACTTATCAAACTCATCCTCAACTTATCCAACTCATCGAACTTACATTCCAACTTAGCCAACTCATCCAACTTACAGTACAACTTAGCCAACTCATCGAACTTTCATTCCAACTTATCTAACTCATCGAACTTACAGTACAACTTATCCAACTCATCGAACTTACATTCCAACTTAGCCAACTCACCCAACTTACAGTACAACTTACCCAACTTATCGAACTTACAGTACAACTTATCCAACTTATCGAACTCATCCTCAACTTATCCAACTCATTGAACTTACAGTACAACTTATCCAACTCATCGAACTTACATTCCAACTTAGCCAACTCACCCAGCTTACAGTACAACTTACCCAACTTATCGAACTTACAGTACAACTTATCCAACTTATCAAACTCATTCTCAACTTAGCCAACTCATCAAACTTACAGTACAACTTAGCCAACTCATCGAACTCATCCTCAACTTATCCAACTCATCCAACTTACAGTACAACTTATCCAACTCATCGAACTCATCCTCAACTTATCCAACTCATCCAACTTACCGTCCAACTTATCCAACTCATCGAACTCATCCTCAACTTAGCCAACTCATCGAACTTACAGTACAACTTAGCCAACTCATCCAACTTACAGTACAACTTATCCAACTCATCGAACTCATCCTCAACTTAGCCAACTCATCGAACGTACATTCCAACTTAGCCAACTCATCAAACTTACAGTACAACTTAGCCAACTCATCGAACTCATCCTCAACTTATCCAACTCATCCAACTTACAGTACAACTTATCCAACTCATCGAACTCATCCTCAACTTATCCAACTCATCCAACTTACCGTCCAACTTATCCAACTCATCGAACTCATCCTCAACTTAGCCAACTCATCGAACTTACAGTACAACTTATCCAACTCATCAAACTTACAGTACAACTAAGCCAACTCATCCAACTTACAGTACAACTTATCCAACTTATCAAACTCATCCTCAACTTATCCAACTCATCGAACTTACATTCCAACTTAGCCAACTCATCCAACTTACAGTACAACTTAGCCAACTCATCGAACTCATCCTCAACTTAGCCAACTCATCGAACTTACAGTACAACTTATCCAACTCATCGAACTTACATTCCAACTTAGCCAACTCATCCAACTTACAGTACAACTTAGCCAACTCATCGAACTCATCCTCAACTTAGCCAACTCATCGAACTTACAGTACAACTTATCCAACTCATCGAACTTACATTCCAACTTAGCCAACTCACCCAACTTACAGTACAACTTACCCAACTTATTGAACTTACAGTACAACTTATCCAACTTATCGAACTCATCCTCAACTTATCCAACTCATTGAACTTACAGTACAACTTAGCCAACTCATCAAACTTACAGTACAACTTACCCAACTCATCGAACTTACAGTACAACTTATCCAACTTATCAAACTCATCCTCAACTTATCCAACTCATCGAACTTACATTCCAACTTAGCCAACTCATCCAACTTACAGTACAACTTAGCCAACTCATCGAACTTTCATTCCAACTTATCTAACTCATCGAACTTACAGTACAACTTATCCAACTCATCGAACTTACATTCCAACTTAGCCAACTCACCCAACTTACAGTACAACTTACCCAACTTATCGAACTTACAGTACAACTTATCCGACTTATCGAACTCATCCTCAACTTATCCAACTCATCGAACTTACAGTACAACTTAGCCAACTTATCGAACTCATCCCCAACTTAGCCAACTCATCCAACTTACAGTACAACTTACCCAACTCATCGAACTTACAGTACAACTTATCCAACTTATCAAACTCATCCTCAACTTATCCAACTCATCGAACTTACTTTCCAACTTAGCCAACTCATCCAACTTACAGTACAACTTAGCCAACTCATCGAACTTTCATTCCAACTTATCTAACTCATCGAACTTACAGTACAACTTATCCAACTCATCGAACTTACATTCCAACTTAGCCAACTCACCCAACTTACAGTACAACTTACCCAACTTATCGAACTTACAGTACAACTTATCCAACTTATCGAACTCATCCTCAACTTATCCAACTCATTGAACTTACAGTACAACTTATCCAACTCATCGAACTTACATTCCAACTTAGCCAACTCACCCAACTTACAGTACAACTTACCCAACTTATCGAACTCATCCTCAACTTAGCCAACTCATCGAACTTACAGTACAACTTAGCCAACTCATCCAACTTACAGTACAACTTAGCCAACTCATCCAACTTACAGTACAACTTAGCCAACTCATCCAACTTACAGTACAACTTACTCAACTCATCAAACTCATCCTCAACTTAGCCAACTCATCCAACTTACAGTACAACTTATCCAACTCATCGAACTCATCCTTAACTTAGCCAACTCATCGAACTTACAGTACAACTTAGCCAACTCATCGAACTTACAGTACAACTTATCCAACTCATCGAACTCATCCTCAACTTATCCAACTCATCGAACTTACATTCCAACTTAGCCAACTCATCGAACTTACATTCCAACTTAGCCAACTCACCCAACTTACAGTACAACTTACCCAACTTATCGAACTCATCCTCAACTTAGCCAACTCATCGAACTTACAGTACAACTTAGCCAACTCATCCAACTTACAGTACAACTTACCCAACTCATCAAACTCATCCTCAACTTAGCCAACTCATCGAACTTACAGTACAACTTAGCCAACTCATCCAACTTACAGTACAACTTATCCAACTCATCGAACTCATCCTTAACTTAGCCAACTCATCGAACTTACAGTACAACTTAGCCAACTCAACCAACTTACAGTACAACTTAGCCAACTCATCGAACTCATCCTCAACTAAGCCAACTCATTTAACTTACAGTACAACTTATCCAACTCATCGAACTTACATTCCAACTTAGCCAACTCATCCAACTTACAGTATAACTTAGCCAACTCATCGAACTCATCCTCAACTTAGCCAACTCATTGAACTTACAGTACAACTTATCCAACTCATCGAACTTACATTCCAACTTAGCCAACTCACCCAACTTACAGTACAACTTACCCAACTTATCGAACTCATCCTCAACTTAGCCAACTCATCGAACTTACAGTACAACTTAGCCAACTCATCGAACTTACAGTACAACTTAGCCAACTAATCGAACTTACAGTACAACTTAGCCAACTCATCCAACTTACAGTACAACTTACCCAACTCATCAAACTCATCCTCAACTTAGCCAACTCATCCAACTTACAGTACAACTTATCCAACTCATTGAACTCATCCTTAACTTAGCCAACTCATCGAACTTACAGTACAACTTAGCCAACTCATCGAACTTACAGTACAACTTATCCAACTCATCGAACTCATCCTCAACTTATCCAACTCATCGAACTTACATTCCAACTTAGCCAACTCATCGAACTTACATTCTAACTTATCTAACTCATCGAACTTACAGTACAAGTTACCCAACTTAATGAACTCATCCTCAACTTAGCCAACTCATCGCACTTACAGTACAACTTAGCCAACTCATCCAACTTACAGTACAACTTATCCAACTCATCGAACTTACATTCCAACTTAGCCAACTCACCCAGCTTACAGTACAACTTACCCAACTTATCGAACTTACAGTACAACTTATCCAACTTATCAAACTCATTCTCAACTTAGCCAACTCATCAAACTTACAGTACAACTTAGCCAACTCATCGAACTCATCCTCAACTTATCCAACTCATCCAACTTACAGTACAACTTATCCAACTCATCGAACTCATCCTCAACTTATCCAACTCATCCAACTTACCGTCCAACTTATCCAACTCATCGAACTCATCCTCAACTTAGCCAACTCATCGAACTTACAGTACAACTTAGCCAACTCATCCAACTTACAGTACAACTTATCCAACTCATCGAACTCATCCTCAACTTAGCCAACTCATCGAACGTACATTCCAACTTAGCCAACTCATCAAACTTACAGTACAACTTAGCCAACTCATCGAACTCATCCTCAACTTATCCAACTCATCCAACTTACAGTACAACTTATCCAACTCATCGAACTCATCCTCAACTTATCCAACTCATCCAACTTACCGTCCAACTTATCCAACTCATCGAACTCATCCTCAACTTAGCCAACTCATCGAACTTACAGTACAACTTATCCAACTCATCAAACTTACAGTACAACTAAGCCAACTCATCCAACTTACAGTACAACTTATCCAACTTATCAAACTCATCCTCAACTTATCCAACTCATCGAACTTACATTCCAACTTAGCCAACTCATCCAACTTACAGTACAACTTAGCCAACTCATCGAACTCATCCTCAACTTAGCCAACTCATCGAACTTACAGTACAACTTATCCAACTCATCGAACTTACATTCCAACTTAGCCAACTCACCCAACTTACAGTACAACTTACCCAACTTATCAAACTTACAGTACAACTTATCCAACTTATCGAACTCATCCTCAACTTATCCAACTCATTGAACTTACAGTACAACTTAGCCAACTCATCCAACTTACAGTACAACTTACCCAACTCATCGAACTTACAGTACAACTTATCCAACTTATCAAACTCATCCTCAACTTATCCAACTCATCGAACTTACATTCCAACTTAGCCAACTCATCCAACTTACAGTACAACTTAGCCAGTTCATCGAACTTTCATTCCAACTTATCTAACTCATCGAACTTACAGTACAACTTATCCAACTCATCGAACTTACATTCCAACTTAGCCAACTCACCCAACTTACAGTACAACTTACCCAACTTATCGAACTTACAGTACAACTTATCCAACTTATCGAACTCATCCTCAACTTATCCAACTCATCGAACTTACAGTACAACTTAGCCAACTTATCGAACTCATCCTCAACTTAGCCAACTCATCCAACTTACAGTACAACTTATCCAACTCATCGAACTCATCCTCAACTTATCCAACTCATCCAACTTACTGTCCAACTTATCCAACTCATCGAACTCATCCTCAACTTAGCCAACTCATCGAACTTACAGTACAACTTATCCAACTCATCGAACTTACATTCCAACTTAGCCAACTCACCCAACTTACAGTACAACTTACCCAACTTATCGAACTTACAGTACAACTTATCCAACTTATCGAACTCATCCTCAACTTATCCAACTCATTGAACTTACAGTACAACTTAGCCAACTCATCCAACTTACAGTACAACTTACCCAACTCATCGAACTTACAGTACAACTTATCCAACTTATCAAACTCATCCTCAACTTATCCAACTCATCGAACTTACATTCCAACTTAGCCAACTCATCTAACTTACAGTACAACTTAGCCAACTCATCGAACTTTCATTCCAACTTATCTAACTCATCGAACTTACAGTACAACTTATCCAACTCATCGAACTTACATTCCAACTTAGCCAACTCACCCAACTTACAGTACAACTTACCCAACTTATCGAACTTACAGTACAACTTATCCAACTTATCGAACTCATCCTCAACTTATCCAACTCATCGAACTTACAGTACAACTTAGCCAACTTATCGAACTCATCCTCAACTTAGCCAACTCATCCAACTTACAGTACAACTTACCCAACTCATCGAACTTACAGTACAACTTATCCAACTTATCAAACTCATCCTCAACTTATCCAACTCATCGAACTTACATTCCAACTTAGCCAACTCATCCAACTTACAGTACAACTTAGCCAACTCATCGAACTTTCATTCCAACTTATCTAACTCATCGAACTTACAGTACAACTTATCCAACTCATCGAACTTACATTCCAACTTAGCCAACTCACCCAACTTACAGTACAACTTACCCAACTTATCGAACTTACAGTACAACTTATCCAACTTATCGAACTCATCCTCAACTTATCCAACTCATTGAACTTACAGTACAACTTATCCAACTCATCGAACTTACATTCCAACTTAGCCAACTCACCCAGCTTACAGTACAACTTACCCAACTTATCGAACTTACAGTACAACTTATCCAACTTATCAAACTCATTCTCAACTTAGCCAACTCATCAAACTTACAGTACAACTTAGCCAACTCATCGAACTCATCCTCAACTTATCCAACTCATCCAACTTACAGTACAACTTATCCAACTCATCGAACTCATCCTCAACTTATCCAACTCATCCAACTTACCGTCCAACTTATCCAACTCATCGAACTCATCCTCAACTTAGCCAACTCATCGAACTTACAGTACAACTTAGCCAACTCATCCAACTTACAGTACAACTTATCCAACTCATCGAACTCATCCTCAACTTAGCCAACTCATCGAACGTACATTCCAACTTAGCCAACTCATCAAACTTACAGTACAACTTAGCCAACTCATCGAACTCATCCTCAACTTATCCAACTCATCCAACTTACAGTACAACTTATCCAACTCATCGAACTCATCCTCAACTTATCCAACTCATCCAACTTACCGTCCAACTTATCCAACTCATCGAACTCATCCTCAACTTAGCCAACTCATCGAACTTACAGTACAACTTATCCAACTCATCAAACTTACAGTACAACTAAGCCAACTCATCCAACTTACAGTACAACTTATCCAACTTATCAAACTCATCCTCAACTTATCCAACTCATCGAACTTACATTCCAACTTAGCCAACTCATCCAACTTACAGTACAACTTAGCCAACTCATCGAACTCATCCTCAACTTAGCCAACTCATCGAACTTACAGTACAACTTATCCAACTCATCGAACTTACATTCCAACTTAGCCAACTCATCCAACTTACAGTACAACTTAGCCAACTCATCGAACTCATCCTCAACTTAGCCAACTCATCGAACTTACAGTACAACTTATCCAACTCATCGAACTTACATTCCAACTTAGCCAACTCACCCAACTTACAGTACAACTTACCCAACTTATTGAACTTACAGTACAACTTATCCAACTTATCGAACTCATCCTCAACTTATCCAACTCATTGAACTTACAGTACAACTTAGCCAACTCATCAAACTTACAGTACAACTTACCCAACTCATCGAACTTACAGTACAACTTATCCAACTTATCAAACTCATCCTCAACTTATCCAACTCATCGAACTTACATTCCAACTTAGCCAACTCATCCAACTTACAGTACAACTTAGCCAACTCATCGAACTTTCATTCCAACTTATCTAACTCATCGAACTTACAGTACAACTTATCCAACTCATCGAACTTACATTCCAACTTAGCCAACTCACCCAACTTACAGTACAACTTACCCAACTTATCGAACTTACAGTACAACTTATCCGACTTATCGAACTCATCCTCAACTTATCCAACTCATCGAACTTACAGTACAACTTAGCCAACTTATCGAACTCATCCCCAACTTAGCCAACTCATCCAACTTACAGTACAACTTACCCAACTCATCGAACTTACAGTACAACTTATCCAACTTATCAAACTCATCCTCAACTTATCCAACTCATCGAACTTACATTCCAACTTAGCCAACTCATCCAACTTACAGTACAACTTAGCCAACTCATCGAACTTTCATTCCAACTTATCTAACTCATCGAACTTACAGTACAACTTATCCAACTCATCGAACTTACATTCCAACTTAGCCAACTCACCCAACTTACAGTACAACTTACCCAACTTATCGAACTTACAGTACAACTTATCCAACTTATCGAACTCATCCTCAACTTATCCAACTCATTGAACTTACAGTACAACTTATCCAACTCATCGAACTTACATTCCAACTTAGCCAACTCACCCAACTTACAGTACAACTTACCCAACTTATCGAACTCATCCTCAACTTAGCCAACTCATCGAACTTACAGTACAACTTAGCCAACTCATCCAACTTACAGTACAACTTAGCCAACTCATCCAACTTACAGTACAACTTAGCCAACTCATCCAACTTACAGTACAACTTACTCAACTCATCAAACTCATCCTCAACTTAGCCAACTCATCCAACTTACAGTACAACTTATCCAACTCATCGAACTCATCCTTAACTTAGCCAACTCATCGAACTTACAGTACAACTTAGCCAACTCATCGAACTTACAGTACAACTTATCCAACTCATCGAACTCATCCTCAACTTATCCAACTCATCGAACTTACATTCCAACTTAGCCAACTCATCGAACTTACATTCTAACTTATCTAACTCATCGAACTTACAGTACAAGTTACCCAACTTATCGAACTCATCCTCAACTTAGCCAACTCATCGAACTTACAGTACAACTTAGCCAACTCATCCAACTTACAGTACAACTTATCCAACTCATCGAACTTACATTCCAACTTAGCCAACTCACCCAGCTTACAGTACAACTTACCCAACTTATCGAACTTACAGTACAACTTATCCAACTTATCAAACTCATTCTCAACTTAGCCAACTCATCAAACTTACAGTACAACTTAGCCAACTCATCGAACTCATCCTCAACTTATCCAACTCATCCAACTTACAGTACAACTTATCCAACTCATCGAACTCATCCTCAACTTATCCAACTCATCCAACTTACCGTCCAACTTATCCAACTCATCGAACTCATCCTCAACTTAGCCAACTCATCCAACTTACAGTACAACTTAGCCAACTCATCGAACTTACAGTACAACTTATCCAACTCATCAAACTTACAGTACAACTAAGCCAACTCATCCAACTTACAGTACAACTTATCCAACTTATCAAACTCATCCTCAACTTATCCAACTCATCGAACTTACATTCCAACTTAGCCAACTCATCCAACTTACAGTACAACTTAGCCAACTCATCGAACTCATCCTCAACTTAGCCAACTCATCCAACTTACAGTACAACTTATCCAACTCATCGAACTTACATTCCAACTTAGCCAACTCACCCAACTTACAGTACAACTTACCCAACTTATCGAACTTACAATACAACTTATCCAACTTATCGAACTCATCCTCAACTTATCCAACTCATCGAACTTACAGTACAACTTAGCCAACTCATCCAACTTACAGTACAACTTACCCAACTCATCGAACTTACAGTACAACTTATCCAACTTATCAAACTCATCCTCAACTTATCCAACTCATCGAACTTACATTCCAACTTAGCCAACTCATCCAACTTACAGTACAACTTAGCCAACTCATCGAACTTTCATTCCAACTTATCTAACTCATCGAACTTACAGTACAACTTATCCAACTCATCGAACTTACATTCCAACTTAGCAAACTCACCCAACTTACAGTACAACTTACCCAACTTATCGAACTTACAGTACAACTTATCCAACTTATCGAACTCATCCTCAACTTATCCAACTCATCGAACTTACAGTACAACTTAGCCAACTCATCGAACTCATCCTCAACTTAGCCAACTCATCGAACTTACAGTACAACTTATCCAACTCATCGAACTTACATTCCAACTTAGCCAACTCATCGAACTTACAGTACAACTTAGCCAACTCATCCAACTTACAGTACAACTTATCCAACTCATCGAACTCATCGTTAACTTAGCCAACTCATCGAACTTACAGTACAACTTAGCCAACTCATCGAACTTACTGTCCAACTTATCCAACTCATCGAACTCATCCTCAACTTATCCAACTCATCGAACTTACATTCCAACTTAGCCAACTAATCGAACTTACATTCCAACTCATCTAACTCATCGAACTTACAGTACAACTTACCCAACTTACCGAACTCATCCTCAACTTAGCCTACTCATCGAACTTATATTACAACTTAGCCAACTCATCCAACTTACAGTTCAACTCATCGAACTCATCCTCAACTTATCCAACTCATCGAACTTACATTCCAACTTAGCCAAATCCTCCAACTTACAGTACAACTTATCCAACTCATCAAACTCATTCTCAACTTAGCCAACTCATCAAACTTACAGTACAACTTAGCCAACTCATCGAACTCATCCTCAACTTATCCAACTCATCCAACTTACAGTACAACTTATCCAACTCATCGAACTCATCCTCAACTTATCCAACTCAACCAACTTACCGTCCAACTTATCCAACTCATCGAACTTACATTCCAACTTAGCCAACTCATCCAACTTACAGTACAACTTAGCCAGTTCATCGAACTTTCATTCCAACTTATCTAACTCATCGAACTTACAGTACAACTTATCCAACTCATCGAACTTACATTCCAACTTAGCCAACTCACCCAACTTACAGTACAACTTACCCAACTTATCGAACTAACAGTACAACTTATCCAACTTATCGAACTCATCCTCAACTTATCCAACTCATCGAACTTACAGTACAACTTAGCCAACTTATCGAACTCATCCTCAACTTAGCCAACTCATCCAACTTACAGTACAACTTATCCAACTCATCGAACTCATCCTCAACTTATCCAACTCATCCAACTTACCGTCCAACTTATCCAACTCATCGAACTCATCCTCAACTTAGCCAACTCATCGAACTTACAGTACAACTTATCCAACTCATCGAACTTACATTCCAACTTAGCCAACTCACCCAACTTACAGTACAACTTACCCAACTTATCGAACTTACAGTACAACTTATCCAACTTATCGAACTCATCCTCAACTTATCCAACTCATTGAACTTACAGTACAACTTAGCCAACTCATCCAACTTACAGTACAACTTACCCAACTCATCGAACTTACAGTACAACTTATCCAACTTATCAAACTCATCCTCAACTTAGCCAACTCATCCAACTTACAGTACAACTTACCCAACTCATCGAACTTACAGTACAACTTATCCAACTTATCAAACTCATCCTCAACTTATCCAACTCATCGAACTTACATTCCAACTTAGCCAACTCATCCAACTTACAGTACAACTTAGCCAACTCATCGAACTTTCATTCCAACTTATCTAACTCATCGAACTTACAGTACAACTTATCCAACTCATCGAACTTACATTCCAACTTAGCCAACTCACCCAACTTACAGTACAACTTACCCAACTTATCGAACTTACAGTACAACTTATCCAACTTATCGAACTCATCCTCAACTTATCCAACTCATTGAACTTACAGTACAACTTATCCAACTCATCGAACTTACATTCCAACTTAGCCAACTCACCCAGCTTACAGTACAACTTACCCAACTTATCGAACTTACAGTACAACTTATCCAACTTATCAAACTCATTCTCAACTTAGCCAACTCATCAAACTTACAGTACAACTTAGCCAACTCATCGAACTCATCCTCAACTTATCCAACTCATCCAACTTACAGTACAACTTATCCAACTCATCGAACTCATCCTCAACTTATCCAACTCATCCAACTTACCGTCCAACTTATCCAACTCATCGAACTCATCCTCAACTTAGCCAACTCATCGAACTTACAGTACAACTTAGCCAACTCATCCAACTTACAGTACAACTTATCCAACTCATCGAACTCATCCTCAACTTAGCCAACTCATCGAACGTACATTCCAACTTAGCCAACTCATCAAACTTACAGTACAAACTTAGCCAACTCATCGAACTCATCCTCAACTTATCCAACTCATCCAACTTACAGTACAACTTATCCAACTCATCGAACTCATCCTCAACTTATCCAACTCATCCAACTTACCGTCCAACTTATCCAACTCATCGAACTCATCCTCAACTTAGCCAACTCATCGAACTTACAGTACAACTTATCCAACTCATCAAACTTACAGTACAACTAAGCCAACTCATCCAACTTACAGTACAACTTATCCAACTTATCAAACTCATCCTCAACTTATCCAACTCATCGAACTTACATTCCAACTTAGCCAACTCATCCAACTTACAGTACAACTTAGCCAACTCATCGAACTCATCCTCAACTTAGCCAACTCATCGAACTTACAGTACAACTTATCCAACTCATCGAACTTACATTCCAACTTAGCCAACTCATCCAACTTACAGTACAACTTAGCCAACTCATCGAACTCATCCTCAACTTAGCCAACTCATCGAACTTACAGTACAACTTATCCAACTCATCGAACTTACATTCCAACTTAGCCAACTCACCCAACTTACAGTACAACTTACCCAACTTATTGAACTTACAGTACAACTTATCCAACTTATCGAACTCATCCTCAACTTATCCAACTCATTGAACTTACAGTACAACTTAGCCAACTCATCCAACTTACAGTACAACTTACCCAACTCATCGAACTTACAGTACAACTTATCCAACTTATCAAACTCATCCTCAACTTATCCAACTCATCGAACTTACATTCCAACTTAGCCAACTCATCCAACTTACAGTACAACTTAGCCAACTCATCGAACTTTCATTCCAACTTATCTAACTCATCGAACTTACAGTACAACTTATCCAACTCATCGAACTTACATTCCAACTTAGCCAACTCACCCAACTTACAGTACAACTTACCCAACTTATCGAACTTACAGTACAACTTATCCAACTTATCGAACTCATCCTCAACTTATCCAACTCATCGAACTTACAGTACAACTTAGCCAACTTATCGAACTCATCCTCAACTTAGCCAACTCATCCAACTTACAGTACAACTTACCCAACTCATCGAACTTACAGTACAACTTATCCAACTTATCAAACTCATCCTCAACTTATCCAACTCATCGAACTTACATTCCAACTTAGCCAACTCATCCAACTTACAGTACAACTTAGCCAACTCATCGAACTTTCATTCCAACTTATCTAACTCATCGAACTTACAGTACAACTTATCCAACTCATCGAACTTACATTCCAACTTAGCCAACTCACCCAACTTACAGTACAACTTACCCAACTAATCGAACTTACAGTACAACTTATCCAACTTATCGAACTCATCCTCAACTTATCCAACTCATTGAACTTACAGTACAACTTATCCAACTCATCGAACTTACATTCCAACTTAGCCAACTCACCCAACTTACAGTACAACTTACCCAACTTATCGAACTCATCCTCAACTTAGCCAACTCATCGAACTTACAGTACAACTTAGCCAACTCATCCAACTTACAGTACAACTTAGCCAACTCATCCAACTTACAGTACAACTTAGCCAACTCATCCAACTTACAGTACAACTTACCCAACTCATCAAACTCATCCTCAACTTAGCCAACTCATCCAACTTACAGTACAACTTATCCAACTCATCGAACTCATCCTTAACTTAGCCAACTCATCGAACTTACAGTACAACTTAGCCAACTCATCGAACTTACAGTACAACTTATCCAACTCATCGAACTCATCCTCAACTTATCCAACTCATCGAACTTACATTCCAACATAGCCAACTCATCGAACTTACATTCTAACTTATCTAACTCATCGAACTTACAGTACAAGTTACCCAACTTATCGAACTCATCCTCAACTTAGCCAACTCATCGAACTTACAGTACAACTTAGCCAACTCATCCAACTTACAGTACAACTTATCCAACTCATCGAACTTACATTCCAACTTAGCCAACTCACCCAGCTTACAGTACAACTTACCCAACTTATCGAACTTACAGTACAACTTATCCAACTTATCAAACTCATTCTCAACGTAGCCAACTCATCAAACTTACAGTACAACTTAGCCAACTCATCGAACTCATCCTCAACTTATCCAACTCATCCAACTTACAGTACAACTTATCCAACTCATCGAACTCATCCTCAACTTATCCAACTCATCCAACTTACCGTCCAACTTATCCAACTCATCGAACTCATCCTCAACTTAGCCAACTCATCCAACTTACAGTACAACTTAGCCAACTCATCGAACTTACAGTACAGCTTATCCAACTTATCAAACTTACAGTACAACTTACCCAACTCATCCAACTTACAGTACAACTTATCCAACTTATCAAACTCATCCTCAACTTATCCAACTCATCGAACTTACATTCCAACTTAGCCAACTCATCCAACTTACAGTACAACTTAGCCAACTCATCGAACTCATCCTCAACTTAGCCAACTCATCCAACTTACAGTACAACTTATTCAACTCATCGAACTTACATTCCAACTTAGCCAACTCACCCAACTTACAGTACAACTTACCCAACTTATCGAACTTACAATACAACTTATCCAACTTATCGAACTCATCCTCAACTTATCCAACTCATCGAACTTACAGTACAACTTAGCCAACTCATCCAACTTACAGTACAACTTACCCAACTCATCGAACTTACAGTACAACTTATCCAACTTATCAAACTCATCCTCAACTTATCCAACTCATCGAACTTACATTCCAACTTAGCCAACTCATCCAACTTACAGTACAACTTAGCCAACTCATCGAACTTTCATTCCAACTTATCTAACTCATCGAACTTACAGTACAACTTATCCAACTCATCGAACTTACATTCCAACTTAGCAAACTCACCCAACTTACAGTACAACTTACCCAATTTATCGAACTTACAGTACAACTTATCCAACTTATCGAACTCATCCTCAACTTATCCAACTCATCGA
>CAXHUL010000697.1:0-85000 GCA_964019695.1 Loripinus fragilis
GATATGTGATTCATGCATGTTAAATGTTTATTTTTGAAAATACAGCATGCCATTCTACCTTTGTTAAAATGAGTCTTTACAATTCTGAGGAAAATATATGCAGTGTATATTTGTGTGCTTTTTAAAAAGTCCGTAACTTATTAAATTCGGAAAGATAAAATAATGTTTCTTGCACCATTATAACGGCGATGCTTTGATCTTTCGTTTGGCATATGGCATAAAGTCCTAACACGTTTGTGAATGGAGTTAAGAATGGGTTTTCATTACATATTGAACCCCCCTCGTAACCAGAGTTTAAAATACTAATCTGAATTGAATGTTAGCAACATTATTGGATTATGTGTTCTTGGACAATTTGGACAGTAAAATGGGCAGCGATTCTGTTTTAGTTCATTGTTTCCTATTACCCCCATTATATGTGGGTGTTTTCATTGGTGAAAGTTTGCAGGATTATTCCTGGACAGAAAGTCAGCCTCAAAATGCTGAATTAGGGGGATCATAGCAGCTTTCTTGATTTATTTTCAGTCTGTCTAAGAACATTTGACCATTTAAACTTGAAATTCAGAATTTTGGAAATTTTGAACTTTCACCCATGGGATTTGTGTTTGGTCCTGGTTTTATGATATACAGCTCATAAGCCATAGGAATGGAACATGTTCTAAGTGAACCTTGTTATAAAGGGACAATTTTATCATATCATTCATGAGTTCTTGAACAGTTAGGTGGTTCATTTCTAGATACATAACTCCATAAATCCATGTGCAGTAGTCTCACAATATTTTTTGCAATATTTTCCGTGCGAAGCTTTTAAAGCTTTCTCCAGAGCAAAATTTTTGAACATAAAATTGTTTTTTTCTTCTGATCTATCAGTTTAAGCAAGTGTTTTGGCTGCTTTTGTTTGTTTGATTTGATTCTTTACGCCCCAGTCAACAAATTTTCAGTTATGTTGGGACATGTCTTCTTGGGTTGAACCAGAAATGCAGATTTAAGAACTTGCTAGTAGAAATTTTCATTTACACCTTCCATTAACGTTTGTAAGTCGATGGAGACCTACAGTGGACTTTATTTAAGAGGGGCGATGTCAGCAGTAACTGGAATCTATCTTTTTTGTCTGCTATTTAAAAATATTGTATTTTTGTCCTGAGATCTTTTTTTACCTTAACAAACAGTGTATACCCTGATGAAATGCGGCACGATGGTATTTCACCAGTTAACAAGAGTAAAAATAAATGTACCGAAAAATATATTTCACAATTGAAATGTAGCCGAATATCTTTTTTAAAGATATTTCATGTTCCATATGCATTCACTGATTGTAACTTGCGAGTAGGTCAATTCGATGTTTCTGTGTCCAATATGATTATAGTTTTTTTGCGTCAATATTTCACCGAGCTCAGGTTAATGGACAGTAAAAACGCATAATTCCTTCACAACTTGTGCTAGCTCATGTAGCTGGACCACATATACATTGAAAATCCTTCGCTTGTAGAGGAGACATGGTGCGGACATGGAATTCAAGCATATAGGGTATATATTTAATGGGCATGAGTTTGCCATTATCGACATGGTATGGTGTAGTAGTTGGGGGTGTGCAGGGATATATTTATATATATAAATGACTCTGATCAGCATGATATAATACAGTTAAAAACTGCATGGGTAGTTTTAGATGGGCAAAAAAGTTGGGCAAACAATAATGACCCTGATCTGATGACACGTTCAGCAACATCTGACCTGGGTCCACACTGTTTGCCTATTTCCCACAAAAAGGGACGAAGGATTATATAAATTGAGATACCTGGATATAGGTTATCATCAAAGTATATAATATATACTATGTATAAATACCATGCACTGCCCCTAACTGTTTCTATCAATTCAGGTCGGAAAGTTTTGGCGCGAAAACAAAAACCTGTCATTCTAATGAGTCTTGTAATGAGTATATATATACATGCATACTCTGAATCAAAGCATAGGTGTCAATAAATAGGTCTGAAATCCATATTCGGCACAATTCTTCAATGAACATGGGTGACCGTGATCAGCTTGATATAGTATATAATTAAAGGTGTGCGAGTGTATATTTATATACATTAATGACCCTGATCAGCATGATATTATACAGTTAAGATGTGCATTGGTAGTTTTAGATAAAAAAAATGACAAACAGTACTGACCCTGATGGGATGCCACGTTCAGCGACGTCTGATCTGGGTCCACACTGTTTACAATCCAACTATATATGAGCGCCGATCTGACAAAAGGGTCCTTCGGGCATTTTAGCAGTTTTTGTGTAATCAAAATTTCAAAAACGTCTAAATTTTCAAGGTTTTGCATGTTCTTACAATAGACTCAAATTGCTTCTTACATGTAATACAATCAAAGGCGCAAACAGTTCTGATAAAATTAAGTGATGCTTATAATGTATGTTGTCATGGCAACAGCTGTGCATATGGACTACACACTTCCTTGAAAACAGGATAACTGATTTCAAAGCTTTTGTAAACACGGGATGTGCGTATATGGGCTATTAGTGCAGTCTCTGCAATTGCATACATATCAAATTTATAGAAACATGAAGCATTCTTGAAATATTGCTCCTAGCGTCTTTGTGTTAGCGTCCTTTGTTAACACAATGGCGTTGACGTCAGAACGTCATCAACAACGTTAAATGACGTCATGTACTAAATGCATCATTTATACGAGTTTAAACCCTCATATCTTTGCTATTTGTAAAGATAATCTCTTCAAATTTTCTTTAATTGTTCACAACAGCTAGGTCTGTCTTTCTCTGTAAATAACTCACTTTTGACTTTTATTGCCAGAAGGTCCCTTTTATCAGATCTTGGCTCATATATATACATCTACGAGTATAAGTAAATTTAACCCATATCAGTAGAATCGTCACAAAAATTAAGCATGAAACTCTTGATAACATATAACTTATGATATGGGAACATATTGCTGGAGTATTGCTTGTATAATAGGTGAATTCCATCATCTTCTTGCTTATCTCCTCATTTTTCTCTCAACCTATTGGAGTAATACCAAATACTTCTTAGCTTTGCAATCTTTATGGAATAAACTGCCGATATAATTATTTAAGGCAGCATAATAACCATGGTGATGGTTTAAAATATAAAATAGTAAAGGTGTGCATAAGTAATAATGACAAGAAGCAGCATCTAGGATTTAGTTGATTTACACAATTGGACCATATTGTTGAACTTATACGTTTATTGGTATATTCCATGTTCTTTCTTCTCTCTTCTTTATATATCTCTACTCACAATGTTATTAAAGAACATGGGCAACTGATATATAGGAAGTATAATGTTACAATATAGTTTTTATGGAATAAACTGCAAGCTATAATTAAAACAAATAAGGTAACATATAAACCACATAGGAGAATTTCATTAAATATAAGGATGAGCATTTCCTTTTTTCATATGTACGGTATGAAAGTTGTAACACATACACATGACGTGCTACCTTTGATGTAGTTATTAACAGATGACTTTACTGGGACAATTACAAATATTTGTCCTTCCTGTACATCTCAGCTTGGCATGCTACATGTGTATGGGGTTTATATTGCTACATTTATTTCATATTGGATTATTCATAATAGACCTACATTACTGATGTAATATACAGTACAATTTCCCCATTCTCATTGACCTGAGATAGGTGGTGTAAATGGAGGTTGGAATCTGCTGGATATGTCATATGTTCATTCATGTTATCAGCATATAACAGAATGGTTATACCAAATTAGCAGTTATTTAAACGATGATTTTAAATTTTGGCCTGAGGTTTCATCTGTGATAAAAAAATAAAATAGGCCAGATTGAGATGTGACTAGCTGATTGGTCACTGTAACAGAATTTGTTCATTCTCTGCAGGACATATAGAACAAATTAACGTCTAAACAATTTATATACAAACGTTGAATACAGGGAGTGGCCAAGATATTGCAAATCAGAATGTCTCTTAAAACAATGATTAAACTGCATCCTATCAACAAACAAAAACAAACAATCTCTTTATTTCTAGGCTCAGATAACAATTGTTAATTATGAGCGCATATGAAATGAGTCAAACATAGCATGGTGGCGACAAAAGGAGAATAACATTGCTATGTATAAGTAATCTTTAAAACGGATTATTTAGATGTGTTTAACTCTTCTGCAAGAGTTAAAGGGGAGGCTATATTTTGAAGATTCTTCTGATTCTAACTGTGTTAATAGCATCATTCTGCTTTATTTTGTTTATCATATCTAGCTCTTATCTTCAACAAAAAAGAAGGTGTTCACCAATCTATCATAGTTTTTATTAATCATTATTTCCCACCTCCAGTAAAATGCTATATTAAAACTGTTTAATTCAATACACGCTTAGTTTAACAACCTTAGAAATTCAGAAGGGGTATAATATGAAAAAACAATAAGTATAGTCGTTTATCTCATTGTATTAATTCGGTGACATGGGTTGGGGGTGGAATCACATTTTTTTCATGACAAGCTTCACTAAGCGGTTTAACAGTACTTCATGCACATACAGACGCTAGAAACTGACAACAACCCTTCTTGTACCAGCAGAATTCATTTCCAATCGATTGAAATTTCCTAGGAGTAGAGCTGTAACGATACACTGAAGCCTTGATTTAATGTAGCTCAAAGCAAGGATAGAGGGTGTGTCTTCTGGCAAACTATTTGCTACCATGTTACTCACTGGGTGGGAGCGAAAAGTACACGTGACCCATTCTGTTGATCTGTATAGTTGACAAATCCTGGTGTGAAGCATGTCCGGTGTTTCAGAGTGTTTATTTTTGTGATTTAATATTATTTACCTTGAATACTTCAGCTTCATACCAGTAGTACAAGAAGCATAAGTAAAGGTCTTTTCGATGTATTACTCCGTTTTTTCTGTTTATTTGCCGTGATTTCCGTTAATTACACGTTTATTCTTAGAAAATCATCATTCTACTTTCGATTTTTAAAATCAACACCGGTACGATTGCATGTATATTTGCCGAAAACGCTATTTGAAATGACTGATGTTGCATTATGAGTATTTCATGATGTATTTTGTTTCAGATTATATTAATATTTCTAAATGTCATGCTATGTAAGTGCAATTAATTGCAATGGAAATCGTAGAGGGGTCAAAAATTGTTCTGCATCGCGTGTTGCAAAACTGACTATCAGCACTGGCTGTCGTGTCGCAGGCATGCTGTATAGTATGTTATGATAATATTATAAAGGGGTTTCGATGTTTTTTTGTAGGATAACATTTAAATTATGTTCGAAATTCTTTTTTTAAAGTGAGATAACTTGGCAGATGCACACATTGTTTATTGAATACTAATAGTACAAAGTGACACTCTTCTAGTCGTGGGGTTCCTAGGCAGTGACTATCGGGGGTGGGGGGGTGGGGGGGGGGGGGGGGGGGGGAGGTACTCCGATATTTTCATTTATATTTAGGTTCAGAGCATTAATTTTTGGTTAAAAATTTCAGAAAAGTAGGGGGGGGGGGGGGGTGGGGGTGGTCATTACGAAATCGGACTTTTTTTGAGGGGGTCATTTCTATACATTTTAGGGCTTTTTAAGGTCAAGATACAGAATGGGAATATTTTTTTCGGCCGCAAAATTTCAAATATTTTTTGGGTATGCCTGAGGGTCCAAGCCTATGTATGAAGAAAAATTGAGAGTACCTCCTGGAGTGTCTTTGGGTACAGATTTATACTTCTACTCTAGCCTTGTATGGCGGGCTCGGGATTAGGATGCTTCAAATGACCAGGCTAGAGGCACAGTTTGATAATCCTGATCATAACTAAGAAATACGATTCAGAAATGTCTCGATCTAGACGGGAAAGTCTGAAAGCCCTTTACTCCAGGAAGCCATTGCATCTTATATAATCATCATGTATAAGTGCATGACTGATCCTGGTTATCTCAACTTGATGGCCGGCTACGGATACGGATGCGTTTCTCTAGCACCTTCAAATAGGCCGAATTGCCTCCTTCAAGACGGGAAAGGCTAAAAGTCTTTCACTCGAGGAAGCCTTTGTTTTGGTGTATTACTTGTCCTGGATATCCCAACTTGGTTACAGAAATTCCAGAAGATCTAAATGAGTAGTTTAGCATAAACATGCTTATTTCACTAGATTAGCATGCGCGGATCTAGAGGGGGGATATGGGGTCTGGACCCCCCCCCCCCCCCCCCCCCCCCCCCCCCCCCCCCGGAACATAACATTAAGCTTAATATCTTAATATGTTTCTATAGGAAAAAGCATTTGGACCCCCCCCCCCTGGAAAAATGGGACCCCCTCTGAATCCTTGGAAAAGCATATATATAAGTTGAGGACTCAAAAAACGTAATCAAGGCTGTTTTCTAGCTGTCGGAACTGGATTCAGAGGGGTCATATTTTGCAGGGGGGGGGGGGGTTCCAAATGCTTATTTCTATAGAAACACATACAACTTAAGATTTTCAGGGGGGTCCGGACCCACTACCCCCCTGACAAAAAGTCCTGGATCCGCTTATGATTAGCTACATTGCTAATTGAGCATGCGGAGTTCGCCAAAGTTCACAATTTAGCCAGTTCATGTGACTGATATTTAATGAACTTGATCACTTACCTCATGTGAACATGATACAATGTAAGGCTTTTCGCATAGCAGAGCAGCGAGTGCTTCATGCAATACTAGTCTACACAATACCGACCAGGAATTCTTTCTTGGCCTAAGTAATGGTTATTTTTGGCCGATATTAATATTTTGAAGAAGATTTTAGTTATTTTACTAGCTTTAAAAGTTTCAGGATATCTTTATTACAACACATCTTTATTTATGTCCAACTTTGCAAAGGGAAATGACTCGAAAAATGCAAAGGGCAATAATTGAAAAAATAAAATAACTTTTTTTAAATCTTCACTAGGTTATCTACTCATTATCCTCTATCAGCTATTCAAGTTTGTTCAAAGCTCCTAGCTGTAAGAGTATTTGAGATATCAAGTTTTCTATGTTCAAATTTGCAAAGGGCAATAACTGATTTTTTTTTTAAATTTTCATCAGGTAATCTCCTCATTTCTTCTTTCAGCTGACAAAGTTTGGAGCTCCTAGCTGTAATAGTTTTTGAGCTTTCTTAATTACAAAGTTTCATAATGGCCTCTTAAAAGGGCATTAATCCACAAAGGGAGATAATCCAGACTTAATAAATTACGGGTCACTTATATTTTGATGAGAAATCCAACTATAAAATACAAAACCCTATCTTAAATTTTGAACCGACTCACGTACCAACAAGCTTATTTCAATATGCCCCTTCAACTTTTCCAAATTTGTGGCAATAATAAAATTACACGATTGTACATTGACCTAATAAATTACATGTCATATCCACTATATTGTAACCTTTTTTTATTATCAAACAGAGTAAACCCTGATCAGACAACTCTGACAAGAGCTGCTGATCTGTGTCTGCCCTGATTGAAAACGTGTTAAAGGCGTCTCTCATTGAGGTAAACGGTTAACGTAGCTTAGCTTCACATACTTCAGCATATTTTTTGTTGCAAAGAAAAACATTTTTCAAATAAAATTATAAACTACTGCATATCAAAATCGACACACGATACAGAAAAATCGAAGTGTATCAGCACAAACTATACACTAGTTCTGCGACATGCCATGCAGTCTGAAAGTTTTGGGAATGGTCACTCATGCTCCTCGTGTGCTTTCATACGCATTTCTAACGACATTTATCTTAAGTAAATGTCATCATAGATCATCACTCTAACTTAAAAAGGCATTGGCCGATGTTTTGTTTCAATTAAAGCGCTCAATCTGTCGATTTTCTGTTCACAGGTGGTGTGTAATTCTCGCAAGCAATAGTGATTTGCGGACGAAAAAAACAATTTATACCATAGAAAACGACATCTTTTCGTGCCCAAAGCTTTTCAATAAGAAGAACAAGAATAAATAAAACACGCTTACCAAGTTGTCTATGTCCAAAACCTCATTACACAGATGACAATACACACACCGTCATCAAGGTCATAGAAAACACAAGGATTTGTCCACTATACAGATCAACACAACGGGTCACATGTACTTTCGCTCCCACCCAGTGTTGTAGCAGTGTGACAAATGCAAGACTGCTTAATCGGTGATGTGCGTATTACTATATGCTGTATGATGAAGTCACGAGCTTTTGCCATGAGCGCATTTTTGCACGAAATTTAGAAATTCTTTCTTATTACATGTAGCTACGTATATTCAGGCGCGACTTTCGGGCTTTCCGTTTTGTTCCATGCGTGTATTAGAGCCACTTGAAAACTGTGCCAGCTTATCACTTGTCGCATTTGCCAACCGCAAATACTCAGATGAGCCTGTTCTAAAGCGCAACCAGAGCATGTAGACCAAGGCTCAAGCCAAACACTACAGTTCTACTGTAGCCCAACTATATAGATATTTATCCACAAAACGCTTTGAGGCGTGACTGTCGTGGTTGAAGCACGTATGCATATAACGATTTAACGCATACACGCCAAGTACTGACATTTTATAAGTTGTGTAAAATCATGTTCTGTAGCAGGTACACCCCATTTTTATCCGCGCCTTATCTGATCTACTTCAATAATTCCGAAGTTTAGAGTTGGATACATTTCGATCTGATCTGTGTTTAATTAATTGTAACTTCGGTGTGTACATGGGCGCAAGCTGATTGTAGTTAATTATGGTTATAGCTGATAAATATGCAACCAAAATTATTCGGATAGGTACATGTACACATGTATTCCTGGCAAGTAGATCTAAATGTACCTCGACATATAAGATGCAAATTCATAGGCTACACTGTTCACAACTTCCGCGACTGTAATTTGAATATTTTAGCATGTGATCCTATCAAATATAGGTGGACAGCATTTACACAAGAAAGAGCCGCTTCTAATGAGTACCCATTGCAAACATTTTCTTTGAGAAATAACAAAAAAATAGCGCTTTGGGTATCCATTGCTCTTGACCTGGTTCTAAACATTTTTGTATTGCAAAGATATATTAGCAAGTGACAGCCAAAGAAATATGAAGATATGGAAGTGGTGGGGACTGGTACATCCGCATGAATCTCTTTGATCCGATGCATCTAGCGAAAGGACACGTTTTGATATCGAACTCTCAACAAAACATTTGGCTTGATATATTTTGTGGGAGCTCATCCACTCTTTTCTCTGCTTTTGGTTTAAGCTACACAGCATGTTACATGCTTGAAAATATATTGTACATGTACATAATAGAATTTGATTACACCGATTATACGAGATGTCTCGCCGTTTCAGTTATGACTGTCTTTAAAATTCAAAACTCTGTTTCAGTGGAAGGTAAGCACAATCGGCGAAAAGATTGATCAGCATTTGCGCAAGTTAAGACCGAGACAGAGTAAACTCAGTAGTTTGCTTTGGTTTTCTGAGGGAACATTGAAGTGAAGCAATGCATCTGTATTGGTACGAGAGATCTAACACAATTTTTGAGCAGAAGAGACACGGCTAAACTACTTATTTATCGGTGCCCGACTTTTACGAATTGAATATCGCGTGATGGGTTACGGGATCAGCTCTTGACTTGGTGACTACAGAATGCGACACAACACTGAGAGTGCAAACTGACCTTAGTATTTTGTAACTACTACTACTGGCATCACTGCTGCTGATGCTACATTCCCTCCTCTTTCTACAAATGAATTAGCAAAGGTTATATTGAAAAAGAAAAGAAAAAAACGAGTAGATTGATTAAACCACGATGCGCGGAATCACATGGGCGGATCCAGAGGGGGTCTGACCCCCCTGGAAAATCACAAGTTATATTGGTTTCTATTGGGAAAAAGCAATTGGACCCCCCTGTAAAAAGTTGGACCCCCCTGGAAAATATTCCACCCCCACTGGAACCTTGGCAAATAATAGTTTTCTTTGAAAGTAACCACTGGACTTCTGTAAAATAAGTTGAGGACTAAAAAATAAAAATAAAAAACCGTTGTCAGAGCTTTTTTTATATGCCAGATGGACATGGACCCCCCCACCTGACGGAAATTCCTGGATCCGCGCATGAATCATATCTGATCGCCTGTTTAAAACGAGCTAACGATCAACTTTCTGATTTGCATAAATACCCATTTTTATCATTAAAAAGACCGCATTCAAACATTTCATACTGTAGCAATAATATTATCTGAATTTAATTTCAAAATTTTCGAATCCAGGTTAATGCTCAATCTAATACATTTATATTTCTAAAGAAATAATGTTGACTATTTATCCGCTCACGTTATGATCCCAAGATTTTCTAATCGAGAATTTCTGAAGTGAAATGAACTTTCCCAAAAGAATAATCAGTTCGTTTCGAACATCCTGAAATAAGCTCGCCAATTTATATATCAGAAAATTAACGTTGACGTCGCAAACACTTTATATATAATTCCACAGCGTAGGGACCTATGAACTATTGCCTATTTCTCAGAAATCGCTTAAGATATCGAACTGAAATTTCACACGTACACTCCAGGGATATATAGGTATCCGAAAATATCAATTTCTCAATTTCGACCAGGTACCTCATTTGGACCCAAAATCTCATGGCTGGTCACATATATCTTTTCAAAATTCTATATCATCTTTGAAAAAACAGTATATGTAGGGCTGATCAGGTTGTCAGAGAAGAAAAAATATAGGGTCACCTTTGTTGACTCCTGACCTGTGAGTAATGCACAGCAACCTCTCTTCACATGAATATTCATATCAATCCTGTCTCCGCCCACCAGTCCACCGCCAAATGTGATTGGATAGATCCATTTACAGTTGTTAGAACTGGCATGTGTGGGTACCATAACCTTCAGCTGTGACAATTAAAGATAGAAAAGAGTAATGTGGGATGGCTAAGAACTTTTGGTGCTTATCCCATATATACATGTATAGACAACCAGGGCTCACCCTGCCATTAGCCATTTTAGCCATTTGCTACTAAAATGTAGAGTGGCTACAAATATAAGTATTTGGCTAAAAGTACAGTCTAGGTGGTTCAAAAATTACATATCTGCGAAAAACTTTATTTTGATCAGCTTTTGGATTTTCCAATATTGCTTTTACTATTCCTTCTGCCATATTTTACTCTTTGGGTGCTGCATTTTTTCAATACCATCAGGGTGTCAAACAGTTTTGATCCAGACCAGGCCCGACATTTTGTCGGGCCTGATCTGGGTCCAGACTGTTTGCAAAGGTTATCAGCAGACAACAAAAGTTGCCCCTAGTGGGCTAAGAGTTAAATACAAAACAACTTGTTAATACTTCTTTCTGGCTAAAACCATGGCTAAAGTTAATTTCATTTGGCTCTGACTTTTTCCATTTGGCTAAAGTGTTGGCTACAACAAATTCTGAGCAAGGGTAAGCCCTGGACAACAAATAAAGGATTGGACAAGTCTGCACATTGCACAGTCTTGGACTGCAACCTTCATTCATTCCAATAATGTTTTCAAAAGACAAAACAATAACGTTATAAGAACATTATATAACGTTTCCATAACGTCTTTATAAAACGTTATTAGGCCGTACAAAAAACTTGCCATTTTAACGTCATTCAGACGTCCCATAAAAAAGTTATGTGACGTTATCTATAACGTTTTTAAAACATTTTCAAAACGTTTTTGTGTTAGCAGGGAGAGGATCCAAAATACCACTTTAATTGGGCCATCATCGGCCCGCCAGCAAAACACCATTGAAATGGCGTTTAGCTGGTGGGCAGATGATGGTCCAATATTAAATGCTGGCTTGGTAGCCTTGTGATTTTTCAGGGGATCCAGACCAGTGTTGCAAAGAAACCCTATATTTTTGTGATTTTTCAGGGGGGGGGGGTCTGGACCCCTGTCCCCCACCCTCTGGATCCGCCCATGACTGAGCTCCAGGGGGGTACTCTGATATTTTCATACATACGTAGGCTCGGGTCATTTTTTTGGGTTCAAAATTTTGAATTTCATTTTTTTGGGGGGCTTTCAGAAAAATAAATATTTTTTTCGGTATGAAGATGTTGTGGATAATTTTTTTGGGTCATCACAAAATTGGACTACATTTAGGGGTTATTATGGGGATATTTTTTGCGGTTGCTAAAATTTCAAATATTTTTTGGGGTGCTTGAAATTCCTGATATTTATTTGGGGTGAAGGCTAGATGCTGGGCCAGAGCCTACATATGAGGAAAAATGGAGAGTATCCCCCCCCCCCCCCCATGGGGACTGAGTTATTGCACTCCTCTTTAATTAAATTGTACTCTGTTGATTCTTTCTCAAAATTAATCTAATCTACGAAAGGAAATCAGTAATATCAGAGTCAAACAGTTTTGATCCAAATCAGGCCTGACATTGTGTCTGTGTCAGGCCTAATCTGCAAGGGTGCAAACTGTTTGCAAATGGAACAACAGACGGTGAAAGATGTCCCTGGCAGGTAAAGAGTATCTAAACCCTTACTATGCTTAATATTTTTATGTACTTCACACCACCCCAAAGATATCCTGTTAATCTGCAACAATCCAGAGTGTATTTTCAGTCAGATGAAAACAGTGTGGATCCTGGTCAGATGGCTTCATGAAAAGCTAGATGATCTCGATCTACAGTTTATTTCAAAAATGATAAATCCTGGTTCAGCAGGAAAAGGGTTAAGACAGGTTTGAAGCTACATTATACCGGGTAGGTATTGCATAGTTCTGAAATTTCCCCTCTGCAGTACTCTGAAGGATACACAGAGTCATCAATGGCTTCCACCACAACTCTTGCAGACCCACTCACAGGGGATCTAACCCTGGACCCTACTGTTTCTTTTGTCATTAGAGATTTAGCACTTCATCTGCAAAATAAAAGTACCGTGTTTGTCCTAATACAAGCACCCATACTCCTATATGTGCACACATTGAGTACATAATGAGTTGTTAACAAATAAACTTTTACAAGGATTTTCCTATACCGTTCTGAAATGGGGCCTGCTGCTTTTGGGAAAAAGCATTTGGACCATAAAAATTGGGAAGACTTGATACTGGACTGCCATTTTAAATAGATTGAAAAAAGCTGTAACCAGGGTTTTCCTGGACGCAGGATATTGCGTCTTTGACTCCCAAAAACGAGCTTGGGACCCCAAAAAATTATCATATGGGTCCTTTGGGACTCGCAATAATTTGTGAAGAAGTGATGAAAGAATAAATGATTACGTTTTTAAGAGTAATTCCTGCATAAAATTCAGGGAATTCACTTTCGATTTCACAATTTGTTGACCGTGAAATCTATTTTTGGAATATCTTCTTTCTACAGCAGGCAACCTCACACAAATCCATTAGAAAAGGCCAATTCCCCGATATTTTCTAACAGATATGTGTACATTTATCCTTCTCACACACTTACATAATAGCTGCAAGGTATCTTTTAAATGTAACTGCTCACTAAAGTCCATTCTGTCAGAAAAAAAAAGATCAACACTTATACGTTATCTAAACGTTTTAGGTGAGTGAACTCCCTTTATTTCCATAATTTAAGATTATTATTGAATGGCTCACTTTGATGCCAACTTGATTAAGGCAGCATTGTTCTTGCGAATTATATATCAAAGAGGGGTTATTAATTACAGATTAATGGTGTTACAGCAATGGAAAGTTTGGGATTTATTTAAAAAAAAATAGTTAAGCTAAACCTATTTTATTTGAAATCAACTTTTACATATATTGTAAGCTGCTCCGAAGCAGAGTAACATTCTTATCCAACACTGCTTTCCAGTGTTAATTTGCGAGAACTCTGGTTCCCGCATTTATGCTTTCTGAAGCAACAAAATGCTACAGGGGTAGTAGCCATTCTAAAATTTTGACAGCTTTCTATTACCTTCTGTTTTAACGCCACTCAGTATGCATTTTCACATGGGACTCTTGAAATTTGTCCAAGGACTCTCAAAAATAATAGATGGGAGTCCCAAGGACTCCTGAAATACAAAAGTGAGGGAAAACCCTGTGTAACATATTTTTGCTTTGATTGCCCTTCATGAAACTCGTGAAAATTTGCATAAAATGTTAATGAAAACATCTTTTCATTCACATTTTTATGCAAATTTTCAGGGATCTAACTTTACTATTTTTGTTCAGATTTTCATAAAATTTTCCCCGAAATGTAGTACTTTACGAAATTGGGAATGATATGCACCATTTTGGGAAGTTTTCTCTCATTTTTGAATTGGGAAGGAGCCGGTATTCGATCCTAAATCAGGCTTAGGAAAATCCCTGTTTTAACTCAATTGTCCTGCTGAATAAATTATTGCACATTATCCGATTCTATTTTCAAGCCGGCTCACTCGCTTGGTTTCAATTACAACAGTGTATTCTGACGCTGCATGGAGAACAGTGTAGATCAAGATCAGACGGCTTCATGTGATGCCAGCTGATCTGGATCTATGCTGCTTTCTAGTATAGATATATCCAAGTTCAGCAGGACATTTAGGGTTAATATATAAACATAGATTTTTAAGAAGACACTTGCAAATAAACAAAAAAGCAAAGAAAGTTAAGTCAGAATTTTTTCGTGAAAGCAAATACTTGTATAAAATCTGCTACCGGATAAAAAGTGTAGGAAGGCAGTTTCTGTCGCGCGGTATTGCTCGCTAATAATTGCAATGAGAGAACAATATCGCGTGCCTCCAATAATTATATAGAGGCTTCATATATTGCAATAATTAAATTCTTGATCATCTTTACCTAACTTCCTCGTTTGGATGTAACTTTAACTCGACACCGCTTGGGTTTTTTACCTGGACACCGTTTGATTTTCGTACCTGTCCACGAAGTTGAATTCATTAATCGATTTCCATCAATTTGACTGTGTGTCAACATGCTTCCGAATAGATAATGGCTAAATTGATACCTCTTCGACGAACGAAGAGTGAGCAAGACTTGCCAGAGATTAAAACAAAGAAAGGTAGAGGTCAGAAACTTCAGATAATGAAAATATGTGTTCAAAACAAGTATCGGCTTTTGAAAAAAATACCAAGGACCTTTTCCAAACCCCCAATTTTATGGCCTGCAGGGAGGCTTTTGTATAATCCATCTAGTTTTATATACTTGCTTGTTGCTTTTCAATGTCAATTGATGGAAATTACCGGTTGATTTGTCAAGTGACCTGCCAAAAATGCAAGAAAAACAGGTAGAGGAAAGATTTTTTATTTATGGATATTCTATAAATTTATAGTACATCTATAAATGCATAGAAAAATCGTTCTATATATTTATAGAATCACCAGGTAAAATTGCGAGAAAATCGTGCATGTCGAAAACAGCAACGCGATATTTTGAAGTTAGACTACTGTGTGGCATGTGCAAAGATAAGTCCTACACTATTCGAATGTCTAAGGTCCGGAGAAATGAATGATTTCTATTGGTCATGTACAAGCTGTAGAACTACGCTCCCTACGCTTGATAATATCACCGGCATGCTAAAGGATATGCAGAAAGATAGCAATGAAAGAATGACTCGCCTCGAAACACGCGTTACCTCGCTGGAGTCTGATACGAAAGATGAAATAAAAGGAACTGTACAGCACCCTAGATAAGCAGCGTATTTGCGTAAATACTCAATTAAAATCATCAAAAAAGCAATTAAAATTAAATGAGTGCGTACCGAAAAGCAATTCTAACGATTGTATGCAATTACATGCGATGTCATTGCGTATCATTTGGTCCATTTCGTTTCCATTCGGCTAATAAACAAATGCCAGTCGGGTATTGATTTTATTTTTACTAGTGAGCGCGCAATATACTCCAGTTTTATGAAAATATTGGTGCCCAGTCCAGTATTTCGCGGAAAAACACTTAGATGAAAAAGTGAAACTTTGCAAAGTTTACACGCTCGAATGTCAACAAGGGGATGAGATTTGCTTTAGGTACAATAAAATCCGTGAGTTTGATACTTTGGAAAGGCAGACAATGGGAGTGAATAAATATGCAAGCACATTCCCGATGGCTTTATGCAATAAGAAAAGGTGTAATCACCAAAAAAAAGCGTGGCGTAAAAAAATATGAAAATACGCAATTGTTTTTGCAAGTACGCAATTGAGGATAACCAGGTTGCATAAATACCCAATTGACCCAAAAGCTTATCTAGGGCGCTGACTGTATCAAACATGAAGGCAGAAATCATTTCCAGTCTAAAAGACGACATAAACAATTTAGTTGACACAAGACATGGAGAAATGGAAGAAAGAAAGAGAAGAGAATCAAATATTGTTATTTTTAACATGCCTGAACATAATTTCGCGATAGGCACAACAAATAAAACTGCAGATGAATATGATGTAAAGCAAATAAGCCATCATTTAGGCCAAGAATCCTTAAACATAACAAACCTATTTAGACTAGGTAAAAAGGTTCAAGGTAAAACTAGAGTGTTAAAGGTAATATTAGACTCAAAAACAGAAAGAAGATTCTTACTAGAAAACGCAAGACATATAGAGGCGAAAGTACCTGAAAAGTTCAAGCGGGTCATAATAAGTAAGGACATGACTCTAGTACAAAGAGATGAACGAAGGACGCGTAGAACCCAGAGAAGAGCAAATGAAGCTACTGAACAAAGACAAAATGAACGTTCCGTATCCAGTGATGGGGCATTGAGTCGACCAATTGCTATGGAAATACCGGCTGAAGCTCCAAGCCCCATTCGAGGAATGCCAAACCTAAACAATTTCGCAGATTCTCAACAAAATCTACATGATGCAAGTCGAGACATCTACAACAATACAACAATACAACATGATGAAACAATTGAAGGAGGTTTTAACTTGGCATCGTCTCAGGCCGGCCTCGGTTTTGCTGGAGGTCAGAAAGACGAAGATAGTAGCGGTTAGGGTACCAGTTTTATTTTTAATGATGTAAATATCAGTAATGTAAATACAAAAAAATGCTTAAATGTGTTGTATACAAACTCAGACTGCCTTTCCCAAACAAAACTTGTTGAAATTAGCAATTACTGTGATCAAAACAACTTAGACATTATCGCTATTACAGAAATTTTACCGAAGTTCTCCTTATTTCAACCAGATGAAAAGAACTACAGTCTAGATGGTTACGATCTCTTTATATCAAACCTATCACAGGGGCGCGGCTGTGCTATATATGTGAAAGACTACCTTGCCGCAACAAAAGTGTCGTTCGAATGCAATTTCAATGATTCTGTATGGTGTCAAATTAAATTAAAAAACAATGATAAGCTGGTAATAGGCTGTGTATACAGAAGCCCAAATAGTACAATGGAAAATAACCAGAATCTATATCAGCTACTGAACATTGTTAATAACAGCCATTTTTCACACTTACTGATTGCTGGTGATTTTAATTGTAAAGAAATAGATTGGAAACAACACAGTACATCAGTAAATGAAAATCACGTCTCAACACAACTTCTCGAATGTATCCGTGACTGTTTTCTATATCAGCATGTGACAGAACATACACGATTCCGAGCAGGTGAAGTTTCATCATTGTTGGACCTGATTCTCACAAATGAGGAAAGTATGATATCGGATTTAAAATATATGGCAGGTCTGGGGAAAAGCGACCATCTGCAACTAACATTTAATTTAACTGTTATATAGATGTAAATAGTCATTCTTTTAAAAAGCATAACTTTTTCAAGGGACACTACACAGAGCTGGCAAGAGATTTAGAAAGCACAGACTGGGATGCTGTTTTCGATGGACTTGACTTGACCGATTCCTGGGACATCCTTACAGAAAATATTACCAGATTAATTGAGAAACATGTACCAGTGAGTAAGGTCTCATCAGGGCAGGGCAAGAAAAATCCATATGTAAACAACAGTTGTATAGAGGCTATAAAGCGGAAGCATACAAAATGGAAAAAAAATCAGTACTGTATTGTAAGACTGAGGAGAATTATGTGCTATACAAAAAAGCCAGAAATAAAGTGAAAACAGAAATGAGAAAGTCAAAATACACTTACGAGAGTGACCTTGCTTCCAAGATAAAGACAGATCCAAAATTATTCTGGAGCTATGTTAGATCAAAACTAAAAACCAAAACCAGCTTAAGTCAGCTAAAATTGCCATGTGGGACCCTTACTAATGACAACAACCAAAAAGCAGGACTGTTAAACGGTTTTTTTGCAAGTGTGTTTGAAACAGAGGGAGAAGAGCCAATACCAGATTTTCCAGACAGGGACTTTAATGAGGCTATAACAACAGTGGACATCTCAGAAAATGTAATCTTGAAGGCAATTTCTAAATTGAAACCATCAAAATCACAAGGGCCTGACAATTTACACCCAAAACTGATTAAAGAATGTTCTCATCAACTGCTAACGCCATTGAAGGAAATTTTCTCAAAATCTTTAGCTGAAACAAAAATAATAGATATATGGAAAAGAGCCAATGTCACGGCAATACACAAAAGTGGAGACAAGACCAATCCGGAAAACTACCGACCAATAAGTTTAACCTCAGTAGCATGCAAACTAATGGAAAGACTGATACGTGACAAAATAGTAGATCATATGACTCAGAACAATCTTTTCAGCCCATATCAGCATGGTTTTATACCCGGCAAGTCATGCATAACACAATTACTGGAGACCCTGGAAGAAATAACAGATGCCATGGATCAGGGATATGATGTTGATATAATATATCTGGATTACACAAAGGCCTTCGACAAAATTCCGCATAAACGCCTACTTAAAAAACTCTGGGGATACGGAATACGAGGGAAAATTTATTCATGGATAAAAGACTTCTTGAAAAATAGAACCCAAAGAGTAGTTGTCAATGGATGCTTTTCAAGCTATGAAAGAGTTACTTCCGGTATCCCCCAAGGATCTGTATTGGGACCGATTTTGTTTGTTATATACATAAACGACCTCCCTGACGTGATTCAAGTAATGATGAGAATGTATGCAGATGACTCCAAAATACTAAGGCGTTTAAATACACCAGATCATGTAAATCAAGTGCAAGTAAGTGTCAACCAATCCGTCATATGGGCAAGCATTTGGCAAATGTTTTACCATTACAAAAAGTGCCATCATCTACACATAGGAAACAATATGGAAGATACCGCATATACCATGGAAACACCCAATGGAATAGTCCCCATCGAGAAAGTGCAAAGCGAGAAAGACCTAGGTGTAACTTTTGACAGTAAATTAAACTTCACAGAACATATCAGCAGCAAAGTGAAAAAGGCAAACCAAATAGTTGGACTCATATTCAAAACATTCACATTTATGGACAGAGAAATGTTCCTAAATCTATTCAAGTCCCTTGTCCGCCCACATCTGGAATATGCGACAACAATTTGGGCACCAATATATAAGAAAGATGCAATCCAAATAGAAAATGTTCAGCGACGTGCCACCAGATTTGTATCAAACTTGAAAACCCTTTCATACCCAGAACGTTTAAAAACTCTAGGTCTTCCCTCTTTGGAATATCGACGCGATAGAGCTGACATGATTCAAGTATACAAGATTCTGAATGGGATAGATAAGGTGGATAAAGATTTATTGTTCACAATGTCCAACAATCCAACTAGAGGACATCCACTAAAAATCTTTAAGAAATGGTATCGTCTCCGTGTTAGAGGACATTTTTTCAGTAACAGAGTCGTCGATGGATGGAATGATTTGGCAACAGAAGTAGTCACTGCACCTTCTCTAAATGCATTTAAGTCCAGACTAAACAAGTGTTGGAAAGGGCACCCATATAAATTCAATCCATGGTGTTACACCCCGGGCGAAAGAACCAGATGGAGAAACTACCAGAATGCGTCTACAGAGGTCTTCGGGCCTGGATTGACGTCGACTAAGTAAGAAACGTAAGAAGAATGAACATCGATAAGGTAAGAATTCATAATGTACATACTAATTTTATTAGAAATGCCTATTTTTTGAGAAAACACAATCTACATTAATTGTCACCATCAATGCAGGCTACAAGCCCTTAATTTTGCCCAAACTTGTGAACATTCTATTACTTTTTAAGTTTCTATCAGCTTCCACACTTACGTCTTCCATTTTGAATTTGCTTGATTACGTGATGAGGCTGGATCTAGACTGGTCAGCGGCGTGCTGACTCACGACTGGTCCTGTTCTATAAGATAGTGCATGGCCTAGTTGCCATTCCACTCCCAACATATGTCATACCCCTCAATCGGTATTCTCGGACAACTCATCCACTGGCTTTTAGACAACTCTATGCTAGGACTGACTATTATAAATACTCGTTTTTCCCCTTGGCAGTGGTACAGTGGAACAATCTTTCGGCCCGTATCGCAACCCTGACAAACCTTGATAGCTTCAAACTTGCTATCTGTCAGGAGTGCCACTTCAGACCATAAATGTATACACCACTGTTTTTATCCTCACTTTTTCCTTGTTTCTACTGTTTAATACACTAACACTATGCACTTTTATTCTGTTCTCCCTATCAGCTTTATTTTTAATTCTTACTTTTATCCCATGTTGCGGGGAACCCGGCACGTAATACTCATATGAGGGTGTATGCCGTGTGAAGAGATAGATAGATAGATAGTCTAGTGGTTAACATGACTGGTCGTCGCAAAAATAAAAATACTGACCGTAGTAAAACTACGAGGTCAAAAATATTATCCTTATAACACACCCTATACCCGGGATGCAACATTTTTGTTTACATCGCAGATCAGAAACAACCTAACACGTCGCGTGCCAGAATGGATTGTGGTAAGTTGACATTGTTTTTACTTTTACAGACGTTAAAACGAGGAGTTGCGAGTCAAGGCTTTGCAGAGAAACATAGTATACCTACCTTTATGTATTGCCATAATTAGTAGTTTAAAAAGGAGCCCATTGCAAAAGAAATAATATGTTTTTCATGAGAATATTCCACCAAAGACACGAAAATCGGTTACACTTGCTAATTGCTCGAGTTCTTTTTGTCCGATTGTCCGGGGCGAAAGTTCAGGGTATACCTGAAACATTCTTTTGTACGTATCATCAGGAGACAATAGTGAAATCAAGCCAGCTTTTACAAAATATGGTCCTAAACACACACAGGGTAGTTCGACTGGGATACTATCACCATCGATGAGTGAATTACCTGGATACAAGCAACATCGGAGAGGTTTTTTTGAAAAATGAAACAACTTCCAGCAAAGAGTACGGCCAAAAAGATATAGTTTACATCGGAGACTTTTGCATATTGAAAAGCGCAAGTTCCTCGGACACCAGAAGTTTCCAGATGTGGTTAGAATGATCTCAATTTAAACTTTTCATTTTAGAACAGCTTTGCTAATATGAGCAGAGACATGTGGTTTCCAACAATGTGGCATTTTGACAAGTGTAGACTCAGGCGAGCCTGAGCAGCCTCCTTTTAAGCTTAGAAACTCCAAACGCTATTCGGTCAGTAGCTTAACAGTCATAGAATATTCAAGCGCGTAGTAAAGGCTCTGATCAGACTGCGCATATGCGCAGGCTGGTCTGAGCCTTTGTGGGTCGCCATGCGGGGATCCAGAAAGTTTTGTCAAAGGGGGTCCAACTTTGACAACATTTTTTTTAGTTGATAAGGGGAGGGAGGATCCAAGTACCACTATAAGCGGTCTGAGCCTTTGTGGGTCGTCATGCGGGGATCCAGAAAGTTTTGTCAGAGAGGGTCCAAATATGACAACATTTGTTTAAGATAAGGGGAGGGAGGATCCAAGTACCACTATAAGTGGGCGTTTCGGTGGCGTGCTGATGATGGCCCTATATTGAATGCTGGCTTGGTATCTTTGCGATTTGTCAGGGGATCGGACCTGTTTTGCTAGAAAAACCCTATTTTATCATTTTAGGGGGGGGGGGGGGGGGGCTCCGGACCCTCTGTCCCCCTCTGGATTAGCGCATGGACGGACATACCACATTGTTGGAAATCTAAAGTCGCTGTTATTTCACCAATGGAAAACACGTACAATTATTGGACTATAAATTAAGATACGAATACTGTTACAGCTAAAATATATATATTTTAAATTTGAATCACATGACAACCAACATTAAACATTCATGTAACGCAAATGCGTAAAGTACTAATCTCACATGTGCTGGCCAAGTTTGCCGTACGGAAAAATGATGTGTAGCGATTTGCATGCTGGATAATTTCTAACGGACTTTTCAAAAATCTGGAGGAATTGAATGGTATAAACATTATGGTAAAAGTATTTTTCCTATCTGAGAGGAAACCGAGCTTTTGTTTGAGTTTTAGATGCAAAGGAGTGCCTATATATTGGCTGGACTAATGCCAGTCTAACCCCTTGATACAGCAAATTAGCCCCTTTAACGTAGATTGGTTTTATTTTTTGATTGCAAATTTGACATTGTCCTAAATAATTTCAGTGATACTTCATGCAGTGTTAGTTTGAAACCATTGGTGAAAAGGAATAATAGTAACTGCTTAAATGACCTATGTTTTAACTTATAGGAGTTATGCCCCTGACTGCAATACCCCCCCCCCCCCCACACACACACACATACACACATGAGTGTACTTAATCACACAAGCACATCAAATTCGCTCAGGACAGATCAACTGGCATATCCAGCCTCTGTCCACCCATGCACACATATCTAGTAAGTAAGAATTAAAGAGCGTTTACGTCTCCTTGCATAATTAGCCCTGCACTTACCATATGCTATGGTACTTTTGGGTAGTGGTGGCATTTGTCCTAAACGCCTACCAAAAAGTAAGTGGGTGTGATCAGAAAATACCACAATCATAAACTACAGACCAATCCATGGCACCGTGAGGAAGAGCTACAAGACATTTACAGTAACAAAACACCCAAAATGCAATAAAAGCAAAGGAACCAGCTTTCTCGTCCTCGTCAAGATGATTACAAAATTAGAAAAGTCAAAGTAATGCATACCAAAACAAAGGCCAACACAGAACCCCCAGAAACAATGGGAGGATCATAACACAATAAATACAAAACAATAGAACCACGACAGCAGCCTAAGCCAATGCTTTTAATGCATTTTGTTATATACCTTATACGTTCGTCGATAGTATTAATGTGTTCGATTGCCACCTATCTGATGTGTTTATTGAATATACTGAAATCGTAGCCAAAGCAAAATCCGAAACTGGGGCTACTAGGAATAATTTACAGTTGAAAAAATAGTTTTTTTTCCACACTGGATAGACGGCAATCGAAAACGCTATTCATCGACGAACGCGGATCAGAAATAGCTATAACGACTGTTTTCGATTGCCATTTGTCGCCAGTCGGGCGATTAATGGCAATCAAAAACTATGTGTCTGACTATTTTTTGGTCTACGTTCGTCGATAGTATTGACGTTTTCGATTGCTGCCTATCCAGTGTGGTTTCGTTGTACGCGTCATGAGTTCTGCATACAATTGAATCAAATTATTTGGAACTGCTTGTGCTTGTAAGAAAGATATATAACAATTCTTTTCCGTATATTAACGGTTGTAAAGCACCAGTGTGTGCTTGTAATAATGAAGCCAAAACTTCGTCAAAGTTGCCTTTGTTGGCCGATCCTGGCATGAGCTTACAGTATTTTCACGAATGTCACGTCCCAGCATACAAATGGCTTGCATTTACACGTGAAGTAATTAATTTACTCTTTGCCTGCTAGTGTTGCCTGCTGATAACCTTTCTAAACAGTTTGGACCAAGAACAGACCCGGCATGCGCAAATCCAGGAATTCTCATCAGGAAGGGGGCTTGATAGGCCCCGGTCCAACTGATAGAAAAAACTCTGACAAGCTTTACTTCATGGATTGAATAGCGTATCGTGAATTCTTAATATGTAACGGAAACGTGTTCCCCAAGCGAATTGTCAGAAGAGTGTACGTGTTTCTCATTGGTAATATAAATAATTGAGCCGTAACTTTAGATTTCCAACAGTGTGGTATGTGCGATCCACAAAGGCTCAGACCAGCCTGCGCATATGTGCAGTCTGATCAGAGCCTTTGCTACTCGCTTGAATATTCTATGACTGTTAAGCTACTGACCGAACAGCGTTTGGAGTTTCTAAGCTTAAAAGGAGGCTGCACAGGCTCGCCTGAGTCTACACTTGTCAAAATGCCACATTGTTGGCAACCACATGTCTCGGCTCATATTAGCAAAGCTGTTCTGAAATTTAAAGTTTAAATCGAGATCATTCTAACCACTTCTGGAAACTTCTGGCGTCCGTGGAACTTGTGCTTTTCAATATGCAAAAGTCTCCGATGTAAACTATATCTTTTTGGCCGTACTCTTTGCTGGAAGTTGTTTCATTTTTCAAAAAAACCTCTCCGATGTTGCTTGTATCCAGGTAATTCACTCATCGATGGTGATAGTATCCCAGTCGAACTACCCTGTGTGTGTTTAGGACCATATTTTGTAAAAGCTGGCTTGATTTCACTATTGTCTCCTGATGATACGTACAAAAGAATGTTTCAGGTATACCCTGAACTTTCGACCAGGACAATCGGACAAAAAGAACTCGAGCAATTAGCAAGTGTAACCGATTTTCGTGTCTTTGGTGGAATATTCTCATGAAAAACATATTATTTCTGTTGCAAAGGGATCCTTTTTAAACTACTAGTTATGGTGAAACATAAAGGTAGGTACACTATGTTTCTCTGCAAAATCTTGACTCGCAACTCCTCGTTTTAACGTCTGTAAAAGTAAAAACAACGTCAACTTACCACAATCAAATCTGGCACGCGACGTGTTAGGTTGTTTCTGATCTGCGATGTAAACAAAAATGTTGCATCCCGGGTATAGGGTGTGTATAAAGCATCCGGATCTGGTGCAAATGTTAACTCTCTGTGGCTCGAACTACCATATCTTGAACATATTTCATTTTCAAAAACGGTTTTTGAGCTGAAAAAGTTCTAATGTAAAAGTAAGTGGTTAGCACAATTATTTTGCCAAAAGCCCTTTCAGAATGTTAAAGGATAAGATCAAGTACAGTCTGAGGTTGCACATGCGAGCATGGACAATACTGTGACTTAACTGTCTGGCTTGCTGTTAAATAATCAATTAGCTGTGATATAGTTTTACCAAGACCGTGCGAGAATCGCATTGAACAGGTATAATTAATATATGGCCACGTGCAACATGATCCCAGTAATCTTGAAGTGGGCTCCAGATAAATTGGCTGGCATAAATCCGGATCCGTTTTAAGTTCTAATAGTTCTCGTTTAAAAGCAGTTAGATGTACATATTTAATTGGACAACTCGTGTCCAAAAGGGGCATGTGTCATTTTACACAACCATATTACATTGGCAGATAGTTGGCAGGAGAAAAAATCTCTTTTCTGGAAAACCGTACTTATTTGAGGTCAGCCGCCGCAGTATCTAATTAATTGTAAACCAGTCTACGAATTTAAAGATGGCGCACAAGCAAGTTTGAGAAAGGCACTGTTCCAGAATATCAACAAAGTTTCGCTTTTTATTAGCTATTTCAGTAGAAAAGACACAATAAAACAGGAAAATGAGCAATCATGCTTTTTTGGCACGCAGCCTCTTTCGCATTTTACACATCCTGTGCCAGAATAAACGGCGCAACAGTGTACCGTTAACCCTTAACGCATTTGTGAACGCACAATCGGAATGCCGTTTTCATTTAAAACTAATTTAGGGACGATCTTTCTGTGATATCTATAAATTTATAGAACGATTTTTCTATGCATTTATAGATGTACTATAAATTTATAGAATATCTATAAATAAAAATCTTTCCTCTACCTGAAAAAGGCGCAAGTACCAGAAGATATATATACTTTCAAGTGGGTGCAGCCACCCCCAAACTACCCCATATATCACGCTCCCTTGGGAAGCTCCAGTCCCCATCTACATCCAGACATTAACCTTTGTCCTACAGGTCTTTCTTTTTTCTTCCATTAAGTCTTATCCCCCGTGGGGGACATGAGACGCGTATTCCGGAATACCAAGTGCTGAGGGGGCTAGTTGAAACAAAGTGATAGAAACAGAGGTGAGATGAGTTTGTACAGTGCAAGAAGGAGCGTTAGTATAGATAAAATATAAAACCAGGTGTTGGTCCCACATGTATGTGGATTCATAGGCCTAGATAATGAGCCTCGAGGATAGGCTGTTACATCTGCATAGGCACTTCTCCAGTACTGCGTTTTAGCCTCATGCTGCTTTCAACCAATTAAAAAGGACATACAAATCATGTACTTTAGTAGTTTGGGTCAGTATCTATAAACATAAGAAATCACATTTCAAGAGTAAACTGACATTATTATTGGTTTTTATAGGTAAAGTCATGCTCAAATATCGAGATTTCATTTGTGCCTGTGTGAAAATTATGACATCACCAGAAATTGCTTCATTCTTCATGGTTTTGAATGCCAATAGGTTTGGACAGTGGGTTGGAAGCTGATGGTTTCGAATCGCAGGATATATTATCAATAGAGAAGTCTGTGAAGATTCCGATGATGAAATATATAATTAATTTACAGTGGTAATACTTGCATTTTACAAAAATACACATTTGAAATCAACACTAGAAGTCGTAGAAGATGTACATGCAGTTACGTCAGAACAACAAGGGTTAAACAGTCAAACTTTACATTTCTTTTACTTTTATGCACTCAGGCCCTCAGATCACACTGGTCAATGTAAAAGCACCAGTGGTTGCTACAACTAACTGGTGGTGGCTTATTTCGGCACTGGTGGTGGCGTAAAATGGCGGAAAAGGTAAACAAAATCTATATCTGTTGACTTTATGATTTATTTATAAGCTTGCATTTATTTTATTTGTGATGACACCAGGCGCACAGCCCGTCGGTAAGATTACAGTTTATGGCGCTGCCAAGCAATTGGTGATTTAATTCTTGGTTTGAACGGCAAATCCAACACAGTTCTGGAGTCTTGCCGTGACAGGTGCTTTTTTCTAGTGTAACTGCCTAAATTGAGTGAAATCTGCATGTCTAAGCGCAGCTGTTGTCATATTCCCATGAAATAACATCCAAAAAACGATTACTACTTTGTTTTTTTTTCTTGGTAAACTAGCAAATGTTTTATTGAGGAATTTTTATTACAACGCACTGGGAGCATTTTTTGACGCATTAATACAACGCACTGATGGTTGCACAGAATTCCTGTGGTTGCTGGTGCAGACTCACCACATCATTCGCTGTTCACATAAACGTTGCAAAAATTGCCATTTCAACCAGCACATGATATTTCGATACTGTATAGAAGGCTCAGGCCAGCCTGTGCAAACGTGCATACTCCCAAGAGTCTTTGTTGCCAGCACAAGAGATCTTGATATTTATTACATTGTCCAGTGACTGCCTGCGCAAATGTGCAGACTCACCAGAGTATTCGCTGCTGGCGTGAATAGCACACAAATCGCCATTTAAGGCAGCACAAGAGATTTTGTACAGTGACGAAGGCTAAGGTAAGCCTGTGCAAATGTGCAGACTCGCCAGATCCTTCGCTGCTCGCACAAAATGGCATTCAATCGCCATTTGAGTCACCACATGAGAATTTTACACTGTGAAGAAGGCTCAGACTAGACCAAGCAAATGTGGCCAAAGCCATCGCTGTTCGCATGAATGACACCCAAAAATAGTGAGTATCACAATCACAAACTGCAAACAAACCCATGGCACTGAGAGGAATAGCCACACAACACTCACGAGACACCAGGAAGACAAACTAAGCAAAGCAGCCAGCTCTCTCTCTTCCCCATCAAGATGATTGTAAAACAAGAATGGACATAAAGTAACAAAATATAGAACAATTACAGAATCCTGTAATGGGAGTAACAATCAACAACGAATCAACAACAACAGAATGACCGCCTTAGAACAGACAGCAGCCTATTCCTCTGGGGTGCTAAAATTGCATTTTACTGGTACCAAATCTTCGCCCTAGAATCTGCTGTTGTTGAAGCTCAAAAATTTTAAGCTCGCATGGAGGCTTATTAACTATTGTAATGTATCATAACGGACAAACAATCTCATTAAATTAAAAGTTTTGGGGCCAATCTGAAAAATAGGCGGAAACACTCTCAAAGTGCGAACAGGGTTAGCTCTGGAGCATCTCTGGTGAGGCTACACATTTGCAGAGTCACGCTTGAGCCTTCATCAATGTACAAAAACCACAAAATCTATGCCTATTGACTATATGATTTCTTTATAAGCTTGCTTTTATTTTACTTTTGATGACCCAATGCGCACAAACCGTCAGAAACATTGCAGTTTATGGCTCTGCCATGCAATTGGCGTTTTAATTCATGGTTTGACCGATAAATCCGACACAGTTGTGGAGTTTGACAGTGACAGGTGCTTTTTCTATTGTGACTGCCTAACTTCAGGAAATTCTGCATGTCTGAGCACAGCTGCAGCTATGCTATCATAATCCCGTGAAATAACATCCAAAAACGATTACTACTCTCTATTTTTTCTATGCAGAGAAGGCTCTGGCGAGTCTGTACATTTGCATAGGCTCACCGGAGTCTTCATCCTGGTACTGAAATATCATGTGCTGGCTCAAATAACGATTTATGTACCGTTTATAAGAACAGTGAATGCTGTGGTGAGGCTGCACCAGCAACCACAGGAATTCTGTGCAACCATCAGTGCGTTGTATTAATGCGTCAAAAAATGCTCCCAGTGCGTTGTAATAAAAATTCCTCAATAAAACATTTGCTAGATTACCAAGAAAAAAAAAACAAAGTAGTAATCGTTTTTTGGATGTTATTTCATGAGAATATGACAACAGCTGCGCTTAGACGTGCAGATTTCACTCAATTTAGGCAGTTACACTAGAAAAAACACCTGTCACGACAAAACTCCAGAACTTTGTTGGATTTGCAGTCCAAACCATGAATTAAATCACCATATGCTTGGCAGAGCCATAAACTGCAATGTTACCGGTGGTCTGTGCGCCAGGTGTCATCACAAATAAAATAAATGCAAGTTTATAAATAAATAATAAAGTCAACAGGTATAGATTTTGTTTACCTTTTACGCCACCACCGGTGCTGTAAAATGCAACCACCAGCTCGTTGTAGCAACCACCGGTGCGTTTACATTGACCAGTGTACAGATAAGAGTGCGTAACTGACAATTTTTTTTTTTTCTCATCCAAAACATATGTTGTGGGTACTCAAAAGAACCATCTCAATGAGACCCTTCTTTTGACCACCCAATACAAAAGTTAAAATTGATGGGTAAGAAAATATTTACAATTTTACACTGAAAATTTTTGTTTATCTAAACCTGTGAGTTACAGCATAGACTTTCCAAAGTCTGTACATTTTTTTTCGTCTGTCTTTTAGCCTTTTTTTCATAATTTATAGTTTCCTATTCCCTTTAATACCATAATACATTGTTCGAAATCTGAGTAAAAATATATACATTTTGAAGTCTTGGTTAAAGGGACTTTTACTTTTTTAAACAATTAAAGGGACCGTTCATCATAATTCTTAAATGTAGGGACTTGAGCAAGTCTAGTTACAGCAGTGCAACAAGGACTATACGGTCAAACTTAACATTTGTTTAACCTATATGCACTCAGGCCCCCAGATAAGAGTGAGTAACTGAAAATTATTTTTCTTATTTCTCAACCAAAACATATGTTGTGGGTACTCAACAGAACCGTCTCAATGAGACGGTTCTTTTGAGCACCCAAATCATATGTTAAAATTGATGGGTAAGAAAATATTTACAATTGTACGCTGAAAAAATTTGTTTATCTAAACCTGTGAGTTAAATCAGTACAACAAGGGTTAAGGATGTGTCACTGGAAAATGCTTGACCTCATATTGTTTGAGTACGAAAAGAAGTGTAAGTTTATACCAAAAGGGTGGCAGGTTAAGCTGCCACTTTATAACAGGCAGAAATGTTAAGGATTTCTCGCCTGAAAAATGCTTATGTCATATTGATTTAATACGAAAGTTTATACCAAAAGGGATGGCAGTTCAGCTGCCACCTAATAACAAGTATAAATGTTAAGAATGTATCGTCTGAAAATGCTAATTTCAATAGAAACCCAATGTAACTTGTGAATTCCCAGGGGGGGGGGGGGGTCTAGACCCCCCATCCCCCTGTGATGCCATCCTTTATATGACCATTTCTCCATACAACAAACTTGACAAACACAAAATCCAGATAAAGTTGAAAGATTTTCACTGACGGCTGATAAAAACTATTAGATCATATTCACAAATTCATCTTAGGCCTCTTTTAAAACTCATTAATATGGAATATATATGCTTCTACAAATTGCAACAACTTTTATTAACTCTTTGCCTTATAGTGTTGTCTGCTGATTAACTTTGCAAACATCTGGGATACTTGGATGTAGACTGGCACCACCTTGTATGGTACAATGCCAGTTGAACCAGTCCTTAAAACAGAGCCATCAGAGTTAGACTGGCTACAAATATATGATATGAAAGTAATGACACATTGATGAAAAATTGTTTTAAGGACTGGAGCCAGTTTAGAAGAATGCAAACAAGTAAAAGAAAATAGAACCAGAAAGTTGTACCTATGCAGCTACCTTGAACCAATTGAGTATGACCAATCAGCTTTTCATGGGGTTATACCCATTTAGAAGTAATTAGTTTACAAAGGGTTAATCATGCCTTTAGTTAAGAGTGCGCACCAATGAACTAATTTTTTTATTTCTCAACCAAAACATATGTTGTGGGCACTCAAAAGAACTGTCTCAATGAGATGATTCTTTTGAGCACCCAAACATTTGTTAGAACTGATTGGTAAGGAAATAATATAAATTTTACACTCAAATTTTTTTGTTATTCTTAACTTTTTCCATGGTCGTTTCTCGTTAGATTTGACTTTTGCAGTGTTTATTGGGTATAATAATGGATGTAAACATAGTTTTCACCTAGAAAATGGCTTAGAAACATATTTTTACGGATTAAGAAATGAGCATTTTAAGAAAGTCTATTGAGTGTGACTTAGGGTAGGCGTCACATGCAAACTGGTGCTACGCCAGGTCAAACAGTGGCATCATTATGTTTGATGTTGATGTCACAACATGCGTAGCATTATTTCTGACAAATATCCTTCACTTAAAACCTTTTGATAAAAATCTCAGTCCCAAAATTGCCAAGAAAGCCTTGTTTTGCTACTGTGAAAGTATAAATCTTATCAGTTACTAGTGATAAAATACAATATTTTTTCACTGTAGAAAAATACCAATTTTACTCATATTTGATATGCATTGAATTCACTGCTTGTGATAAAATAAAATTGTTTTCTATTTATTTCAGGAGTGAAGCTTTTGGTGGACCTTGCTGAAGGAGATTTGCCAATCCTTGAATTTCTCAACAGCTACATTCAAGAAGTTCTTGATGGTTGTTACCATGGCAACACAGAATTCTACCTCAGAACTCATCAATTTTTGTCTCGACTTGAACAGTTGTATCGATGCTCAAACTCTCAATGTCCTTATTTTATGATATCTTTCTTTCGTCATGTGATAACTCTTGTCTCTGAAGTCCTTTTTACTGCAGCTTCCTGTGATATTTGTAAGGTTGCCATAGAAACGGTTGTCGTGACCTCACCAAAGGTGAAGGTCCAATTGAGAGATTTTGTATCAAATGTTGCCAATATACAAGACATGACTCTTATGCTCGAGTTTGCTATCACTAGACATTTGAAGGAGCATGATGACTTTGATCCGGTACAGTTTGACTCAAGATCTGTGATGACACAAACTGATCAGATATGGCGGTTATTAAAGAAATGTGAAGTACAGATGAAAATGGTGACTTCAGCAGTGGAAGAAAAAGCTGCAGCTGACAGGAACTTTTTCCAGAGGGCATCACTTGGAATTGGAGCTGTTTGTGCAGGTTAGTTCTTAACCCTTAATGCGCCAATCGCAACAAAAGTCGTCTGCTTCTCTCGTCTGCTGAAATGTTTAAGAAGCTTCTATGGCAAACAGTGTGGATCCAGATCAGACTGCTCCTATAGGAGCAGGCTGTTCTGGGTCCACACTGTTTGCTTTTATACTTAATTTGTCAGTAATGTTAGGCAATTATTTGCAGCAAACAACTTCAGCAGACGACATTTTCAGATACATTTTTTTCTTGGCGCTTTAAGGGTTAACTGTGAAGGTGGGAAAGAGGCCCCTTGGTAAGAGTGCATGATTAAAAATAGATTTTCTTATTTCTTGACCAAAAAAACCACCTCAAATGAACCATCTCAACGAGAGTTGAGGAAGTTCTTTTGAGCGCCAAAAACATGTGAAAACTGATCATGGATAAGAAAATGTTCACAATTTTACGATCATTTTTTTTCTTAAATAGACCTATGTTTATAGATGTCAGATTAGAGTTAGAATTATTTATATAGAAAATGATATTTTCTCTAAAATAAAGCATTGGACTTCTGTAAAATAAGTTGAGGACTAAAAAAAAGAATGTCAGAGCTTTTTTATGACAGATGGACTGGGACCCCCCACCCCCCTGACCAAAATTCCAGAATCTGTGCATGGAGCACTAGCTCAGTATATGTACCTTAATCAGCATGTGCTGATCCAGGAATTTACATCAGGGGGGGATCCAGGTCCATCTGTCATAAATAAGCTCTGATGTTGTTTAAATTTTTTTTTAGTCCAGGAGGGAGGGGGTGTCCAAATTTTTCCAGGGGGTCCAATAATTGCTTATTCCCTTAAGAAACCCATATGTTGTGATTTTCCAGGGGGGGGGGTGGTAGGGTCCATTCACCCTGTCCCCCCTCTGGATCCTCACATGATCAATTCATTGTCAATCATTGATTACTGATTTCCAATGTGATTTGCTATTTACAAGAATTATAGATATTTAAAAGTTTATGACTCAATTTCTACATGTATTATAGTTACAGTCATACTAGATGGTCAGATAAAAGTACACAGTACATACAAAGCTCTGTACCTTAAACCTTTGTGCACCATGAAATTTCCTCTTAAGTTTGAAACAGTTAAGTCGGGATGGTCTCTTGTAAATATAATTTCCTAAAATATAATATTTCTTTCTCTGAAGATTGAATTTAATTTAGCAAACAGTGTAGAACCTGATGAATTTCAGAAATACTGCATTATGTGGCTTTTCATCTGGGTCTTCACTGTTTGCCAAAGTACCTGTTTAGGGGTTTCTGGTCCTCAAAGGGTTAAAGGATACAAACCTGGTCAAGATTACTAACATAATATAGTTTTGATACTCTCATTAAGCAGCTAAGACACTTTCATTTAGCACTACAACATCTTTTTTCATGGAGATGTTTCAAAATAACAACATTTTTAAATTGATATTGAAAAATAGAGCAATTTTTATTTATTTCAGGGAGGTTTCTGTGGTTTCTTTGGAAGATTATATGGAAGGGTGATAGTCCTGAAAACGTTGCTAAGGCGGGATTGTGGTCTATCAATACTCTCAGTGCTTTGATTATTGATTTCAGTCTCTTTGGAAGTGTGATAGTCCTGAAAACGTTGAGGAGGCAGGATTGTGGTCTATCAATACCCTCAGTGCTTTGATTATTGATTTCAGGGAGGTTTCTGTGGTCTCTATGGAAGGGTGATAGTCCTGAAGACGTTGCCAAGGCAGGATTGTGGTCTATCAGTACTCTCAGTGCTTTGATTATTGATTTCAGGGAGGTTTCTTTGGTCTCTATGGAAGGGTGATAGTCCTGAAGACGTTGCCAAAGCAGGATTGTGGTCTATCAATACGCTCAGTGCTTTGATTATTGATTTCAGGGCGGTTTCTGTGGTCTCTATGGAAGGGTGATAGTCCTGAAGACCTAGCCAAGGCAGGATTGTGGTTTATCAGTACTCTCAGTGCTTTGATTATTGATTTCAGGGAGGTTTCTGTGGTCTCTATGGAAGGGTGATAGTCCTGAAGATGTTGCCAAGGCAGGATTGTGGTCTATCAATACTCTCAGTGCTTTGATTATTGATTTCAGGGCGGTTTCTGTGGTATCTATGGAAGGGTGATAGTCCTGATGACGTTACCAAGGCAGGATTGTGGTCTATCAGTACTCTCAGTGCTTTGATTATTGATTTCAGGGTGGTTTCTTTGGTCTCTATGGAAGGGTGATAGTCCTGAAGACATTGCGAAGGCAGGATTGTGGTCTATCAATACGCTCAGTGCTTTGATTATTGATTTCAGGGCGGTTTCTGTGGTCTCTATGGAAGGGTGATAGTCCTGAAGACCTAGCCAAGGCAGGATTGTGGTTTATCAGTACTCTTAGTGCTTTGATTATTGATTTCAGGGAGGTTTCTGTGGTCTCTATGGAAGGGTGATAGTCCTGAAGACCTAGCCAAGGCAGTATTGTGGTTTATCAGTACTCTCAGTGCTTTGATTATTGATTTCAGGGAGGTTTCTGTGGTCTCTATGGAAGGGTGATAGTCCTGAAGACCTAGCCAAGGCAGGATTGTGGTTTATCTGTACTCTCAGTGCTTTGATTATTGATTTCAGGGCGGTTTCTGTGGTCTCTATGGAAGGGTGATAGTCCTGAAGACCTAGCCAAGGCAGGATTGTGGTTTATCAGTACTCTCAGTGCTTTGATTATTAATTTCAGGGCGGTTTCTTTGGTCTCTATGGAAGGGTGATAGTCCTGAAGACCTAGCCAAGGCAGGATTGTGGTTTATCAGTACTCTCAGTGCTTTGATTATTGATTTCAGGGAGGTTTCTGTGGTCTCTATGGAAGGGTGATAGTCCTGAAGACGTTGCCAAGGCAGGATTGTGGTCTATCAGTACTCTCAGTGCTTTGATTATTGATTTCAGGGAGCCCTCTTTGGTCTCTATGGAAGGGTGATAGTCCTGGCCATGTTGCGAAGGCATGATTGGGGTCTATCAGTTCTCTCAGTGCTTTGATTATTGATTTCAGGGAGGTTTATTAGGTCTCTATGGAAGGGAGATAGTCCTGAAGATGTTGCGAAGGCATGATTGTGGTCTATCAGTACTCTCAGTGCATTGATTATTGATTTCAGGGAGGTTTCTTTGGTCTCTATGGAAGGGTGACAGTCCTGAAGACGTTGCCAAGGCAGGATTGTGGTCTATCAGTACCGGCATGTCTGGAGCTGTCCTGCAGATTCCACGAGCTAGAGCACAAAAAATCATAGACGAACTACGCAAGCAGAAACGAGCAAAACAGGAGCTGCAAGAGATGGTGAAACACTGGCTCTTTGAGTCAGACGGGATATGTGCAAGGCTGGTCTTATACTCATCTACAAATGGCAAAAAGATGGTTTAACCCTTAAAGCCCCAAGAAAAAATGCATCTGAAAATGTCGTCTGCAGAAGTCGTCTGCTGTAAATAATTGCCGAACATTACTGACAAATTAAGTATAGACGCAAACAACGTGGACCCAGTACAGACTGCTCCTATAGGTGCAGTCTGATCCAGGTCCACACTGTTTGCAATAGAAGCTTCTTAAACATTTCAGAAGACGAGAAAAGTAGACGACATTTGTTGCAATTGGCATATTAAGGGTTAACCCATAAAGCGCCACCTATAATTTGCAGCAGATGACAATTTCAAATTTTGCCACTTTTTCAAAAATAACAAAGAAGGCATGATAAATCATAAGAATCGTCTGCTGGCAGACGATTCTGATGAAACATATATTATTTTTTTCGAAAATTTGGAAAGATGTCGCAAAATTTGTGGTCTGCTGCAGTCGTGATTGGCGCTTTTAGAGTTATGTAATGTGGGCCTTTTTGCGAGAAAATCAGATTTTGTTGTATGCGAACAACAAAGGTGCAGACCAGCCTCCGCATCTATGCAGTCTGTTCAACACCTTTGATTTATGCTCCCTGCAAAATATTATATATCAACAAGCTTCATGCACAATTTCAATGTTTTAGCCAGCTGAGAACAGGGTTCCCACAGGCTTGAAAAGTACTTGAATATAGAGGCCTTTCTTGAAAAGTCCTTGAAAATTAAATCTGCTTTGAAAAGTACTGAAAAATCACTCAAAAGGCTTGAAAAGTCCTTGAATTCTACTATTTTCTGTAGGACAAAGCACTGTTGATAGAGACCTAAATCAGTATAAAATTGTGGTACCTTTATTTGGTGCAGCAAATGCTGCACCAAATAAAGGCACAACAATTTTATGCTAATTTTCCAGTACTAATGTCTCCATTCTCTCAGTCTAGCATTTCTGAAGTAGAATTTTAGCACTTAAATGAGGATTTTTCCTAAACTTTTAGTCCTAGAAAACTGTAAGATAGCCTTTAGAAGTCATTGAAAAGGCCTTGAATCTACTCAAACTTGCCTGTATGAACCCTGTGAGTAGGAGTTGTTGATCCTTATATGATCGCAAACTTAATGACAGATTTCTCTCTCGTCGAGGCCCATATGTAGTAAGGGCATCCATAATCTGCTGTACAGATTTACAGTATAAAGTTGTTGAATACTGTCCACAAAAAGTAGGGTTTTTTGGGACATAACAAATTCTAGAAATTAAAATCTTAATTTGTCGCATATATAATTTTGTGTATTCATATACCAATATGTAAGCCACCTTTCCTGCATAATTTGAGGACTGAAAATTTAGTAATGTGACCTAAATGGCGCGCCAAAGACACTAGGGGTCAAGACCCAATTTCACAAAAAAGTATCAACATTTTTGACATGCTTTCGAAACGGCATGCTAAAGATGTGTTTTGGATATCTTTGTTTTTTAAGATTTTTTTCATGTACCATAATTGTTATTTTTAGGTATTGGTGTGGTGACAAAAATATAAAAATGGCACAATTCACTAAAATGTGACAAATTTTAGCCTTACATTCCTGAAATCGAGGAAAAAGAGATCCAAACAAATTCTTAACATACATTTTTTTGAATAACGGATATTTTCTTTTTAAAAACATTGCATAATCCGCCAATGTGATATTCACGTGTGATAATTGAAAGGCTAGCCCTGGTCTAAATATGGTTGTCTCACGAACACGTGACCAGATTACTCATGGAAAATTTTATTCATATTGTCAGTTAGATGATTTGGCTAATTAATATTAGCTGTTTCAGGTTCATGACATTAGTTTGGTAAATGCTATGATTTATAATATTCGAATATCCCCTACTTTTTGTGAACAATCTATAATTAAACGTTTGGGTCACTGCAAAGGCGGCAACTTTAAAATCATATCTGGGCATGGTTTGGCTATTTCATCTGCTCAAGAAGTGAATTCAGGTTCTATTTATAATTTGGTAAAGAGTCAATAGTTGTTCGAGTCGGCAAACATGCATGCATTTTATGAAAATCGTGACCGTATATACACTGAACACACATTTATTAACCCTTAAAGCGTCTATCACAACAAAAGTCGTCTGCATTTGTCGTCTGCTGCAATGTTTTTGAAGCCTCCTCGACAAACAATGTATATCCAGAACAGACTGAACACACTGATTGCCTCTATACTTCTGTTAACCTATAAACAATATTTTGCTAGCGTTTTAACCCTTAATGAGCCAATCGCAGCAAATGTCGTCTGCTTTTCTCCTCTGCTGAAATGTTTAAGAAGCCTCTATGGCAAACAGTGTGGACCCAGATCAGACTGCTCCTATAGGAGCAGTTTGTTCTGGGTCCACACTGTTTGCTTCTATAATCAATTCTTCAGTAATGTTAGGCAATTATTTGCAACAGACGACTTCAGCAGACAACATTTTCAGATGCATTTTTTCTTGGCGCTTTAAGGGTTAATGGTTAAATAATATGTTTTGTGTCTTTACTGAGGTGTTATGGTGCAAAACGATACGATTACTTTTGAACAAAACCTCACTTTTACCTATGACCTAGGCAGATCAGACCTAATTACACATTCATGAGGTGCCGCCTTTACAGTGACAGAATAGCCTTTTTATATATGCCTTTTGCTTGAACAAATGTTTAGATGGTACCAAGGATCCTTTAGTTTTCAGCCTATTCTAGCGACCCCTATGCTGCAACTTAAAGAGTTCCTTGTGTTCAGTTTATCCTAGTGTGTTCAGCCTACCCTGCCAAGGAGGGCTACATATTGGTCTTTATCTGTATCCAGAAAGTTTTAGAAATGCAGTTTAGTATTATATTGGTTGTATATTGGTAAGCCCATAGCAAATGCAAACCTTCTGACAATATATTTCAGTAATATTGCAACACCAGTCTCTGTCATTAGCTGAAATATTCCTGTGATAATCTAACTACATCTGGTACCAAGTCTCCTTTAGTTTTGAGCCTATGCTGGGGACCTTGATGCTGCAACTTAAGGGATTCCTTGTGTTCAATTTACCCTAGTGTGTTCAGCCAACCTGCCAATGAGGGCTACATACTGGTCTCTTTGTACCCAGAAAGTTTTAGAAATGCAGCTTAGTATTATATTGGTTGTATATTGATAAGCCCTAGCAAATGCAAGCTACTGGCAATATATTGCGGTAATATTGCAACAACAGCCTCTGTCATTAGCTGAAACATGGGCCGATCCAGGAAGTCCAGCTCATCAACATTTGTTTTGTATTTTGATGAGAGGAGAGAGGATCCTAATAGCACTAAAAGTGGACCATCATCCGCCTGCCAGCAGAACACCATTTAAATGGCATTTCGCTGGCATGCTGATGATGGCCCAACATTGAATGCTGGCTTGGTAGCTTTGTGATTTTTCAAGGGATGTGGACCAGAATTGCAAAGAAACCCTATATTTTTAAGTTTTTTTTGAGGGGGATCTGGACCCCCTGTCCTCCCCTCTTGATCTGCTCATTAGTGAATATTCTGTTTCTGCTTTAGCCAAGATAATGGAAAGGTACCTATTCATGGTCTGATTCCTCAGCAATGCGTCTTCATACACGGAATAATTGAGATTTAATCTTTGTCTTTTACAAGCAGTATCAATTTGATGACTCTTTTACAAGCAGTATCAATTCGACAACTGGTCTGATGTATTTCAATGTAGCACCGTTTCTGAAAGTTTGATTGTAAGGTTGTTTATTAACAATTGGGGTAACGCCCAACCATGAATCATAGTAGGCAAGAAATGTTGCATATTTCTGGTAAGTTTCAAAGACTCATTCAGAAATTTCGAACAGCTTTTTGTTTTCTTTATTTGTCAAATTTGGGAAATCTTTGATTTTCTTTTTGATCATTTCCTCCAGCATTTCTGGCTAACCATAACAATTGTCGAGATGCTCCAAAATTCACTCCATAACAAGTTTCAGATCGCCCATGTGTGCCCCCGGATGTTAATTGCTTACTTTGTTTGATTCAGGTCCTAACCACTTTATCATCAAATCAAATTCCACATTTAATTCTTTAATGACTTCCTTGAAACTTGCCTTCCAAACCCTATAATCATCGGGCTTATCACAAAACTGAGAAAAGTAAGTAAGGGTGCAAAGATCAGGAATCGATACAATCAAGCACCACACCCGACCCAGGATACCAATTGGAAAGTGACAAACTCACAGTAAGACACCACAAACGAGAGCCAAGAGGTCAGCTCTTTCCCAGCAGGTGACCACGAAGCACAATTAAACAGACGCGCACAAAGATATTGCAAACACAAGACAGAACAAAAACATAAAAGATCCACAAAAGAAGTACCGCCTTGGAACTGTCAGGAAAGCAAAGTCTGGAAAGCAATAAATTTTTCTTCAATAAAAAAATGGAAACATCTGATACCATATTATTTCGTTGAGGCACATGAGTGATTGTCTCTGGATGGAATATAGGAGCAATTGGGTCTAAGTTGGTAGGAGTCTTAGGTGGAGGCACGATAGTTTGAAATTGAGGTATGTCACTAGATGTCTGTATCAGTTCTATAGTATGCATAATAGGGTGCCCATGTACAGACTCAGCAATTCTTTGAAGCAGGCTCCAATCTGGTATATCAATGAGTTTACTTTTCGATGACCTTGACCGAATATCACTCAATGATGACTCTAGAGCTTTGGCCTAGGCTTTAGCTGCAGCAAATGCTTTCTCATTTTTTATTGTTTCCAATGTGGGGTTTTCGTGATTGGCTGCAGTAGTAGCTATTTCATCTTGTTCTACTAATTTAGCTTTCTGAATTTGAAGGTCTGCTTTTTTCATAGCAAATTCCATCTTCGCTTTAGCTGCTTCAGCTTTGGCATATTTTAATGCAACCGAAACTTTAGAATGAACAAACATAATGGAATGTTCTGATGATATTGATATATGTGATCCCTTTGATTGAGCAGTTTTAGCAGACTCATGTGATTGTTCCGATTTCACTGACAGTGCTATTTTCTGTTTTGATGAAAAGGGTTAAACTAAACATTTACACTCAAATTACACTCAATCAAAATACGTTCCAGCACACTAGAGCCTTTTATTTGATAGTATTTATCTAGTGGACCTCTACCACGTTTGTTTAAATTGTGGAGGCCACCTGTTTTACATAGACTCATATAGGGAAAATATGAAAACAATCTTCTAGCCTGAAACCACAAGTCCTAGAGCCTTGCTATTTGGTATGTGGGATCACCTAGTAGACTGCTACCAAGTTTGTTCAAATTATACCCCTGTGGCCGAAAATGGGCCAGCCCTGGGGGGGGGGGGTCACATGTTTTACTTAGGCTTATATTGGGAAACATGATAAAATCTTCTCCCAAGCCACCATAGGTATGTTTTAAGGAGTCAGAGAATACTGATGCTCCTTTTCACATTCAAAGCTAGTCGCTGGAAAGCAACCACATATTCTAAGTATTGTCTTTATGAATTGTTTGTCATACTGGGCTGACGTTGACTCAATTGTTCCAGGTTTCCCTTTTTGCACCTTCCATTTTCAGAACCACTGATGAAGCTCATTCTCTAATAAGTCCATAGATTCCACATCATCTTCAAAAAATTCAAAGTTTGATACACTAGGCATAACCATCATTATTCCTGGAATCAGTTTTACACTCATGGCTACCTTGCCATGCATATCCGTAAAACGCTCAGTCATTTCCGACAGCAGATGGTCCAGGAACTTTGTAGTGACTGCCACTCTGTATTACTGATTTGGGTAAGCCAGGGGGCATTATTTCTCATTGTCTGTATTTTACATATCCTTGGAACTTTCACTTCCACGTCACATTGTTCTACAAGTTTGCGGGCTTCCTCATGAAGCTGGCTGTGGAAACTACTGCAATATAGTTGATTTTAACCATCTAAGTTCGCGTTGTGTTATCAAAGTCAACAATTTTCGCAATTTTATAACTTTATTAAATCTTCTTAAGTCCAACTAAAATACTTCTAGAAACTAACTATAACCCAAAGTTCCAAAATCTAATCAAAACCTAACTTAAATCTTAACCAAAGTTTTAACATATAAATAAAATACTAACATGCATAAACCATCCTATAACTACTAAACATATACAAATACACATGCATCATTAAAATACAACTTTCAAAACATTTATACAAATATTTACAACAAACATCCGCATGTGAAAGCGCACTCCAGAGACTCCTGTGTCAACTCAATGGTTGACCTCCCCATCGAGCATGCAGTTGTCCCAAACTCTCAATAGCACACAGAGGCCACAAGGGAATTTTACAACAAATTTCAAAACATTAATGAACTATTTACACCAGAATATTTGCATGCAACAGCATGTACAAGAAAACCCGTGTGCCCACTTAATGGTTGTACACCCCACCAAGCATATAGTCACACCAACCTCTCCCACACATACGGAGGTCGCAAACAAATTTATCATCATCATTCTACATTCTCAATAAACGCAATACTATTTTTAACCCTTGTATGTGTACAAAACCACTTACCTATACAGTATATACATGTACGATTAAGCATATGCATATAAGATCCAATTTACTTTCTACTGCAGCATGTCAAGTTAACATATACCTAACCCTCCCTACATTTTGCAAGGACAGAGACATACATGTCTAACTTAACAGTAGAGCACATCATGAATTAGCAATGTACTCAAATTATTGTTTATCAGACCACCAGGCTAGCAATCACCATGGGTCCCGCACACGCACAGTACCTCATCTAGAGCCCACTTTACCCACTTAAATATATCCCACATAAGTCAATGTTGTTTAAACAACCAAGAAAATTCAACTCTGTCCCTTCTAGTCTATCTGTACTGGGTCTTTCTGTATCCCCATTCCTGCATAAAACATTTTATCATTGCCCATCTCCAGATCTGAAGGAATATCATCTTCATAAAAATAGCATCCAACGTTCTCCATCTCAATATAAAAAATAGTAAATGAGTATGATCAGGAAATACCACAATCACAAACTGCAGACAAGCCCACTCTGACTGAAACAAAACGTCCATCCTTCTCTAATCCCTCAACATTGTCCAAAATGTTATCCATCTCAGCACTGTCTACCTCGCTCTCATCTGTCTCTTCCATTGGTGTGTAATATTGCATCATCTGATTGTCAATGTCCTCAATACACTTGTCCAGGAATCGCACAGCACCATGAAAATCCAGTACAATAAACTGGCCTTCTGGTCCATATTGCTCCATCAATTGCTGAGCATTGAATATTCTACATGTGTCCATTTTATATCAAATTTCATCTTCACTTTATCTTATTTATGGTATGTCATGCGATGTCATTGCGTACCATTTGATCTATTTCTTTTCCATTTTGGGTAATACATAAATGCCAGTCGGGTATTGATTTTTTTTACTAGCGTGCGAGCAGTAAGACTCCAGTTTTATAGATAAAATAGCGATGACCAGTCAAGTATTTAGCAAAAAAAAACAACAAAACATGGAAGTGAAACTAGCAATGTGTATCTGAGCAATAAATATCAACAAGGGGATGAGATTAGCTTAAGAGGTATAATAAAATCCGCTAGTTTGATGCACTAGGAAGGCAAACAATGTGAGTGAATAAATATATGCAGGCAAATTCCTGATGGCTAAATTCAATAAAAAAAAATGGCGGACATTAAGTGTAACCACAAAAACGTGGGGTTAAAGAAATAAAATTACGCAATTGATTTTGCAAGGACGCAATAGAGGAAAATCAGGTTGCGTAAATAGCCAATTAATCCAAGAGCTTATCTGGAGCTCTGAACCTATGAATGTTCAGTCACATATTTTTCTTTTATTATTAATAATCCACGTTAATTGTCAGGCACTTAGAATGTTATTATGGCGAACATATACATTAAAAACAGAGTTAAATTCTAAATGCCAGTCAATGTTTCCTTAATTTCATCTCTGGTGAAAAGAGTTTATGGTCCAACGTAGTAGGCAGCTCAGGAACTGCAATAACTGGAACCCAGTACTTGCTGCTGCGTAAGAGCATCCTGTCGTCTACCACTTCCACATTGAACTAATTGGTCACCATGTAAATTGGATATGGCTGACCAGGTATGGAGGACTGACTAGCTGGTTGATAAAATTTCCTCATCAGGTTACAATCATCATTCTCCTTCTGTGATGTAAGATCCATTTCCTAAAGATCCATCTTCTAGGCACCAAAAACAACCTTATTATGTAACGAAAAAAACTGAAGAATACAATTGTTTTTGTCCATGATCGTATAGTGTAGGTTTTTTACTTACACAATATTTTATCATAAAACATAAGTATAACACAAGACCGTTTCGAGACTGACTAGACTTAAGTGTGACCAAGCAGTTCACAACAATTGCTTCTTTTAAACCAATCTGCTCTGAAACTATTCTGAAGACATGGTCAGAACCGGCAGTATATATAGGGAAAATGGAAAGATGTTTTCAAACCATGACATTAACCGTATTAAATCCATATAATAAGCCCAAATATTATAACAAGATCCTGATGATTGCACTGAAATAATTACTTGGCACCTGCGGCATGAACAGTGGAAAACATGTGCCCACTATCGAAACTTTCCATCACCTGATCCATCTGGACTGAATATGCAATCATAAGATTCCTGTATAATACAACAAGTAACAAGGTGCTATTCCAGCATAAACATAAATGTACATAATTGTCATTCTACTATGATCCAGCAATTATAGTTTTGAAGCTCTATTCTGACAACAGCTACTTTAGAAGTACAGTATTCATCCTAAATACTGCCCATCGCTTACCCTGGACTTACAGAACATTAAAAGTGTTTTAGTCATTATGATTCTCAACCCTTCAACATGCTTTTGCTAATAGTGAGCTTGCATTAGCTGACTATGTTATACGCCTCTTATTCTTAGGATTGATTTATACTAATATAAATTAATTCAAATTCAGTCCCTAAATTTTTCTAGACTACTTTTCCGACCATGATTTCATTTATATATAAATGATTAATCATCAATGCACAACGTTGTCATCATGAAAAACAAACAGTAATGTCAATTATACTCCAAATACACAACGTAACAATATGAAGCATAAACAGTAATATCAATCATACTCTTACAAGATGAAAATATACATAAAGTTGAAGTTTAAATTTGATAAATATTGCCGTTTATAATAAAAGAGAATGAGCACCATTATTGTTTACATTACATGTTGTCTATAGGTTTATAGTTACCTATGAGTGTTCAGTCACATATTTTTCTTTTATTATGAATAATCCACGTTAATTGTAAGGCACTTAGAATGCTATTATGGCGAATATATACATTAAAAACAGAGTTAAATTCTAAATGCCAGTCAATGTTTCCTTAATTTCATCTCTGGTGAAACGAGTTTAAGATCCAACATAGCGGGCGGCTCAGGAACGGCAATAATAGGAACCCGGTACTTGCTGCTGCGTAAGAGCATCCTGTCGTCTACCAATTCCACGTTAACTTATTGGTCACCATGTAAATTGGATATGGGTGACCAGGTTTGGAGGACTGACTAGCTGGTTAATAAAGTTTCCTCATCAGATTACAATTGTCATTCTCCTTCTATCATGTAAGGTCCATTTCCTAAAGATCCGTCTTCTCGGCACCAATAAAACAACTGTTTTTGTACATGATCATATAGTGGTATATTTTACAAACACAATATTTTATCATAAAACATAAGTATAATAGAAGACGGTCTCGAGACTGACTGTCTCATGGTCTACACACACTGCATAGCAGACTGAAGCGTGACCAAGCACTTCACAACAATCACTACTCATAAACCAATCTGCTCTGAAACTATTCTGAAGACAGGTCAGAACCGACAGTATATATAGCGAAAATGGAAAGATGTTTTCATTCCATGGCATTAACCGTTACTAAATCCATATAACTAGAGCAGAAGTCGATGGTACACCATCGCAAATACCCGCTTTTTGACCTATAGCCTTTACCTTGGGGTCAAGGTCACACAAAATGCTGCTCAGTACCTTCAACATAATATGACCTATGCACCTGTAAAGTTTGAAGTTGCTATGTCCAATGGTTAAGGAGAAGAAGCATTTACAAAAAATACACTATATGACCTTGACCTATGGGTCAAGGTCACACCAAATGTTGTCTAGTGCCCTCCAAATCATATGACCTTTGCACCTGCAAAGTTTGAAGTTGCTACGTCCAACAGTTTTGGAGAAGATGCATTTACAAGAAAGTACATTATTTGACCTTGACCTATAGGTCAAGGTCACACTAAATGTTGCCCAGTGCCCTCTACATCATGTGACCTATGCACCTACAGAGTTTGAAGTTACTACGTCAAAAGCTTTAGGAGGAGAAGCATTTACAAGAAAATTCAATATTTGACCTTTGCCCTTGACCTTGGGGTCAAGGTCACACAAAATGTTGCCCAGAACCCTCTACATCATGTGACCTATCCAGCTACAAAGTTTGAAGTTGCTAGGTCTAACCGTTTAGGAGGAGATACATCTACAAGAAAATACATTATTTAATCTTTGACCTTGACCTTGGGGTCAAGGTCACACAAAATGTTGCCCAGTAGCCTTAACATCATGTGACCTTTTCAGCTACAAAGTTTGAAGTTGCTACGTCAAAAGGTTTAGGAGGAGATGCATTTACAAGAAAATTCAATATTTGACCTTTGACCTTGACCTTTGGGTCAAGGTCACACAAAATGTTGCTCAGTACCCTCTACATCATGTGACCTATTCAGCTACAAAGTTTGAAGTTGCTACGTCTAACCGTTAAGGAGGAGATTCAATTACAAGAAAATACAATATTTGACCTTTGACCTTGACCTTGGGGTCAAGGTCACACGAAATGTCGCCCAGTTCCCTCTACATCATGTGACCTATTCACCTACAAAGTTTGAAGTTGCTACCTCTAAAGGTTTAAGAGGAGATACATTTACAAGAAACGTGACGGACGGACGTACGCACGGACGGACAGACGGACGGACGGACGGACGACGGACCGACTTTGACACGAAATTAATATACCCTTTTTTTCTAAAGAAAAAAGCGGGTATAATAAGCCCAAATAGAATAACAAGATTCTGATGATTGCACTAAAACAATTGCTTGGTACCTTGGGGTGAACAGTGGAAAACATGTGCCCACTATCAAATTTTTCCATCACTTGATCCATGTGGACTGAATATGCAATCATAAGATTCCTGTATAATACATTAAGTGACTGGGCGCTATTACAGCATAAACATGAATGTACATCATTGTCATTCTACTTTTGTCCTGCAACTATAATTTCAAAGCTCTATCCTGACAACAGCTACTTGTTGTTGGGACTGAGTCTCAACCTGGAATTCATCTATGGGCTTGTGAAGCCAGTGAATCGAACCTTTGACCCCTCACTACTCAGGCCCACAGATTATCTTACATACAACTGCAGGGATTATTCTGACCCAGATTGTGTGTGAGATAAAAAAGACCAATAGGCCAAAAACAGTGAGATATTTTGAAATTGTGTGAGATTTTTTCTCTCGCTCTGTCAAAATCAGTGAGAGAATTTGAATTCTAATGAGGTTCTGTACCAAACCATCCTGGGGTATCATAGAAGTATCAGTTAATATGCTATTAAAGAAAATGCAACCCCAGATTGTTTTTTCTTGTTTTTCAAACACCTTTAACAAGTTAATTAAATTCTTTTTAAACAATACAATTCAAAGCAATAAATTCTTTGAAACAAAATGCAACACAATAAAGCATGATACTTATCTCATCTCTAGTTTTAGCATTTGCTATTGCAATGTTAAGGTCCTGTTTGGCTTTTGGAAATGGCAGGGCTGTCTTGTGGTCGTTTGAAACTATGTGCCTATCTATGGTGGTGGTTTTGAAGTTATTTGTCCCCATTGCCATGGTGTTCTTGAACAAGTGCTCTTTGCACAAGGACCAGAACATAATGTTCTTTTCACTATCAAAAGATAGCCAGTTCCCGTATGACCTGAGTCTGTCTTGCCATACTGGTGGACTTGTTACTGTTAGATTTCATGGATTTGTGATCGCTAGAATTGTTGTTATTTTCATCAACATCCACAACGGTAGTGTCAGAATTTGATGACTGATCCGATGGAGAGTCTGTTTCTGAGGTGGCATTTGTTGAAACATTGGTCAAATACTTCAACATACTGCCTGTTTCCGACGGAGAAATCAGCTTTCTGTTCTTCGCAAGCTATTCCATATCACAAGTCACGCTTCTCAAAAAAACTGTACTGCCTCCCAGTAGGTGGTAGCAGCAAGTATAACCACGTCTGACAAAATACAACGACAAATAATGTTGGGTAGTTTATTCTTGCTATGATGTCCTGAGTTTGGTAAAAAGCTGAAAAATACAAAGTGAAAATGCTCTAAGAATACAATAAAGTTATTGTGAAAACCTGTAGAAAAATTGGAAGAGATTATGCCATAACATCGAAATTTATGCAAAATATGATCTACTGGCCAAAATGTGCTTCCATACTTTTACAAATTGACGAGAAGGCAGTTTTAGATTAAAATATATAATTTTTCGGAAAGGTTATGATTAATGGACTCGCAGTTATTGTTCGTCCAGTCTGCACTTATAATGTTGTTTCTTACTGGTTCGTTTACCTTGGTTCGTAGCTGTTCCTTCAACCGCTTCTGAAAATATGACTGGAGACTTACCATCGAATCGCTGCAATATGCATCAAACTCTGTAGACTTTTGCTCAAAACAAACCTTATCGTCTGCGTTTATGATGCCCTCCTCACCAAATAGCATACCCATGATTTTGTCCTTTTCTCTTTTGTCAATGGCATAGTTTACAAGTTTTTGATTTGCGTTTTGCCAGAGGTGCCGCGTACAAAGAGTATGTGTCGCCTCCGGAAAAGCGGTTGTGATCGCCTTAACCATTGTTCCTTCGTCGTCTGACCCAATAACTATTTTTTTTTCAGGTTTGTATCTACGAGCTTTACCTTAAGATGGTGGAAAAGGTGGCAATATGTTTCGAAGTCACTGTTGTCGTGTAAAAAAATTGGTCCAATAAAAATAGGGGCTTCCTTTGAATCAGATCTGATAAAAGACAGTTGCTTAAAACATGTTACAGTGACATACATTTGGCATAAATTGAATGTTTTGTCCACGCCTAACACTGACTTACCTGTACTACAAAGATTTTTGAAATCTTCAATCTGCTCATCGCTGTAGAGGATGACACCTGGTGTTTTGTTATTTGTTCTAATGACTGCCGTTACATATGAATAGTTCTGGGTGACGAGGTTGTCTAAATGTTGTATATTGTCGGCTACATTTGTTTCACGAAAATGAACAGGTTTTTCCTTACCTTTTTCGTATTTTTGTACCGGAGCTGCTGTAAAGTTGCAGGGTGTGTAACCTCAACGTACTTTGGCTTCAACTTTTCATACACAATCTTTGGTTTGTTTTGCTTAAGCAGTTCACTGGCCTCTTGGATTACAAAACTAGGGGTTCTCAGATATTCTGAGGTAGGGTCCCTTTTGTGGGCATAATGTAAATATTTGAATCTCTGAAGCTCAGGATTTACGTCAAGAACAAATTTCGGCTCACAGACAAACAGTGTGGACCCAGATCAGGCTACTCCCTTTAGGAGCAGCCTGATCTGAGTCAAGGGAGCAGCCTGATCTGGGTCGACACTGTTTGCTAAAATGAAGTTTTGAATAGCCTATTAACAGCCGTTAAGTTTACTATATATGATGACAGACATTGTAGAATTTAATCAAAATATAGTATCTCAAGTGAGTCTTCACTGAATGCATACATTGGATAAGTGGGTCGTTTACCCCCCCCCCCCCCCTCTTCCCGTCGTTACCAATAAAGAAGATTAAGCTGATAGCAAATTAACACATGGCGTGTGCTTAGCTATCCCGTGGTGATAGGTTGCACACGCCAGCTGTGGACGCTTTTGTGTGATTATGAAGATAAGTAGGCTCATCTGATTCTTCTAGAGAAAACCCGACTTTGCTGCATACGAGTGTCTTTCAAACAGCTTAGACCAAGATCTGGCCCTGAAAATGCCAGGCCTGATCTAGATCTGAACTGTTTAATATTTGATGATATTCTTTAAATAACTTTTTGAAACTATTTGAAAAAATAAAAATCAACTGATGCCAATTTTGAAATAATGCGCTTGATGCGATCTATGTTTTAGAGCAAAAATAAGAAAAAGTGTACACCCGGTAAACCTAGTTTTCCTGTATAAGAGTGGGGTGTAAGGGGGTGTTCATTACACGGACATGTTTGCATGCATAAATATATGCTAAGAACAAAACAAACAAACAACAACGCAAACTGAATTCTAAACATTCATTTTTACATGTGGGTTATCGAAATGTAAATAAATCAATACCTCTGAAGGGCTTTCACAGCATCGTATAATTCCCCAACAAATGAACAGGAACCACAGAAGAAACTTACCGTCTTGACGGACCAAGACTTAAGAGCTGATTTTGACATTCCCAGACATTTGCTATGGAACCATTATTCACATTCAGAACATTGTATAACCTCATTCTCACAATTTATTTTGCGATTCTACAAGGGAATTCTGCCATACTGACACGGTCTTAGCAAAAGCAAAGAGAAGTTTGACATTTTGATTTTCTAAAAACATATTTATATGAAAAACAGGACGACTGTTTTTAAAAACAAGTGACAAACAACATTTTTGGCGGCCCAGCAGTCGGTAACATTAAAAGAGTTCTTGTGAATTAATTAAATTAACGCAATTGGCATTCTTTAATCTGAAACCTGTTAATACCCCGTGTTTTTATTTGTAGGTTTGTTTGTCATCCTTTCTTTAAGTGATTAAGGCTAATTGATTGGACTCTCTTCTCTTTCTTCTCCGCTACAACTTTACAATTTGATATATGCAGCATAGATCAGGCGAGACAGCATCTGATTTCAGTACGGGAACATCTCTTTATCCATGAAACCTTTATAGTAGATCAGAAGATGAGATATTATTTTCATACACATTACGGGAACCTCTTCGTTTCCATGATTTTAGCTGGACCAACAAAGTTCAAGAAAGAAACCTTATAATGTCTACTTCAAATAAACTCGCATAATTATCCCCTAAATTTCTAGAAAGAAACCTTTAAGCCTACAATAATTTTTAAACTTGTCTACATCTCTACCAAATATCCCCCCTCAGTTTTATCATTTTTATATGCCACACAAGGAAACCTATCAAAATCGTCACTATCCCCCCTCAATTTTAATCCCCTATTATTATTAAACACCACACTGTGTCATACCCTATATAGAAAAATCCAATAATCATAGTGCGTTATGGTAAATACCTGTGCGTTTTGGCGTGTTTTGTCTTTCTATGGACCGTCTTCCTAGCCATGTCAGGTTGGCCCTCCGGATGTACCAGGACAAGAAGGGTTTTAGCACATGATTTACCTTTAAAATCTTCACCACAGATTTCACGCTTAGGGATGTCAGTTACAACGCAAGGTGGTTCTGGACGACAGTACGTTACGGGTTCCTGACGAAATATTTCAAAATATAGGTTTGTGCTATTGAATGTGTATCGTTTTCGGGAGACTTAAGACACAATAAACCGCAAGCATCTTATTTTGTCTTTGTGTATTTGTCCACGATTCTTATCTAAACTTAATCAATCCTGTAGAGCATGTCAACTGTATCCAGTAAACGCGTATATGATACATTATTATTCTTGAAACTGCGTTTTACTACTACACATGTCCTCATATCCTTATTTAGTACTTTCACTTTCGTTTTCTTTGAATAATTTATGACCTGATGTGATTAGACATTGTATTGTCCATCACATAGACCAAGAAAGAACTTTCTTATAAATCTGCTTACTTTAGACGAACGCGTTTTTAAAACCAAAACGAATGTACTGAAGTCATTTTTCCATGTTACAGATGTGTAACGACTGCAAATATTTTGTTACAGGTTATTGTCGACAGCGTAGCAGGTGGAGACGACAGTGATGGATTTATTTAATATATCTTACACCGAAGAGTCTTCTGTTTTGACAGAGGGTGAAATATAATTTACCCTGTTTGAGAATACGAATATGTCCAAAATTCAGATTATGTACTGTTATTTCGAGATGCGCACGACTTGACATCGAGGCCTTGTGCTTAGTGTGTCAGACTTTGGAACCAGAGGACCAGAGTCGATTCCAGGGTGGGCACTTATAACAAATTGTTTTTTCTTTTCTTTTTCTTTTTTTCCTCTTGTAATGCAAAATTACTTCATACAAGAAATATGGAATTATATAAATGACAAAATTACACTCCTTAAATTTTTAAATTGAATTATCCTCGAAATTTGTGGGGATAACTTTGGCCCTCCTGCAAGATAATTAGTCTGATGACCCCATTTTTTTAAATGTCAAATGATAGTCCATGAAATAATAACAAAAAAAAAAGATTTTTAATGTCAGATTTTTTTTTATATATATAATTTACCCCAAAAATCGAAACCGCTTTATAGGGGAATAAACAAAATATATCATGCAGTATCTTGACATGGCTTGGGAAAACAAATACATTTTCACGTTTTCTAGAAAGCTTGAGGTCATGAGCAATAATTAAAATTAAAATAAAGAAGCTGGATGACGATTACAAATATTTAGCTTAATATTAAGGACTTATTTTTTTTCAGAAAATTTGTAAAATGCTGAAAGCTTCCATGTGAGATCATGAAAAATTGTGTGTGGTGACATATCCTTTTTATTTCATAAATTGACAGTTCATACATAAAACAAACTGTATGCAAACAATTAAAAAGATTTTAATGTGGGAAGTATTACCCACAATTGCCCTTAATAAGCTCCAGGTCTGACAAAGTGCAAATCACATATCATACATGGTCGAATAAAATAACGTTTTAAGGGTACCAAAGCTGAAGGATCCGAGGTGAGCTAATAGTTTCCAAATGACCCCAGCCTCCATCCATCTGTCTGTTCGTCAACATTTTCAAACATCTCCTTTGAAACCACAATGTCAATCGAATTTCATATGGAGACTCCTTAGAATGGAGGGACGAAATTTAAAGTTATTTGAATGATCTTAAAATGCATTTAAGCCTCCACCCCATTGCTTAGGCTGCTGTCAGTTCTGAGGCGGTGATCCTATTGTTTAATGTACTTCTCATTATGGGGGTTCTGTGTTTGTCTTTGTTTTGGTATGCATTACTTTGCGGCCTTCTTAGTGTTGCAGTCATCTTGAAGAGGAAGAGAGAGCTGGTGGCTTTGCTTTATATGCCTAACAGATATCTTGTTACTGTAAATGTTCAGTGGCTTTTCCTCATGATGTAGTGGGTTGGTCTGGAGTTTATGATTGTTGTATTTCCTGATCGTACTCACTAACTTCTTGGTCTTGTGACCAAGATGCCGCCATGCTCAAATAAGTAAAACCCCATTTAAATATTCACTGAAACCAGAAGACTAAAATGCCACCAATCCCATATATGGTATAAACCTTTAGATTCTTCTGATTACCTGGTGCTTGGTTTGCACATTCGATGGGAGGTCGCACAATGCTGAACTACTTCTTCAGGCGTTGAATAGGCTTCAGAGCAGTATTTACATCTACTCAATTGTTTATGAAAAAAAAGAAAAATGTCGTCTCACATCTGTTACAGAAAAACTGACGTCGTCTATTGCCTGTTACACAGTCGTCTCTAACCAGTAACATCAGAAAAATGAAATTTTGAGGTTTTCAGTTTTCTTTTAAGAAGGACAGGTTAAAATTGACTGAAAAATCATGTGAGATCTATTGACTGACCATTTATGCTTATTTCATGATGAGAACGCAAGTAATTAATCACAAATTACACATCTCTGAAGTTTCTTATCCAGACCAAAGTTTTGCAATTTAACTACAAATATCTATGGTGTTTGCGCTTCTAATGTCAAACTTACAAACACTAATATGACAGGAATTATTTAAAACAACCAAACACACTATAATATCATTTTCTGCGACGTCTGTGTGTGTTGCCCCTTTCCACTGTCGTCCAAAACCCTAAATCTGTCATCTTAAACCCGTTACCTGTCGTCCAGCACAGGTAAGCAGTCGTCATGGGCCCGTAACGAATTGTCGTCCAGAACCACCTTGCGTTGTAACTGACATCCCTGTGCGTGGATTTGAGTGCATTTTGATGTGCATGTAATATCTGCAGGTGATGAATCTGTCACTTCATCCCTTCTGTCCTCCCCGCCATGAGCCTTAGCTGGAGGTGAAGATAATGTTTTGTAGGTAATATGCAAAGCTGTGGGATGACTGTCACTCCCACAGTCAGCACAGTTCACAGTTGCCGTACAGTAGGGCTTAGTGCGCGTCCCTGACTCAAAACAATTGAAGCTGATTTTGTTTTCTTTAATGAATTTTCTGCGTTCCTCAATAGACTTGGCTTTAATCCTTCTGCACGTGTTAAGTGAGTGGTTAGTCTTATGTAAGGGACACATTTTGGATGGACCTGTGTCTATAGACCCAGGGTTTTGCCCAACTTCTATCTTCCTGGCTGTAACACCAGATTTATTAGAATCTGCTCTACAGCCACGAGGTTTTGACATTCTGTCTTTCTTGTCCTGACCAGTATCTGACAAGTTGTACATTTGTACATGAAGCCTGGATCGTTTTTGATCTTGCTCATTTCCCAGAAAAAACTTGGCAAATACTGGGAAGGGTGCGAAAGACACACCATGCTGTGCTTTATAGTTAACAGCTCTTGTTGTCAACTTCTCTTGAAGCTGGTAGGGTAACTTCCTTACTATAGAATGATTTCTGAAGAAGTGTCAAAGTATGCCAAGAGAGCCTTATAAGCAGGGTTTTCTTTGGCTGACTCTTTCTCGGCAAGAATGTCTGATAATTCATAGAGTTTTTGGCTGTCCTTAGGTGAAAAGCTGGGGAAATTTGCCAAGAAGTCGAACATTGTTCTTTTCCTATTCGAAGCCATTTTGTGATCAGGTGCAAACACCAAGTGAAATAAAATAACGCATACGATTGGTTGAAACTTGCTGAGATGATGCAATAAGCCAATCAGGCTTGCCAATTCATCTGCCTAACGACCACTTAGCAACAAAAAAACCGGTGTTTACTGTACAGCGGTAACACACTGATTTGCACCATTACTAGTACTTGATCTGCAAATTAAAGATTTGGCCCCCAGGAAAAACGAGCGCGCGGGAAGACACATCTATGGGACTTTTTCTGCACCATATGCTTTTTTAAGTGCATATGGCCCAGCAAGGGTGCGGCCTTGGCAGAACACTGGTTTGTCATATGTTTACTCAATTGTTCCAGGTTTCTCTTTTTGCTCCTTCTCTAATAAGTCTATGGATTCCACGACATCTTCAAAAAATTCAAAGTCTGATACACTAGGAATAACCTTAATTATTCTTAGAAAAAGTGTAACACTCATAGCTATTTTGCCATGCATATCTGTAAACTGCTTAGTCATTTCTGACAGCAGATGGTCCAGGAACTTTGTAGTGATTGCCACTCTATATTACTGATTTGGGTAAGCCAGGGGGCATTATTTCTCATTTTCTGGCTTTTACATATCCTTAAAACTTTCACTTATACATCAAATTGTTCTGTTAGTTTGCAGGCTTACTCATGAAGCTGGCTTTGGAAACTACTGTAACAAAGTTGATTCTAATCATCTAAGTTCGCGTTGTGTTATCTAAGTCAACAATTTTCATAGTTATATCATTTTATTAAATCTTCTTAAGACCAACTAAAATACTTCTAGAAACTAACTATAACCCAAAGTTCCGAAATCTAACCAAAACCTAACTTAAATCTTAACCAAAGTCTAAACATATACATGTAAATGAAATACTAGCATGCACAAACCATCCTATAACTACTAAACATATACAAATATTTACAACAAATATCTGCATGTGACAGCGCACTCCAGAGACTCCTGTGTCAACTCAATGGTTGGCCTCCCCATCGAGCGTGCAGTTGTCCCAAACTCTCAAGAGCGTACAGAGGCCACAAGCGAATTTTACATCAAAATTTCAAAACATTAATGAACTATTTACACCAGTATATTTGCATGCAACAGCATGTACAAGAGAACCTGTGTGTCTACTTAATGGTTGTACACCCCACCAAGCATATAGTCACACCAACCTCTCCCACACATACGAACGTCGCAAACAAATTTATCATCATCATTCTACATTGTCAATAAACACAATACTATTTTTAACCCTTGTATGTGTACAAAACCACTTACCTATACAGTATATACATGTACGATTAAGCATATGCATATAAGGGCCAATTTGCATTCAACTGCAGCATGTCAAGTTAACATATACATAACCCTCCCTACAATTTGCAAGGACAGAGATATACATGTCTAACTTAACAGTGGAGCACACCATCAATTACTAATGTACTCACATTATTGTTGATCAGACCACCAGGCTAGCAATCACCATGGGTCCCCAACACGCACAGTACCTCATCTAGAACCCACATTACACACTTAAAATATATATGTCCCACATAAGTCAATGTTATTTAAACAACCAAGAAAATTCAACTCTGTCCCTTTAGTCTATCTGTACTGCGTCTGTATCTCCGTTCCTGCATAAAACATTTCATCATCGCCCATCTCCAGATCTGAAGGAATATCATCTTCATTAAAATAGCATCCAACGTTTTCCATCTCACTATAAGCCCACTCTGACTGAAACAAAACGTCCATCCTTCTCTAATCCCTCAACATTGTCCAAAATGTTATCCATCTCAGCACTGTCTACCTCGCTCTTATCTGTCTCTTCCATGGGTGTGTAATATTGCATCATCTGATTGTCAATGTCCTCAATACACTTGTCCAGGAATTGCACAGCACCATGAAAATCCAGTACAATAAACTGGCCTTCTGGTCCATATTGCCCCATCAATTGCTCAGCATTGAAGATTCTACATGTATCCATTTTATATCAAATTTCATCTTCACTTTAACTTATTTATGGTATGTCATGCGATGTCATTGTGTACCATTTGATCTATTTCTTTTCCATTTGGGTAATACATAAATGCCAGTCGGGTATTGATTTTTTTACTTGCGTGCGCACAGTAAAACTCCAGTTCTATGGATAAAATAGCATGACCAGTCAAGTATTTAGCAAAATACCCCACAAAAAACATGGAAGTGAAACTAGCAATGTGTTTGCGAGCAATAAATATCAATAAGGGGACGAGATTAGCTTCAAGCGTGTAGCAAAATCCGCTAGTTTGATGCTCTAGGAAAGCAAACAATGTGAGTGAATAAATATGCAGGCAAATTCCTGATGGCTACATTCAATAAAATAAAAATTGCGGACATTATTTGTAACCACAAAAAACGTGGGGTTAAAAAAACAATTACGCAATTGATTTTGCAAGTACGCAATAGAAGATAATCAGGCCGCGTAAATAACTAATTGACCCAAAAACTTATCTGGAGCTCTGAACCTATGAATGTTCAGTCACATATTTTTCTTTTATTGTTAATAATCCACGTTTATTGTCAGGCACTTAGAATGTTATTATGACGAACGTATACTTTAAAAACAGAGTTAAATTCTAAATTGCAGTCAATGCTTCCTTAATTTCATCTCTGGTGAAAAGAGTTTAAGATCCAACGTAGTCAGCGGCTCAGGAACGCCAATAATGGGAAACCGGTACATGCTGCTTGGTAAGAGCATCCTGTCGTCTACCACTTCCACGTTGAACTTATTGGTCACACTGTAAATTGGATACGGGTGACCAGGTATGGAGGACTGACTAGCTGGTTGATAAAGTTTCCTCATCAGGTTACAATCGTAATTCTCCTTCTTTAATGTAAGGTCAATTTCCTAAAGATCTGTCTTCTTGGCACCAATAAAATAACTGTATAACGTAACAAAGAAAACTAAATTGTCCATGATCCTATAGTGGTATATTTAACTAGCACAATATTTTATCAAAAACATAAGTATAATACAAGACTGTCTCGAGACTGACTGTCTAATAGTCTACACGTACTGCAAAGCAGACTGAAGCGTGATCGAGCAGTTCACAACATTCACTACCCAAACCATTCTGCTCTGAAACTATTCTGAAGACATGGTCAGAACCGACAGTATATATAGCGAAAATGTAAAGATGTTTTCATTCCATGACATAAACCATTACTAAATCCGTATATTAAGCCCAAATATTATGACAAGATTCTGATGGTTGCCTTTCCGACCATGACTTCATTCATATATAAATAATTAATCATCAATACACAACGTTGTCATCATGAAAAACAAACAGTAATGTCAATTATACTCCGAATACACAACGTAACAATATGAAGCATAGACAGTAATGTCAATCATTCTCTTACAAGATGAAAATATACATATAGTTTAAGTTTAAATTTGATGAAAATTACGTTTATTATAAAATAGTATGAGCATCATTATTGTCGACATTACATGTTGTCTATAGGTTTAACCTTACCTATGAACGTCCAGTCACATATTTTTCTTTTATAATTAATAATCCACATTAATTGTCAGGCACTTAGAATGCTATTATGGCGAATATATACATTAAAAACAGAGTTAAATTCTAAATGCCAGTCAATGTTTCCTTAATTTCATCTCTGGTAAAAAAAGAGTTTAAAATCCTACGTAGTCGACGGCTCAGGAACGGAAATAATGGGAACCCTGTACTTGCTACAGGGTAACAGCATTCTGTTGTCTTTCACTTCCATGTTGAACTTATTGGGCACCTTGTAAATAAGATATGGGTGACCAGGTAAGCTGGTTGATAAAGTTTCCTCATCAGGTTACAATCGTCATTCTCCTGTTTTGATGTAAGGTCCATTTCCTAAAGATCTGTCTTCTTGGTACCAATAAAATAACTGTATAACGTAACGAAGAAAACTAAAGAATACAATTGTTTTTGTCCATGATCGTATAGTGGTATATTTTACTAATACAATATTTTATCAAAAAACATAAGTATAATACAAGACAGACTGTCTCATAGTTTACACGCACTGCATAGCAGACTGAAGCTTGACCGAGCAGTTCACAACAATCACTACTCATAAACCATTCTGCTCTGAAACTATTCTGAAGACGTGGTCAGAACCGGCAGTATATAAAGCAAAAATGGAAATATGTTTTCATTCCATGACATTAACCGTTACTAAATCTGTATAATAAGCCCAAATATTATGACAAGATTCTGATGATTGCACTGAAACAAATATCTTGGCAACTGCGGCATGAACAATTAACAATTAATGTATATCATTGTCATTCTACTATGGTCCTGCAATTATAGTTTTGAAGCTCTATCCGGACAACAACTACTTGTTGTGGGGACTTAGTCTCAACCTGGAATACGATCTATGGGCTAGTGAAGCCAGTGGATCGAACCTATGACCCCTCACCACTCAGGCCCACTGGTTATCTTACATAGAACTCTGCATGCAGAATAAAGGACTACAAAGTAATATGTACTCTTGTAGAACCACCTGAACATTTGACATTAACATAATATGATCTTATTATTGAATATTTAAATTGTAAACACTGACTTTAATTGTTTCCAGCCATGACCATAGCTGTTGACTTGGAATGTAAAGCAACAAGATAAAAAAATAAACAATCATTACCCTTTTCATCCTACGTTGAGATAGTTCTTAATATCAGCCATTTTTGCTTCTTAAAACATCAATTAATTGGCAACAACATGGTGGTTTAAAAATAAAATCACAGTAAATTGTGGATAATCCATTATCATCTAGGCCAACCTTAAATATATTCTTGTTTCCCCTTACCCGACCCTGTTTCTCAGGTATGGGTAGGTCGGTCGGAATTTTTTTTTTTTTTACTCTCAAATTAAAGACCCATCGATCTTGTGCTTTGTTTACCAAAGGGTCCAACTCTGAATCACCTAGCACCTCATTACATATGTCTTCCAGTGTAAGTTTGTGATTAAATCGTCTAATTCGCTTGGAAATAAGATTGTCTAAGTTATTATTGTGGTTTTTGATTCGAACCGATATGCAAACGACATGATCCGCCATATTGAATCAATGAAAAAAGAACGCTTGATTCGGATATGAAAAGTCGGCTTTTATTGATTTCCAAGCGCTTGTAAGCCGCGGATACTAAAAGCCGGTACCGAAAACTAATAAAAACCGGGACTGCAAAAAAAAAAAAAAAATTCTCATTTAAATTTTGAAATATAATTTTTATGTTTTTTTGCAAACTGAATTAGTTTCACTGCTGAGTTTATCAATTCAATGAAATTTCACACTCTAGAAGTATAATAATGTGAGTGGTATTAGCACCAGGAAATGCACCATTCTCCATCTTTCTGGTGTTTATGTAGAGGTAAATGGTAGTACACTGGGTTGTTGCTTGACTTTTAGCTGAAGAATGCTCACTGGCTGAAGACTGTGTTGAGGTTTGACACCCGCCGGGCATAAACTAGTAAAACTTGATAAATGCACCCTCGCCAGAGAGTTCTTTTACTTGATTAGATACCTCAGTTCAAGTACATGTACAAACTTGATGAAGCAATTACATGTAGTTGAAATAGACTTAAACACGAATTCTGGCAAAACACAATGGGTCATGTGCATCTGAAAGCAGCTTTTGCAATAATATTTTACTGTTTAATAAATCGAATGCAGGTATCTTGAAATGAGTAAAAATCATCAAAGAAATAACATTTTGGTCATTCTTACCGATGGTATTTCCAAGTCTGTCATCGCTGATTTCTCCCTTGAATTCATTGAATTTTTAGACCATTCTTTGGATGAATCGTTCGATTAGATTGCTGCTTGCCCTCTTCCAGATTCGTAGCAATAATCCCCTACATGTATATGATTGTTCAAAGACAAAAAATCTTCCTCATTTTCTTCTAATGTCTGCTGTTTCCTTTCACTTGCCATTATCGTTTATGATCAACACTTACATTTACACTTTTTGTTCCTTTACAAAGCAATTTCTCGTGTGACTGAAGTATTCATTTATATCATTAATTTGATCAGGGGTAAGAGAATCAGACTGATTTTGTTTAAGTTTACAGATTCTCATGAGAGCTTGTAGAGACCCCTGTGACAGTCTGCCCCTTTCTGAGGTGCACAAACTATTCATGAGGCTAAAGATCCCTCCACATCTGCTGTGCTGGTTTGTATTACGCAGGGAGCCCACAGAAGAAAGACATGATAGGGTAACTAGCTTGGAGAGTATCATCTGCCTAGAAGGCCTAATACAAATCCTGTGTTGGTAGGTCTATTCTTATGAGAACGTACACCTGCCTCTTAGACTGCATGAATTCCTGTACGATGAGGTGTTCTGCATGCACAGGGTCTACCACAAACCATTTGCCCTAAAGTACATTAGCCATTTGATGGCATTAGTGGCTGACAGTATTCTTAATATCTTCTTTTATATAGTCTCTTAGATCATCAAGGTAGTCTGACACTGTCTGGAGATTGAAGGAGTAATATGCGGTCAGAACTGGTGAGCAATGCATGGTGTCCTCTAGTTCTTCGATCATGCAGTAGGACACTGGCACAGCTACCTCTTCTACAACATATTGTGGCGTGAATACTCAATCATCTCTTAATCTCCGCCGCGGTTCTGTTCTGTCGTTAATTTCAGCAAACAGCTCTGACAGTTTTTTGAAAAAAACAACATATCTACATTTGGGGTCTGCAGGCATGCTCGGAATCTCTTGATCTGCTCAGAAGTCATATTCTTCAGTTGCTGGTTGACGTTGCAGAATGTTCTTGCAACATTTAGTAGGTAGTCACTTAAAACAATGATGAGATGTAGCAAGTCACACAGGACCAAGATACCAGACACATTTGACTTTGACTGCAGCATATTGCGAATTCCCTCCACCTCAGGGTCATGCTTTTTGTAATTCATTATGTCTAATGCATCAACAATCTGCAAATAGCGGTCTTTGAGACGTCTCAACTTATACGATATGTGATGTCTGGCCTGTGTTCTCTGCAATCAAGGTATTACAACCATCCAAACCCACAAAGTATGCTTTTTTCCTGTGGCCTCACTAATGTTATGCAATTATTATTTTTAATAATTATCTGGGTGCAGTAATACATAACTATAGTTTGTGATATATTTTATTTACATGTATTCAGCAAGGCGCCAAGAAACAAAGTGCCACTATCAAAGTATCCCAGAGATATGAATACTCTAGGTGGTCTCGATTATATCGTGAGAAAGTGTATTTCTAAATAGTTCTCCAGATGCCAGCATTAGTAGCTGTCCATGTCAATAATACAACATCTCCCTTTCAGATTGGATAAGGTTCCTTGAAAAAAAGTTTATTTCTAAGATAATTAACCCATACAGTTTCCACAGTGAATGTATAAACGTAATTCGTCACAGAAAATTAACTGTAAATTCGGAAATTTTCGCGAGGGTTTTATTTTCGCGACACTTCTCATATGGGAAGTTTCGTGAAAATAAAATCCTCACAAATTGGCGAAATCACTCTGTCGTTAAGTGATAAAGGTGAATCACGCCCTTTTCACGAAATTTAATGTGGAAAATATGTGTTTTAAACGCAATTCGCAAAAATAAAACTTTCGAAAATTTCCGAATTTACAGTAACAAGTTCACCTGCTGTTGAACTATTTGCGGAAATCACTATGCCAATTCACCTGGCTCAATAGGTCAATCTGTCTGAAGGTTTTTCGCATCGACCTGATCCAGTAGCATAGTAAATCTGATAGTAATTCTGACCTCCTGTGTCCTGAGGATTCCCTAAAGTATCAGTGTATCACTCAATTTCATTGGCGATTTGAGGGCTGTCTCGGAGCATCCTTGGCCTTGGCTATCTGATTTTGTGTTATTTTTTTTCAGGCAGCACCGATAAAAATGCCTGTTGCGCCTTATGATACCTTGTTCAGTCTGTATGTGATACGAGCGCAGGAATTTACTTTTATGTTTTACGATGCCTGTTTTTCTTTGATCTTTTACCCAAACACGTTGTCGCTTGTGGGGGGTTTTAATGCACGTGGGCAATGCAGTTTGTCATAATATAGCTTTTGTTTTTGTTTGTGATTTTCTCCTGCGATGCTACCTTTCCTAAACCAGGCCACTTCGGATTTAGTGATTTAGGCTTCACTGGCAATGTTGTACGTAATTTACGACCCATGCTGGACTAAAACCATTATGAAGTGGAGTTGTTCTGTATGCTAATAGCGCAATGTACAGATCCTCTGCCTTCTTAAGCATGTCCTTGATTGTGCCCACGCGGCGCTCAATCATACCATTACTTTGAGCCAATTTTGGACTGCTTGTTATTATTTCGAAATGTTATTGCTTTGCAAACTCTTTGAAGGTGCTTGATGTGAAGTATGTGCCACCATCTGAGTGGAAGTACTCATTGATTACGGGACGAGCCATGATTGATTTAATATGGTTTATAATTTATGTTAACGTTATGCTGTGTAGTTTGGCTATTTCTGCGTATCTTGAAAAGTAGTCCACTACCAGCAGATAATTAGTTCCATAAAGCTGAAATTAATCTGCACCTATCCTTTGCCACGGGTGTTCCGGAAATGTTATTGGTTTTAATGGCTCGGTGCAGTCTTTTAATTGCCCTATGCATTTCTGACAGGATTTAACCATGCTTTCAAGCTGTGTACTTAAAGACATATGCGGCTATTTCCAATGCGCAGCTTCCCCGCGTCTGCAAACGGGGAAAGTTGTCTGGGTCCTGTCTTTCGACCCTTAACGGATTCGGATCAACACAGCTTCCGATATTCTTATGTCATATCGGTGTTCCGACATTTTCTTCACAAAATAACTAATTAAAGTGTGTTCGAAATATCTATTGACATCTTTTCAGAACTAATCGTCTCAGCACTAAAGACAGATAAATGTAGCTCAGTCGAAATCAAACGACGTACACAATAACCCTGGTTCAGAATACGATAGTGGCCGAGTCTATACTATTTGAAGGTTATTTCGAGCGGCGCACGACCTGACCTCGTGGCCTAGTGGTTAGCGTGTCTGGCTACAAAGCCAGAGGACCAGGATCAATTCCCGGATGCGAACATATTCTCAGTGTTTTTTTTCTTTCTTTTTTAACATTTTAATGCTAAATTACTTCATATACTAGTAAAATGGCATCATCAAAACGACCGAAATGGTCATCCCCGAACTTTTTATATTGAATTACGCATGAAACCTATGGGGGTGGGGTTGAATTTGGCCCTCTAGAAAGAGAATTAGTTCGGTGACCCGAGATTTTTATTCTTTTTTCTCAAAGGTATTATAATAGTCCATGAATTAAAAATAAATTTTCAAGATTTTCAATATCAGATTTTTTAATACATGATTTATTCTAAAAACAAATTCCATTTTTGCGACGAATTGCCAAAATATATCATGCAGTATGTTGTCACAGCATGGGATAACAAGTAAACATGCACATTTTCTTAAAAGTTTGAGGTCATGGGCAGTAATTTAAGTTAAAAGAAAGAAGCTGGCTGAAGATTACAACCGTTTTAGCTCGATAATTAGGACTTGTGTTATAATCTTATATTTCTAGAAAATTGGTCAAATGCTGCAAACTTCAATATGAGATTCTGAATAAATAAGCACGGTGACATATCCTTTTTATTTCATAAATGGATAGCCCATGTATAAAACAAACTGTATGCAAAGTTTTGAAAATATTTCAATATGGGAAGTATTTAGTAGCATATGTCCTTAAGCCCACCACCATACTGATGCCTTAGTGTGCTCCCGACACTTCAAAATACCCCGATGCCCTGCTTGTAATTTTTCCAAGATTTCCCCTTCTAGAGCTTTGGGAATGACCAGTCTATCTTCCTTGAGCAAGAGACCATCATGCACTGAAAACTCCCCTAACCTCATACACGTCCTGAACACAATAGCACTTCTTCGTTTCTATTGTACACTGAAACCTTCCAGGAACAACAAGCTTTTCTTTTTTATTGTATTTGAAAGGTGTCCTGCTTATTGGTACATGATATCAAAATTAATACGCCAGAGTAGGGTAGGAGTAAAATAAAACGTGTGTTTATTACCAATTTCATGGTGCCTTTTTGAATATTTTTTTCTGATTTACTGCAAGACACTTCCATTGGGAAGTTTGTAATTTGCCTTGTATCATTCGAATTGTCCTAACCTACTCTATCAACCACGAACGAAAACATCTTAAAATGACGATATTTTTTTTTTTTCATTTTAGCTCACCTGAGCCGAAGGCATTCATTGATACTGTAAATGGATTGATGACTGATAGGAGAAAAAATTCTATTATACACCTTGGTTTCGAACGATCTAAAATTGTCTCCTGCACAAAGTCTGAATTGTCTAAATACTGGAAATAGATTTTATTTTGTCTCGCTGCCATGCTGCTTTGTCCACAAAAAATTATTCCTGTTAATATCATTTGAAAGAACCTTCACTCTTCAACGAGGCTGTAAACAGCGTTTCTTCTGTAGTGCCTTGTATTTGCCTATCTAATCTTTTTGTCATGGTTGGAATCGTCAGCATAATTGCATGTTTCGTACTCTTCTACTGTACTCCACCCACTTTCTGTTTACCATTGATTAAAAACTTGCCCAAGACTTATAAATAACTTTTATGGTCGCCTTTACTTATTCTAATGGCTACAAACACAGGGTCGCTTGTTTGATTTCTTATAATAATTCAACACAAAACTGTCTGTTATTGAAAAGGCCATTTAATAATAAATGACACAGCTAAACAAACTATTCTTAAGTTAAACATAATACTTAAGAACAAAAACTGTTTACTATTATGCAGCTAAATATAATAAATGTCTTAGGCGAACAATTTATGTGCCTAGGTAGTCCAAATCCAAAGGACGACTGATGTCGACTGCTCTACTTCCACCTAAACTGGATACATGTGACTCTTCACTACCTGATGCAATTGCCGAAACATTACTATTAGAATTCACTGTTGATCCTGGAGCCTAATTCAGGGTCTGCTGCTCAGATGAAGTAACGTTTGTTACAGTAGAAGACGTAGATGGCTGCTGTTGAGTAGCATTGTTGATGCCAGGAACTACACCCATCGATGTTAAGGAAGTAGATTGCTGGGATCAGCTGTGGTATAAGCGCAGTAACAACCGACTGCACCTGAGAATAAAGGGTGTCATCTGATATAGAATTAGATGGCTGATGGCTGCTCTGTACTAGTTTCTGAAACTTTCAGGGACTTCTGACAGTGGACCGCAAGGCATTTGTGGATATTGCTCGACTCTTCCTCTTTGAGCCTTTGTGAGGCATCCCTGCAATTATAAATGAACATGCATTGTTGTGAGTTAAGAACTGAATCATAATATAGATTTTGTGATGGAAGAAAGCGTGAATTTTGATTAAAGGCTGTCAGAACTGTAATCAACCCTGACAAACAATAACCAACAATTTTTTTCCACCCTAGTAGCATTATACGGTAGCTTTATGAATGCATATCTACCAAACTACTACAGCATATAATTATGCTTTTAATCATATATTTAATTATGATGTAAGCCATAAAATGATAAAAATATAGCTACATTGAGTTTTATAATATATCTATCGATATTAACCACAAAAATTGTGGAGAATATATTCGCTTTATATTATATCTATCGATATAAACCACAAATTGTGGAGAATATATTCATATGTGTCCTATTATATCTATCGATATATACACATGACAGTACAAATGTACATGACCTTTGTAAAATTACAAAGCTAATAATTGCTCAAATTGAATAACAAATGCTCTTATAAAACAGAAATAATGTTCAGTTGTACAAGTCACCAAACACATGTGCATCATATTGAATTCTTTTAATGCATATAAAGAGCCCAATCTTTGTTATAATTTATCTATTGATATACTACAGCATGCATGGAGCTTTTACTTTGTGATAATAATTTGTAAAAAAAAAATACAAAACAAGCTTTGGCTTGTAGTCAAATTAAACTGGGGGCTTTGAAAATTTGTCACTTATTGAACTCACCATAATTGATATTATTAGTAAATTTATCATCGTTGTGTGCACTCAACAGTCAAACTTGTGTATAATAGCAGCACAGATACTTCGATAGAATTTTTCTGTGACTGATCAGTCAGATGAACCCCATCTTTAAACAAATTTTCTGCATGTTTTAATCCCTTCAATTTCCAATAATGTATGTTGTGAACCTGTCTAGGTTTTTGTTTTAAAAGTCTGTTGGCCGTAATGTCTCTTTCATTGTAAACAACATCACAATACCATGTTTCATAATGCGGTAAAAATTGTCCTATCACAACATCTTTGACACTGTATTTTTCCAGAAACCGCTGACACACAGAAATAATTCTTTCCACAATAGATTTTGTATACTTATAAATGATATCAACAGAGTCAAGGTCATTACCCCCAATCTGCTTTATATTCTGGTGGGCTGCATAAGGCGACATGATCTTCCATTTCACGAGCATGATGCAATTTGGTAATTCTACCCACAGATTTGCCATGTAAGTGAACAACTGTTCTTGGACATTCCAAACAGAAGGGGTTCGCACTAGACTTTTAGCGATAAAAGCCTCAAATATGTTTATATGTGATTTTCCAAGTAAGAGAACAGATGTCATGGTCCTCTAGCCTTTTAGTATGAACGTACCCTAGGCAGAAAAGAAAACGCACTTTGCGATCAAACTTGGGATATCCCCTCTTAAGTGTAACAAAATTAGTTCAGCAACAATAGCACTGGGTATAATTCTAACCTACTGTACTACCGAATTGTCCAATTGATCGCAAATTCTTGAAGACAAGTTTATTTTTCTGACGAATTTGTTTGCTGTTTTGAGTAATATTGTTCTCGACTTGGAAGCCAAACCAGGATAGCGCCCCTTAGCGGAGTGTAAGGGAATGTATAAATTAAATTCTTTTATAATGTCCCTTTGAAAAAATCAAATGGACAGAATTCGCGTTAGAAACTCTTGCCTTCATACATACAGTTGTTTCTCTTAGACCGTAAAAATAATTTGGATTTCACTCTAGTACAGCGCCCATAAAATATTTAACAACAAGTGTGTAAAATTCATTTATGTATTTATCTTCATTGATACAATAAACATTGACGTAAGTGTATATGCATCTTTAAGATTAGGGATAGTAGAAATGGTTTCTTGAGTATGTTTAAATGTTCTTTATCATTGAAAGTTATCCATAGCTTGTATACTTGTTAAGTTAACTTTCTTGTTTAATTGAGCTTGTTTGATGAAAAGCCAAACAAGTTTTCTTCGTACAATGCCCAAGTGTTTTTTTTCTCTCAAACGCAATCAAATTATGATTTCTTGTTATATACTGTGGAAGACCTTGATTTATCTCAAAAGGAAATCACGTTCTATAAACAATATGAGGTACCATAACTGGCTAAAATTTATGTTCGGTCTTTCTTTAAATGCATAGGTTACTTTGTCCTTCCCTTGCATTTGTAACCGTAACCTTTTTTTTAATCATTTCTATTTTTTATTTACATTTGCACATTAAATATTAATGTGCCGATAAGTAATACATATCTGTACGCTTTGGTTTCAATTTTATGCAAGAGTAAACCGAACGACAGATTGATTTTAAATGCATTTTGATGATTCGTAAAACATTGTTCAATTTGATGTGTTATTTAATCTATATCTAAAATGTCAGTTGTATAGGAATGTTACAATTTAAGAAAGCCTTCATATCAATTACCTTTTCTTTAAAATCAAGGTGCTTATGTTGATCATAAGTTTGTTTTTTCTTCAGCTTTTCATTTACAGTCAAGTCTTCATTTACCTAGGGTAGTTGCTCGTCATTTTGCCACTGCAGAGGCTGAAAGTATGCAACGTTTCCATTCAACTGCATATGATCTATCATCCTATGAATATATAAATCCGCATATAACTGAAAAGTCTGTTTACAGGTGCGAGTCTGAACACCGTTTTGCTTTGTTCCACTGTTGGACTTGTCAGAAGAAAACAATGAACTTGGTGTATTTTGTTGGCTTACACCACATCCACAAGCTTCAACTTTGCACATACCCATTCTTTCTTGATGATTTACTAAATCACTTGAACTGGCAAAATGTTGACTACATAAAGTTCGTTGATAATAGATGATTACCTGCTGTACAAGATGTATGTAACTTATTCTACTATGATAAGATGAAAATGTTTTCATGCATTTTGTTATGTCCGTTTTCTTTCCTGTCTCCACACAATTACAAATTCTTTCATGTCTTTGAAGGTTCCAAAATATAGAAAAAAACATCTCTTGAATTGTTGACATCACATTTCTGTGCTGTAAATGAAAAAATGTTGATTTGCAATAGAACACACTATACTTTAAGCTGGATTGGATAAGATGATAAATAATAGATACTTACTATCAACAGTGGATGGTCCTGCCACTTCAGTATCTTCTGTAGCACAGATTCCACATGATAATAAGTATAAGGAAAATGGAGCCTTGCTCTGTCTTGTAGTTCAACCGGATATATTTTCCACTCACCAGCAACTCCCCACTTCCGCTCCGAACTACCCAGCAACTCAAATAGGTGCACTCGCACCACATTCCTCCCTGTTCTGATATTTTGGAGTAGATAATGGGTTTTCATCCAAACTAAAGGTCCGGGCTGTAGCCCCATAACAAATCCGGGGTTCAGTGTCCTTAGCTTAACTGTGGTGTAGATGATATTGCATTTTTAAAGGACAATCTTGGCTTTAAATCTCATTACAAACCTTGATGGCCATGAAATGAGTTAGGGGGTATGCAGGCTAACTGGCATATATGGAGAGTCTTTTTCCAGCAGGATTCTGTAATGAGGGATGGCTCTCGGCACTTCTGTTGGTGGACCGTTGAAGGGTGACACTTTGACTGTAAACCCAATATGGCAGTTTGGAAATTACTCCAACCAATTTTCAACACCAATCTGTCTTCCAGTGAAACAATGTAAATGTATCCTCTGGTCCCTGGAGCATGCTTTACGGATATATTGTAGGGACGTCTGATTAATGTACCTATGAATACCCTCTCAGGTGAAGAACTAAGACTTTCTCCGGGTGGCAAAAGGCTACTAATTGTTGGAAATGTCCTCTCTTGTTCGTCCCACACATAGTCCAGAACAGTGCTGTTGAACGGGAACCCCTAAAAGGCTGTAACAAATGGGTTTGGCTGGACTTATGTCCTAACTGGGTCTAGATACGCTTCATCATAATGGCAACTTTAAGGGTCAAGACCCACAACTACCTTTGAACCCCGTCCATCAAAGGTATGCTATGAGTATTTCCCGGGTCACAGAAAACAATAACCCCTCCTATCAGAGTTACAGGATTATTTGGAGCAGGCACCAATGGTTCCCTAAGAATATCATCCAATGTCACTGTAGAGACCTCTCTCACGCCCCAAAGTTCACGGGCTGTTCTGTCGAGATGGAAATGGCTGTCGAAAGCAGCTGGTGGACCTTGTTGAAGAACTAGTGGTTCATTTCTTGGGGGACTCTGTCGTCTGGGTCGTCTTATGGCTTGAACTGGTTCAGCAAGTAAGAGACCTTGTGGTTCATTCTGTGGGAGACGTCTTGTAGCTTGAACTGGTTCAGCAAATTGGGGAACTCGTAGTTCATTCCTTTGGGGACTCTGTCTTCTTGGTCGTCTTATGGCTTGAACTGGTTCAGCAAGTTGGAGAACTTGTGGTTCATTCCGTGGGAGACTCTGTTGTCTTGTGGCTTGAAATGATGTAGCCTGTGTAACTTGAGTAACCTGAACCCTCTCCATGGTGTTTTCACCTTGTAGGCCTTGCTGAGCCTGTTCAATAACTACACAGATAATTTCCGGCTGTCTGGGATGCAGGGTGGTGCAGCTCGGGCTTTGCCCCTGGTGATAGGTTCGGAAGAATTCTTCGAGTACTGTCGGGCAGCTGACCCAGCAAATAAACAAAGATTCTCCAATATATCAAAGACACTCCATAATTGACTTGCGGGAAGATCTCAAATTTCTCTGGAATCTGCCATCTCGCTTACTTGCACAAAGCCTTCATATCAAGCTGAAGAGGAACCCAAATGTTGGCCCAAGCGTGAATAATATCTTGTAATCTAGAGTTCACATGATTCATGAGGGTATGAGGGGTTGCATTTGGACTCAACAGGATCCAGGCCAACTGTGTCAATCATTTCAATCTCTGTCTATGGGTATTACCAAGTGCTCTATCTTCAGGTTCTAACTGAACAAATAGACTTGGCATTAGAGCTGATTGGACATGGTCCTTCATATAGTTGGTCACTGCACCACATCTTGGCACAGGACAATCTTGGTACCAGCTTGACTGTCGAACCTTCTATGCAGTGGGTTCCACCAACATCTTCTCCTCGGTAATTGGTGCTTCCTAACCATGTTTTCAGCTGGTGGTGCTCTTACCGGTGAATGACGACTACGTCTTGACGCTGTTGAACAGGATTCCTCCCTGTTGGAATGACTTGTGCCAGCTCTAGACGTGGATTGACGGGATGCATCTTTATAAGTGCGGCTAGTTACTGGGCCTTTGCCCTTACCTTGACGAGGAGCACATACTGGAGAGTAAGGACGACTCTTCCGCGATGACTTTCCGGGCTGTTGCCCATACTGACTTCTTGAAGTTCTTATAGGAGATCTTGAAGGCCTATGGGTTTCCTCCCTTCTCTCATCGGACCTGGAGGTCGACCTTATGTCTTTTTCTTTGGCTTCTCCAATCCTTCTGTTGACACTAGTCGAGCGATCGGCCCTAACAAGTTCCCAAGGGTCTGGGACAGGCAAGACTTGCAAATCCATTTGGCTTGTCGAATCAGCATCTGTCCGAAGGCACGGCAGATCCTGCCCCTCCATCACGACTCGCCTATCCTTCGCCATTCCTAATGTGGACTGTAAGGTAGAAGTTGACTTGGTCTTTCTGCGTCCAGAGATCAGGGGCTTTCCCGGGTTCCATCTGCAGAGGTGGGTATCAACCCAATTTCCCGGAAGGCATAGGACGGCCATCCTTCTGGCTTCGTACAGCCAAGAGCAGTTGTTGTTTCTCTTTGCTATGTCATATTGGCACATGACAAGTTCCGCCAATATGTCCCTGTCCTGGACAATTCCGATTTGATTGAAGAGCTCTCTTGGGTCCATCAACACATCATCAAAGTTTCGAAGGCGGACCTCCTGGACATCCGTTTCCCCTCTTATTCTTTGACGTCTGGCCACTTCAGTCTCTGGCGATGGGGGTCTATTGGTAACACGTGTCCAGTTGAAGAAGTTATCGGCGTGTCTTCTCATAGTTTCTAGTCTTCTATTGGTCTCCTGCTCTTTCTTACTATTTCTTACTGGAGACTGATGAAAGGTAGTCCCAGAATGGCGGGAAGATGGGGTATCGTCAAGGTATTGGCTATAGATTTCCTGCCAGTTTTCGGGAGTCCTTGGCTGCCCCTCCAAGGTAAAGGGATGATTCCGTATCAGATCCTTGGGCTGTTGCCTAGTTTCAATGCTTCCGGTAGATTGGGAAGGATCTTGATCGGGTTGCTGCCCTGTATCCTGGCTCCCTGTAGATAGTGAGAGATCTTGATCGGGCTGCTGTCCACTTTTCTGGTCTGTGTGATCTGACCAATGGCTGTCTCTTTCCATTCCTGAAAATAGAAAGAGTATTTTAGTATCAAGTTAGCAGCCATAAGCGCCCTTACCCTTTTTGGTAACTGAGGCGCAACCTGGGCACTTGTATTTTTTAATTTGCATGACATCGTTGGTTGTCACACCCACACAAGTGCCATGAAACCATTCAGTGCAGAAATCGCACTGTATCATCAAATCACCCCTGTCTGGATTCCTGCAAATACAATAAACGGGCTGATGAGTGCCCACACTGAAGTTGTCTTGATCCCTTTTTAGATTTCCTTGAAATTGTACTTGAACCTTTCTAACCAATCCGGCAACTTTCTATCCCTACAAGGTTTGAGACGATCATGATTAGCTGTAAAAATCACATTGATTAGTTTCACCCTGTAAAGGTAAGATGTAAATCTGTTTATAGCAATTCCTGGGCCTTTCCAGGGATGACCCAACTTCTTGCATTGGCCCTTAATTGTCGCTGTGTCTAAAACATAAATTAAATCCCCTACATCATACACCCTGCTGAAAATCGAGAGAGCATAATCCCGTTTCATTCTTGCTTGTGTGGTCAGTTAAATAAGGCGAATTCTTCTGATACTGAAGCTCCTTTTTTGGACTTGAACTTGTCAATAACAAATGGCATAGTTTCTTCTAAAATTTATGATAAACGGGATGATTTTAATATTGAAATAGTAAATTTCCCATTTATTGATGGAGATGTTCCTCACTCTCCTTCCTATGGTGTATATATTTCTCAGCTTATTCGTTTTGCTAGAGTGTGCTCTAATGTTGATGACTTCAACAACAGAAACTTATTTTTAACTGCTAAATTATTAAAACAAGGTTATAGATATCATAAAATTCGAAAAGCATTTTCTAAATTCTACTGCAGACACACAGAGTTAATTGTTAAATACAACATTGGGTTAAAAACTCTTCTGCAACAAGGCATATCAGAACCTATATTTTATGATGATTTAGTCTATAAATACAAACGAATTGTTGGAAAACCTAATTTTAGTGATCAATTCAAAAAGATAGTAAAACGTTATATAAGGGTTGGAAATAATTTGGATATCATGCGACAGTCTGCATGCCTAGTTTTAAACCCAATCGAGGTTTAAAGCTATGGTTTCCTCTTTAATTGCAAGTCGGTGGGTCAAGCCTCAGACTCTATGACGGCTCTGACGTAAAGCTTTAATCGGTGGGTTGGTGTCTGATGCTTATCTGTAGCTGGACCCACCATGGCTCAACTTGAGGTTTTCATTAGGTCTGACTATCTGTGAGTCATGAGCCCTTTTCTTTGTTTCATCTTGGAGTGTTAATTTGATTAGAGAGTTTTCAATGATGATACATTGCATTAGTTAAATGGCCTCCATGCGAGCTGAACATTTCTTGTACTTCAACAACATCAGAATCTAGGGCGAAGATTTGGTACCAGTAAAATGCATTTAAGCCCCCCGGTGGCTTAGGCTGCTGTCCGTTCTAAGGCGGTGGTTCTGTTGTTGTTGACTTTTTGTTTATAATTACTCCCATTGTGGGAGTCTGTAATTGTTCTATGTTTTGTTGTACGTTACTTTATGTCCATTCTAGTATTGCAATCATCTTGATGGGGAAGTGAGAGCTGATTGCTTTGCTTAATTTGTCTTCCTGGTGTCTCGTGATGGTTGAGCAGCTCTTCCTCGCGTTGCCACTGGGTAGTCTGCAGTTTGTGATTGTGGTATTTCCTGATCATACTCACTTACTATTTTTGAGACATTTTCTGGCCGTATCATGCGCTTTTTCAGAGACTTTTGCAAATGGGCAACATGCTGATCAGTTGACCACTCAGTAATTTTTATTGGGAACAGGAGGTCCACGGGCTGATTTACCTCCCTGCCCAGCATCATCCTGTTAGGTGTGTATCCGGTACTTCTATTCACGGAAGACCTTAATGCCCCAGCTATCTGTGCTATATGGAGATCCCAGTTTTTCTGTTTCCCATCAACGAAACATGGGACCGCATCCATTAGGGTACGGTTAAAACGCTCCACTTGGCCATTGGCCGATGGTCTGTATGGGGATGTCCTGGTCTTATGTATCTGCATCTCTTTACACAAGGCAGCAAACAGCTTACTTTCTAGGCTTCTACCCTGGTCACTCAAGCTCTGGAACGGGTAGCCAAATCTGGAAAAGACGTCATTCACTACAGCATAAGCTGTAATTTCCGCAGATTGGTTAGGTAGCCGGATACATTCCACCCATTTTGTAAACTGGCCCACGACCATAAGAACGTGTTCGTTCCCTCTCTCAGTTTTGGGTAATGGACCCAGAAAATCAAGGTGTACCCTCTCTAGTGGCGCCCCAGCACGGTATAATGTAAGCGGACACTTTGCATTTCGGGTAGGTTTCTTGTTCTGGTTGCATATTTTACAGGTAGCCACAAAGTTTGTAACCTGCTGAGCCATTCCATACCAGAAATATCTGTATTTTACTCTAGCCATGGTACGTTCTGCGGACTGGTGACCTGATGAAGGGATTTCATGGCAAATATCCATAACTAACTCTCCAAGACCATCTGGTATTACTAAACGTCTAGGCTGGTCCTCGAACTTGTGTCGTTTCCACAAAAGATCGTTTACCAAACAGAATAGCTCTTTGTTTATCCAGTAGAACTTCGCAGCTGGACTTGCGGACACCAAAATGTGCTTCTCGGGTTCAACCCCTTCCTTGTCCACTAACCACTTGCATAGAGTTTCTAAATCTTTGTCTGTCTTAAGTCCCTCTCTTACTTGATTGATAAGATCAGGAGGACAATGAGTTGAGACCTGTGATATTCGACCTGGTTCGGAGTTTACTCCAGCATCAACTTCTTCATCTTGGAGGCATACATCTTCCATATGAGGACAACAGAGAATAGTTATATCTCCATTTGGGTAATGGACCCAGAAAATCAAGATGTACCCTCTCTAGTGGCACCCCAGCATGGTGTAATGTAAGCGGACACTTTGCATTTTGGGTAGGTTTCTTGTTCCGGTTGCATATTTCACAGGTAGCCACAAAGTTTGTAACCTTCTGAGCCATTCCATACCAGAAATATTTGTATTTTACTCTAGCCATGGTACGTTCTGTGGACTGGTGACCTGATGAAGGGATTTCATGGCACATTTCCATAACTAACTCTCGAAGACCATCTGGTATTACTAAACGTCTCAAATAGGTGCACTCGCACCACAATAACCTAAATGCAGAGTGGATACATGAATGGATGGAACCTTATTTCTGTGCTAATTTCTTTTAAGTCATAACGCATACAAATACTTTACAAACTAAGAAAAACACAATAACGTTTCAGTATTTTATCATGAGTCACATACTCCATCCCTGTCATCCAAAATAAACTGCTGTGTTAATTCCCTGTTCCCGCCAGTGGTTTGCTTGAGGCCTCAAAATATATGGACTCGTGCTTAAGCCAAACATCAGAACTGTTAAGTGAAAATAGTGTATCTGCCTTGAAAATCAAAGGGAAAGCCAAAATACTGCTTCTGGCCAGCAAACAGGTCCAAATGATGGCCTCAGCTCATAAGGTCCCTCACAAATATAAAATCCCCTTTATATGCACACTCAAACAAAACTCTACAAATGTCAAATTTAACTTTTGCTTCCAAACAAACGGATTTATGTACCTTAAATCTAAATCAACCTCTTCTTACCAGTAGCAATCATTGATACTGTTAATGGAATAATGACTGTGATAGGAGAGCAAAATTAAAATATATGCCCTGTTTTCAAAAGAACTAAAATTGTCTCCTGCACAAAATCTGAATTGGCGAAATACCGTAAATAGATGTCAAGTGATCATGTTGCTTTGTCGGCCACAAAAAAGATTATTCATGTTAATGTCATTTGAAAGAACCATCGCTCTTCAATGTGGTTGTAAATGGCGTTTCTTCTGCAGTGCCCTTGTATTTGCATGTTTAATATTTTTGTCATTGCTGGAATTGTCAGCATAATGGCTTGAAAAGAACTTAAATTTAGAGGGCTTTCTTGAAAAGTCATTTAAAATTTAAATCTGCCTTGAAAAGTATTGGAAAATCACTCAAAGGCCTTGAAAAGTCCTTGAATTCTTCTATTTTCTATGGAACTTAACCGTGTTAATAGAGATCTAAATCAGTTTGAAATTGTTGTGCTTTTATTTGGTGCAGCAAATGCTTCACTAAATAAGGCACAACAATTTCATACTCATTTTCTAGTACTAATTTCTCTATTATCTCAGTCTAGCATTTTTGAAGAAGAATTTTAACACTTCTATCACTATATTTCCTAAACTTTTAGTCCTTGAAAACTGTAAAATAGTCTTGAGAAGTCATTGAAAAGTCCTTGAATGTTACTCAAACTTCCCTGTATGAACCCTTCATGTCTCATACTCTACTACTGTACTCCAATCACCTTCTGTTTGATCAGCAATTATTTTGAGCTGGGCAAGGTTTGCATTTAACAGGGTTCGCACAGGCTTGAAAAGTACTTGAATTTAGAGGGCTTTCTTAAAAAGTCATTGAAAATTAAATCTGCCTCGAAAAGTACTGGAAAATCACTCAAAAGCCTTGAAAAGTACTTGAGTACTACTCTTTTCAGTAGGACATAACACAGTTGATATAGACCTAAATCATTATAAAATTGTTGTGCCTTTATTTGGTGCAGCATATGCTGCACCAAATAAAGGCACAACAATTTTATACTTATTTTCTAATACTAATTTCTCCATTATCTCAGTCTAGCATTTCTGAAGTAGACATTAAAGATTAAAATCTGTATTGTTCATAAACTTGTTGTCCTTGAAAACTTTAGGAAAATCTTTTAGAAGTCATTGAAAAGTCCTTGAATTTTACTGAAACTTGCCTGTATGAACCCTGTTTAAGTATTTAAAGGTTGTTCACCATGTAATAACGTTTTTAGTTCCATGATGTATTTCAAAACCTCATAATATGTTCAGTTGTGCTTAATGATAAAAATATATTTATTTGCTTTCAATAGAAGAATATGCTAAGTAGTTTTCAATGGTAAAATATTTTTAATTGTAATAAATGGAAGAATATGCTTAGTTGTTTACAATGATAAAATATGTTTAGTTGTTATTAATGCAAGAATTGGTTTATTTGCTATCTATGTTAAATATATTTACTGAGTTATCATATCAATGTAAGAATATGTTTATTTGTTATATTTGAAAAATTATGTTCATGTTATCAATGAAGGAATATGTTTATTTGTTAGCTATGATTAAATATGTTTAGTTGTTATCAATGTAAGAGTATGTTCAGTTGTTATACCTGCCTGTTTCTTTAGAAAAAAAGGGTATATTAATTTCGTACCAAAATTGGTCTGCCGTCCGTCCACGTTTCCTTGTGTCACGTTTCCTTTAATTGTATCTTCTCTTAAACCGTTTGCAGGTGCATATGTTGCATGATGTAGAGGGTATTTACATAACATCTTTCACGCCAGAGGTCATGGTTAAATTTGCGATTGTGTACCATTGACTGAAATCTAGTATTAATTGATAAATTATGTTTAGTTGTTACCAATGAAAGAATATGTTCAGTTGTTCACAATGATAAAAAATGTTTAGTCATTTTTAAAGTGAGTAAAAGCTTAGATGCTACCGCTGAAGTATCATATGAGACAGCCATGGAGATTGTGTTACTTAGCGCATATGTATTGTTACATGAACTGTATAATATATAGAGGATCTTACATGAGTGCTCATGTTTTATTGAATTTATTAAACAATTTGGAGAAAAGTGATAAAACGCGAGGCTTGCTGAGCATTTTATCTCTTTTTCGCAACAAGTTTATTAAATTCAATAATACAGTACAAGAGCACAAATGTTAAATTCTATTTATCATATGACATTAAGATTACTCTGTCATAAAAACGTTATAATTTTGTCATTATATACGCAACGTTGTTATGGAAGTCATATCGTTTCCCATACATCTATAAACCACTAGTGGTTCGATTTTATTGCATGGCGTTATTTCGCTCCCAGACGCGACGTCATATGATAAAAAGTTGTTACCAATATGTTAATTGTTAAGTTTCTTCCAATCTTGAATGCGTAATATTGTTCATATACTAAACTCCAGATGCCTAATATTTCTATATAGATACAGAATTTGCGAGGTACACTCTTGAAGCTAACAACTGTAATACAAGTGACCTCATTTCTTAAAAGAACTGGGGCTACACAATGGTAATGTGTCAAATCAATTTTTCAAGCATGACAATGGTACAAAGCATTGCACGTTTACTTTCAAACTAAACAAAACGCACTGTTTTCAGAAGGTATCAAGCAACTAAACCAGGTAAACTATTCCATTATAATGTAATAGTTCACCTGGTTTAGTTGGTTGATACCTGGAATAGTTCACCTGGTTTAGCTGGTTGATACCTTCTGAAAACAGTGCTTTGTGTAAACTTATCTTATAAATAACGATCTATAAAGGTATAGTTGTATATAAATACTACTAAGTGGACCTGGCTCAATAAGAATATTCTCAGTTTATAATAATGCCATTGCATTATCAAGTTATTAAGCTTATCCGTAGTATCCTCATCCTGCTCATTTTGAATACTGTAGAAGAGCAAGTTGTATTTACGGTCATGTTTCTTTTGCAGTAGCAGCTTATTTTCCAGTGTTTTCACCTTACCCCCAAGTTCTTCATTTGCTTCTCTTAGTGCATCAGTATATGGTTTGTCTTCTCTTCACAAACTTTGATGCTGAACTCAGCTGATTTTATATCTGACTCTTTTGTGTCAAGTTCTTTGAAGTTTACCTTTGAGTCTGCAACATCTTCTCTCACAGTTTTCACATCATCCTGTAACGTAACAAATTTGCAGGATATTTTATTTTCTAGCCTCTGAAACTTTTCTCCTAATTTCTGATCCATTTTCACTTGCAGGGTTTTATACTGATTTCACATGAGGCTGTCTGTGGTGATGGAGAGGCTTCTCTGACTGCGCCATCAGGCTCTTGTACCAACTTTAATTGTTTCCAACAATTGGGCTGCCTGAACCAGGAAGTGCATTTTTCATCCTTTACGTTTTTAGTTGAAATATAGGTCTTGGAGGGGGCTTATTTAGCTAACAGTATACTTAAATTAATAGTCAGCTATGTAGGTTGTTTTATCTGAGGTTGAGTGTCTTCAGTGTTCTCTGTTCTGACTTGGTTGGGTAGCGTTGACTCTTTCAAAATGCGTTCCTCATAGTGTTTGTTTACGTTTTTTGTTTCTTCACACTCACATTTATTATCACTGTTCATATATCATATATTTTAAGCCCATACTTCACAACGTTATCTCTTCAGAGTAAGTAAGGGTGCAAAGATAAGGAATCGATACAATCAAGTACCACACCTGACCCAGGATACCAATGGGAAAGTGACAAACTCACAGCAGACACCACAAACGACAGCCAAGAGGTCAGCCCTTTCCCAGCAGGTGACCACAAAGCACATATAAACTGACGCGCACAAAGACATAGCAAGCAATCATAAAAGATCCACAAAAGAAGTACCGCCTTGGAATGGTCAGTAAAATATTTTACTGGAGGGCTTAAACCGGTTTAACGGCGCCAACCTCAACCTTAATTCAGATGTGGATCAAGACACATAGATATTTGGTTTGCATGAAAGACCCCTAACTTATCAATGCATCATCTCCTAAAACATATAAATCAAGATATAACAAGGAGATAAAGCAAAGGTAAGGACTCAACAGTAAATAAAACTTAATACCGGAGCAGAAGAAATCAAACAGGTAAACCCCGGTGGGCCTGACAAACAGCCAAAGCATCAGGCCCCTACCATCTCATCAATAGATAAGTCTTTAAGTCGGAACCACCATAGAGTCTGAAGTCCGACCCACCAGCGTGCAATTAAAGAGAAAAGCAGGTCGTCAATAGGATTTCTTTCTTCAGTACATTGTTTAAATGCCGCCATCGTGCTAGTGTAAACCGGAAGTCTATTTTGAAAGCTTCATTTTTGTTTTGTTTCTTATTTTGCTCAGGAATGACGTAAATGTTACAGAAAGTTTCAACTTCCACTTTTCTGAGTGGCATACAGTAGCTTTTCATTTTAAAAACTGCCTACACAAAATCACAAAAGGTATACCTTTATTGTGCAAGTAACCTTTTTCCTTTTACCCAACCTAACGGGATCTAATATATCCTCCTCTGCCAATGAAAAAATGATTTAAGTATCTAAAAGCAGTAAATCCTTGTATTGTTGCTGCCTATCCTTTAACCCTTAGTATTCTGGTGGATATGTCCATACATATTGATACAATTGATACAAATATTGAATCGCCCATTTTGTATTTAAAGGGTTCACAGTTAGAAGTCTATAAATTATTGTGTATTTCTGTCCCTGATGGTTGTTTTAAGTTTAGGGAATAATGCAGACCCTGATGAAATGCAGCATTGCACAGATCCTGATGAAATGCAACATTGCGCTGCATTTCATCTGGGCCTTCACTGTTTGCCCGTTAAGGGTTTTCCAGTATACAAAGTGTTAATTTTTTGAAATGTCAGCCATATTTAAACAAATGTCATTTAATGTATGTTTGTCAGCTTATTTCTGCTCTGCTTAACAGGCTCCTAGATAAGAGTGCGTAACGGAATATTATTTTCTTATTTATCAACCAAAACATATGTTGTGGGTACTCAAAAGAACCACCTCAATAAGTTTCTTTTGAGTACCCAAAACACATGTTTAAACTGATGGATAAGACAATAATCGCACTTTTACGCTGACTTTTTTGCTTAACTGGCCCTATGTGTTATTTTATTCATTGGCTAACAATTTTACGTGGTCATTACATGTAGTAGCATGAGTTCTTTTTCAATCTTCAGAACTCATTCTCTCAGTTCCTTGCGTTGTTCAATATTTTGGGATCCTAATTGACATTTTCTGTACCCCTAGAGTAGTTTGATATGGCAAAAAACATGAAATACTTACCTGAAGCATCTCAACCACATCTGATGAATACTCAAAAGAACCGTCTCTAACGGATCTTTTGAATATTCACCACGTATGGGTTGGTGAATAATGAATATACGCAAATAAATGGAAATTCTACATACCAAGTTATTCATTTGGTTCTTTTAATTTTTTATCTGTTGTTTATTCTTATTGTTAAGTTTTTGTTGTTAGCATATTTTATTGTTTTGAATGTAAACTATTTTTTGAAATAAATGGTCTAGGGTTATAAATTGTTCCTTTTGTATTATTATTTCACTTGTGTTTTAGCTTACCCGATCCCTTGTGATCCTTTGATGCACGGGTTGTGATAAGCAAAATTCTTCTGCGTAAATATGTAAATAATTTCTTATTCATAACTTTAGCATATGCTATGGGTGCTCAAAAAAGTATGCAGAGTACCTTAAATTAAGAAAATTTTAGTTAAATTAAGAGTGGGTAACAGGAAAATGATTTTCTTCTTTTAAATAAGGAAACTATTTTCCTGTTACACACTCTTAATATAACTAAAAGCCTGCTTTGATGTTTGTCATCCATCGTCACAGCTTATCCGTCCCGGGTTCTGTCCCTTTGTCCTTTGTCAGTCAGTCAACAATTTGCTATATTTACATTCTGATTATAGTTGCTGTAGATGGAGCCAATATTTCAGGCTGTTGTTACATCGTATTTATCTCAATGCAACATATTGAACTTTCATGTGATCTCAGCTCGGACGGAGGGTACTTTCATGTTTCCTTCATACGTAGACTGGGGCCCAGCATCTACTGTTAACCAAAAAAGATATTAAGAACATCAGGCATACCAAAAAATAATTGAAATATAAGCAACCCCTAAAAAATAAATTTAATCATTAAACACTCTTTTTACACTTAAAATTCCGGGGTTTTTTTTCAAACAAACAAAAAAGGAACAAACAAAACAAAACTGTTGTTAAAGTTCATTAAAGTCTTTAATTAACCTGTTGGGAGGTGAAACAGAAAATCATATCAATTCCATGCAGCAAACTCGTCATGCTATTTAGCTCTCTAGAGGGTAATATTGCAGAAGTTTCAAAAATATTAACTTCTGGAAACTAGTTTGAGCTGGTTTTCATCCAATATCACCTTCTAGGCCTGTTTAGACCAGTTTCCAGGTAGACATAGAGATTTATGAACACAAAAGGCCAATCAGAAGACAGGATTCTATCCAATCATATAACAATATATCTTATTGAATGCAAAAATGGAATGAAATTTCAATATCATTCAATATACATTACAATCCCTACAAATCATCATCATGGTAATTCTGTTTGGTCATATAATCTACCTTTGATATTCAATAATGTTTAGAACTTGCAACCCTTCACTTTTTCAATCAACATCTATTGATTGGTTTAAGAGTACCTTTGCATGGGACATGTTTCCACCCCAGGGTTGGGAGGGGGGTACTCTGATATTTTCACAAAACGTAGGCTCTGGCCATTTTTTTGGGGGTTCAAAATCTTAAATTTAAATATTTTTCGGGGTTTCAGAAAAATGAATGTTTTTGGGGGTATGAAGATTTTGTGGATATTTTTTGGTGGTCTAGTTTTAGGGGTCATTTCTGTGCATTTTAGGGTCTTTCATGAGGTCAATGTACAGAATGGGGATATTTTTGGGGTTGTTAAAATTTCAAATATTTTTGGGGTATGCCTGATATTCCAGATATTTGTTTGCTAAACAGTAGATGCCAGGTCCAAGCCTACGTATGAAGAAAAAATGAGAGTATCCCCCCTGGGATTTCTACCTCCTTGTTAAATCTATTAAAGCTGTGGTCAATAAAGCGTTCAAACTGTCTCGAAGTCAGTTACAATGTATAGCTATTCAATAATCAATATTTTACTGTGATGAACCTATGTTTATATCCAAGTTGTCAGTCAGTGCTGAACAAACTCACATAATTGATGCTGATTGGCTTTATCAAAAAAGAAAGCAACGCCTTCATGTGTGTACATATCCAACCTGTCAGCTAGATTTGGGTGTCAAATATCATGTAAACAAAGACATCCTAAAATAAAACTTACATCCCTGCCCCAGTCATGTATATTCCATGTAACAAATAAAATTGTTCATATTCCTCTATGTCTTGAGACCTTCAAAATTTTGACTTAAATTTCGTTGCCGTCTTTGAAATTAAATGAAAGATGGTTCTTCATGTGAAGATGATTCATATGAAAAATCAAGCCTTATTCTAAATGGTGTATACTGGGTCCGGGTTGAAACTCAATAAAGAAAAGTGCAAAAGCCATCATTGTGAGATAAAAGTGGTACTTTCAAAAGACTAGTCTTATGATCTCCAGACAAAATGATAAAACTCATTATCTATTCCTACTCATAGCATCTACATTTAATACACACTTGATGATGAGCATTTTTTCATGAGCCATACATATGATGATGACATGATGATGATGATGATGATGATGATGATGATGATGATGATGATGATGAGCATATTTTCATGAGCCATACATAATGATGATAATCATTTTTTCACGAGCAATACATATGATGATGATGATGATGATGAGCATTTTTCCCTGAGCCATACATATGATGATGGTGATGATTATGAGCATTTTTTCATGAGCCATACAGATGATGATGATGATGATGATGAGCGTTTTTTCATGAGCCATACAGATGATGATGATGATGAGCATTTTTTCATGAGTTATACATATGATGATGATGATGATGAGCATTTTTTCATGAGCCATACAGATGATGATGATGATGATGAGCATTCTTTCATGAGCCATACATATGATGATGATGATGATGATGATAAGTATTTTTTCATTAGCCATACATATGATGATGATGATTATGAGTATTCTTTCATGAGCTATACATATGATGATGATGATGATGATGAGTATTTTTTCATTAGCCATACATACGATGATGATGATGATGATTATGAGCATTTTTTTCATGAGCCATACAGATGATGATGATGATGATGATGAGCATTTTTTCATGAGCCATACATATGATTGTTTGTTTGTTTTGTTGCTTTACGTCCCAAGTCAACAGCTATGGTCATTGCGGGACGGTCAGTTCACCTAACCACACGTTTTCCTGGGCAAGCTTGAACAAGCAGTTAACCAGTACTTCCTGCACATACTTTCGCTTGTAACTGACAACAACCCTTCTTGAATGATTCAGTGGAAGGGAGGAGAATGACAGTAGAAATTATTTCATGATCAATCTCCACGAAAGTATGGGACCGGGCCGGGATCGAACTCGCGACCCCTGGATCTTCAGTCCGACTCGCATCTGTTGCAAGACCTGTTATCGACTGCGCTACGCAGCCTGGTGCCATACAGATGATGATGATGATGATCATCATCATCATCATCATTTTTTCACGAGCCATACATATGATGCTGATGATGATGATGATGAGCATTTTTTCATGAGCCATACATATGATGATGATGATGATGATGATGATGATGATGAGCATTTTTTCATGAGCCATACATATGATGATGATGATGATGAGCATTTCTCATGAGCCATACTTATGATGATGATGATGATGATGATGAGCATTTTTTCATGAGCCATACATATGATGATGATGATGATATTCAGCATTTTTTTCACGAGCCATACATTTGATAAAATCTATTACATTTCATTGAAACTTTTAACTGGATAGCTATGGTAACAAGAGTGACTGGTCATTAGAGGCTGGACAAAAGATATTTCAAGGAGCTGTCATTCATCCAGGTAGCTTTGACAGGACTGTGTTTGAATAATGGCTAAAATAAACTTTAATTGATTGACTGTTGAAAGGAAAGTTGTTGTGACAAGTCAAATAGTTGAAAACAGGTTCAACAAAGTTTGAACGCTTAACTGACCGCTGCTGTAACATTAGGATTTTGATTACCATTTTATGCCAGCAACAAAAATCTTAAAATT
>CAXHUL010000698.1:0-37481 GCA_964019695.1 Loripinus fragilis
TGAATCGTCTAAGAGGGCATGATGTTAGCAGTCCTATAGAATGATGCCCCTATGACAATGTTACATTTGCAGGTACAAGTCTGGACTGATCTTACTAATAGATGTAAAGAAGGGTGGCTATATCTTGAATCGTCTAAGAGGGCATGATGTTAGCAGTCCTATAGAATGATGCCCCTATGACAATGTTACATTTGCAGGTACAAGTCTGGACTGATCTTACTGATAGATGTAAAGAAGGGCGGCTATATCTTGAATCATCTTAGATGTATTTGTAGGTACAAGTCTGGACTGATTTTACTGATAGATGTAAAGAAGGGTGGTTATATCTTGAATCCTCTAAGAGGGCATGATGTTAGCAGTCCTATATAACTGATGCCCCTATGACAATGTTACATTTGCAGGTACAAGTCTGGACTGATCTTACTGATAGATGTAAAGAAGGGCGGCTATATCTTGAATCGTCTAAGAGGGCATGATGTTAGCAGTCCTATAGAATGATGCCCCTATGACAATGTTACATTTGCAGGTACAAGTCTGGACTGATCTTACTGATAGATGTAAAGAAGGGCGGCTATATCTTGAATCGTCTAAGAGGGCATGATGTTAGCAGTCCTATAGAATGATGCCCCTATGACAATGTTACATTTGCAGGTACAAGTCTGGACTGATCTTACTGATAGATGTAAAGAAGGGTGGCTATATCTTGAATCGTCTAAGAGGGCATGATGTTAGCAGTCCTATAGAATGATGCCCCTATGACAATGTTACATTTGCAGGTACAAGTCTGGACTGATCTTACTGATAGATGTAAAGAAGGGCGGCTATATCTTGAATCATCTTAGATGTATTTGTAGGTACAAGTCTGGACTGATTTTACTGATAGATGTAAAGAAGGGTGGTTATATCTTGAATCCTCTAAGAGGGCATGATGTTAGCAGTCCTATATAACTGATGCCCCTATGACAATGTTACATTTGCAGGTACAAGTCTGGACTGATCTTACTGATAGATGTAAAGAAGGGCGGCTATATCTTGAATCGTCTAAGAGGGCATGATGTTAGCAGTCCTATAGAATGATGCCCCTATGACAATGTTACATTTGCAGGTACAAGTCTGGACTGATCTTACTGATAGATGTAAAGAAGGGCGGCTATATCTTGAATCGTTTAAGAGGGCATGATGAAGAGATACACAGTCTGGCCTGGTGCCCTGTGCCAGGAGAAGAGTTTAAACCTGCAACAGGGAGCCAGCATGATGATATCACTGACCTGGAAACATTTGGAGTTGGTATGAAAATTTAAAAAAATGTCTGGAATCAGGCCTCTAGATAAGTGTGTAAATTAATTTTCTTATTCCTCAACCAAAACATATGTGCCATTCAACTGTCTAATGCGATCTCGCAGCCATCTTGTTTTTTTTTAACATTGTGGCATCATCGTACGGGTCATAGTGCACGTCATAGTCAAAATGCGCAAAATGTTATTAACTGGAAACGTCATCTTAAGGAAAACATAATAAGAAATACTTAGGAGAAAAAATGACAAAAGAAGTTGTAATTATAAGAATTGAAATTTATTTTTCTGCGTTTCACTGAGGTATGCAATGTTGTTTAAATAACATTTAATTTTAGAAAGGAAACCTTCGGTTTTCATGCAAATTAGATGTAATTTTCCCTACATTTCATACCTCAGTGAAACACAGAAAAATAACTTTCAATTCTTAAATGAATCACTTTTTAGATGACTCTTGGAGAAAGAAGGCCCCTAAAAGCCTGGATGTAGAAGAAGGGTTTGGGACTGAAGGCCGGCTGCTGGCTTCTGGGAGTAAAGACAAAACTCTTAGAATTTGGAGTACCTCTAAAGGGAGACAACTACTGTTGTTGAAACTGCCTAACCTGGGAAGAAGGGAGCGAACTGATGATAGTGGAAGAGCCAGGCTGTGGTTCACGATCTGCTGGCCACAAGATTCACCGACAGAGATCATATCTGGTTCCCAAAGGTAAAATGCATTACTAGTAATAAGCATCGCTCAAGCTAGATGGCCAAAAGGGCAAGATGGTTATCAGAGAACCTGAAATTTTGCCCTAAATTGGCTAAAGGAGATGCAGGGATCTGCCTAAAAACATTTTTTAAGACATTTCAAAAAGTATTTCAAGCTGTTAGAGAAGAGAGCAGTGGTTTAGTGGTAGAGACGGGATACAGAAAGTTTCGTCAGAGGGGGTCCAACTCTGATGTTTTTTTGGGGGGGGGGTTTAGTTGATAAGGGGAGGACAGATGATCCATATAACCATTTAACACTAAAAGCGGGCCATCATCGACTCACCAGCGAAACACCATTTAAATGGCATTTCGCTAGCGGGCTGATTATAGCCTGACATTGAATGCTGGCTTGGTAGCTTTGTGATTTCCAGGGGATCCAACCTCGTATTGCTAAAACCGTATGTTTTTGTGATTTTCCAGGGGGGGTCTGGACCCCCTGTCCCCCCTCTGGATCGGCACATAAGAGAGCTCATCTGTTTAAGCCTCACTGGAGGCATTGTGCAGGGGTGAATGTTTTAAGAATTATCCCAGAAGTCAGGATTTTGAGGCTGACTTTCTTTGGAAAGTCAGCCTCAAAATCCTGAATTAGAGAAATTAAAATAGCTTTTCTGATATATGTGATCATTTAAACTGGAAATTATTATTTGTTTATAGGCATACTGCAAGTTTTAAGTCATGTATCTATAAAGTTCAGGATTTTGGATTTTTTTAACTTTCGCCTTTGATTGTGTTTGGTTGGAATGTCCTTGAGTAAGACACTTAATTGTCATTGTTTAGTAATGGTTCAACCCAGGAAAATGTCTTGACATGCCATAAAAGTTGTTGACTGGGATGTAAAGCTCCAACTGAAACAAAATAAATTTTCTTTTAACCTTTTTGAAAAAATGTTCTAATCACTTGCTACTACCTTTTCTTCCTGGCTGCCACTTCTCCCTGTATCAACAGTTGGGAGTAGTCAACTCCAGGCCTCCAGATAAGAGTGTGTAACTGAAAATTGTTTTTTTTATTTCTCAACCAAATCATATGTTATGGGTACTGAAAAGAACCCTCTCAATGAGACAGTTCTTTTGAGCACCCCAAACACACATTTGAAATTATGGATAAGAAAATAATCTCAATTGTATGCTGTATTGTTTTGCTTAACTGGCCCTATGAACTCTCTCTAAATTTGATGTCTAGTTTGACCCCTAATATTAAAGTGCCTCATCTTGATAGATGAAAATGCAGTTGTATTTTTAGCTCACCTGAGCCAAAGGTTCAAGGTGAGCTATTGTGATAAGCTTTTACCTGGCGTCTGCCAAGGGTCATCCATCTTCCCAAAACTTTTTCTTTAAACTACAACTCCTGAAACACTGGTCTAAAATTTAAAATAATTCTCACAAATATTCCTCATAATAGCCTCTATGAAAATTGCACAAATGTTTCCACTCTGATAAACAAAATGGCCAGCAGGGCTAAATAGAAAAAAATCTTTGAATGACATCAGAAACACTGGCCCAAACTCAAAATTATTTCACAGAAATGTTCCTCATAGTGCCTTCTACCAAAATTGCTCAAACCATAACACTCCCCTAAACAAAATGACCACAACTGCTAAATATAGAAATATCTTTAAACAACATCTCCTTAACCACTGGCTCAAATTAAAAATAATTTCAAAGAAATGTTCATTGTGAGGGCTATAGCTTCTTTGAACTTTTAGGAACAAGTAAAGTAGAAGTGTTCTGTCCTTTACTTGTGTTATGTATCGTTTATCACATGATGTTGCGTCTGGGAGTGATATAACGCCATGCATTAAAATCGATAAAACCACTAGTGGTTTACAGATTTTTGGGAAACGTCATGACGTCCATAACAACGTTGGGTACATAATAACAATTTGAAATGATCACTTTCTTACGCAAGAAATGGGATTCCAAAGTAACCTTAATGTCATATGATAAATATAATCTAACATTCCTGCTCCTGTTTTATCGAATTTATTCAACTAGTTGCGAAAAAGCGATAAAATGCTCGACAAGCCTCGCATTTTATCACTTTTCCCCAACTCGTTTGATAAAATCAATAAAACATGATCACTCATGTAGGATCCTCTATGCATTACAGTGGAGACCTACTGATCTGGGATATAACAAAATCTGGTCGTGAGAAGAGTCGTTTGTTTCACCCGGGTGGGCAGGGTCATCAGCGTTTTGTGTTCAACATCTGTCCTATGGGAGCGACCTCTGATGTGCTGGTGACAACATCTTTGGACAGACAGGTTAGTTTATTTGGAGCAAATTTAGAATCTGTCCGCCATTTCATCTAACCCATACTTCCAGTAACTAACTGATACAATATAGTTGCTACTGTACCTAACATACCCCTAACCTAACCCTAAACATCATATCATCATAATCATATTCAGATTTTTGATTAACATGCAGGTGCAGGGGCATCATCCACATCAGTGGGCCCCTTTCCAGGTAACTGGCTAGCTACACACATAGCAGATATCACACCTGATCTCTAGGTGCTCCTTTCTCAAGGGTCAACTGTCGTGAACTTCCACACATGGCAGTCATTCTCTGTCAGTTTCTTCCATGTCTCACATAATAGATGTTAAAGTACATGTATGTTTATAAATTCAAGAGCATTCACCAAACAAGTATCTATCTATATGGTACACGCTGCCGTCGCACTCGACTATTATAGCGCGGATTGGTTGCGGCTTAAGATAAGAAAAAGTAGGAAAATGATAGGAACGGTAGAAGTGAAAAAAAAAAGAAGATATGGATAGGAAAGATAGAAGCAAAAAAAGAAAAGTTTGGTCAAATGCATTTTCGTCCCTTCATTCCTGTCCAATCTAGCTACCTTGGAGGTACCAGGGCACACAAAGTCCCAGCCAGCACAGCACAGAAAACCTTTGGTCTTACTTACATTTGATCGGCCTTACTTAATTTAAAATGACATTTTACAGAGCTCCCGTCTGAAAGGTACCAAACCGGGAGCCTCAGCCACAGTGGCTGGGAGGGAATTCCAGAGACATACTGTATTAGGGAAAAAACTGTATTTATGATAGTCACTGGAAGTTGGGATCTGCCTATACTTGAGAGAGTGATGGGATCTTGTTAGGGTAGATGCTGGTGTTAAGTATCGCTCTGCTGGAATGTCGATAAGGCCATGAAAGATCTTGAAGAACATGACAAGGTGGTTCTTGGTCCGTCTTGATTCAAGTGTCTCCTATTCTAGATGGTCTAACATTGATGTTACGCTACTTGTGTTGTGATATCTGTTGGTCACATAACGGGCAGCTCTGCGTTGTACCAACTCGATCTTCTGTATGTGCTCCTGGGTTTAAGGGCTCCATACTGTGGAACAATATTCAAGCAGTGGTCTTACCATGGATCAATATGCTGAGGTCTTTGTACTTTCATTGCTTGACTCTCAGGTTTCGTCTCAGGAATCCCAGCATGCTATTTGTCTTTTTGACTGTCTGATCTATATGGCGGTTCCAGGAGAGATTTGAATGAAACTCCACACCAAGATATCTTGTATAATCTTCATTCTGCAAGATGTGGCCTTTTAATGTATAGTTCATAGGAGCTGTCTTTCTTGATCTTGAAATCCTGATCGCACTGCACTTGTCCGGGTGGAAAGTCATTCCCCACTTCTTTTCCCATGCTGCTAACTTATTGAGGTCATCTTGCAGTATGGCACTGTCATGTTGGTTCCGGATTCTTCTGTAGAGAATACAGAATCAGCAACTTTTTTAGAGTCCTGTGCTTGATTGGACGCAGTCTGGCAGGTCATTGATGAATAGCAAAAATAGCAGTTGGCCAAGAACCGTTCCCTGTGGTACTCCACTGATAACTGGTATGTTCTCTGATGCTGCTAGTAGTGGCAGACAAATTCTTAAGTCTAGCAGTTTATTCTCACAAGCCTCTAGATAGGAGAGCATAATTAAACATTTTATTTTATTTCTCAATCAAAACGTATTCTGTGGTTAAAGGACAGTCTCAATGAGATGGTTCTTTTGAGCACTCAAAACACATGTTTAAACTGATGAATGAGTTAATATTCACAATTTTATGCTCAAAATCTTGGTTTGTCTAGACCAATGTCCCAATTTGTAACCCTGGATAGAAATAATGTGTGTTTTTTTCTTCAACAGGAAAAATAATATTTTGTGAGAATTTTTTTCATTTTATAAAGGAAACAAACTATGGTTCTAATGTAGGACTTTAGTTTTAAGACTGTGTACCAAATATTTAATTTTCTTATTTCTCAACCAAAACATATGTTGTGGGTACTCAAAAGAACCGTCTCAATGAGACGGTTCTTTTGAGCACCCAAAACATATGTTAAAACTGATGAGTAAGAAACTATTTATAATTTTACTCTCAAAAATTGTGCTTATCTAAACCTATGTACGAGGGGTGATCAGAAAGTTCGCGGAAAAGTGCTATTAAATCGCATTGCTTTTATCGATTGCAATGAAAATTCATAAATATAAACTACAATTCATAGCAAGTTGACTGAAATTGAAATTAAGAACATGTGACGTCAGACGTATGAGCACGAGGCGCCGCTGTGATGTCACTTCGCTGGAACCGGCCCATCTGTACCCCTGGGTTGCATCTTGGGGCTAAAACTCGCAGTTGTGCTTGAAGTGATTGGTATTTTTAACGGAAAATAATGTTCCGTCATTCTTTGAACATAATATGAGGTTTTTATGTTATTCCGCTGTGTTATGCATTCAAATTAATAGGTTTCAGTCCGAAGGGCAGGCTTAAAATACGTCAATTTTTGGAGTTTTTGTAAATATTAAATAAAAAACTAATTTTCTTGTCAGTGTTCATCACAATAATTATAATATCAGATCTAACTATCAATATTAGATCTACTGTCCTGAAGAAGGGTGTTTTTCGAAGTTTGTAAATAGTTTATTTTAAAGAATTGACATGCCAAAAACAGGCAATGGGTTCATAGAAGTTGAATGCTTTGCCTTTTGACAGTATTGTTGTTCGTTTCGATTTAGAACACCATCCGTTAGATATAAATCTTTGAAAGTTTGCATAGAAGAGGAGTAAATATATCGTTAAATATGACTAGAACGCAGTATGGGCTCTCAGCGCTTAACAAAATTTTACAAAGTGTTGAAGTTTAAGTGGTTGTGTAGTAAAACATCAAAATGCAACGTAAAATGGGCCGGTGTTCGCTATATAGCGTTGCCTTGACAACAGCTGTAACGCACATTGACGACTAACATCAAGCATGTTGTAACCGATCAACTGCATATATGTTGCAGTATTATGTGCTATTATTCCAGCTCTATTGCTCAACCGATGTAGAAATGGCAGCATCTGTCCGCATATTTTTTGAACACCCCTCGTAATGTTTCTGAACTGTTGTAGATTATTTTCTGGAACTTGAAGATGAAAATGTTGGTAGGTGTATTACCATCACTGGGAGGGTACGTCTATGCTGCAAAGACATCACCCATGGATCCAGGTAAGATATCCTTGAACTAAATGTTCTACAATTTTACAAATCCTTACACATTTTGTTGTATCAACTAATATTTACTCAGGCCCCCAATAAAAGTGTGTTATCAAATAATAATTTTATGAGTTCTCAACCAAACATGTTTTGGGTACACAAAAGAACTGTTCCATTGAGACGGCTCTAAAGAGACGGTGTTTTTAGCACCTGAAGCAAATGTATAAGCTGCAGGATAAGAAAATTTATCATATGAAGTCGCGTCTGGGAGTGAAATAACGCCATGCATTAAAATTGAAGATTTACTGGAAAGGTTATGATTTCCATAACAACATTGCATACATAATGACAAAATTATAATGTTTTTACTGCAGAAATGAGATTTCAAAGTAATCTTATTGTCATATGATAAATAGAATCTAACATTCATGCTCTTGTATTATTGAATTTAATAAACTTGTTGCGAAAAAGAGATAAAATGCTCGGCAAGCCTCACATTTTATCTATTTTCCTCAACTCATTTAATAATTCATTAAACATGAGCACTCATGTAAGATCCTGTATATTTAAATCTCATGCCCAAAATGTTTGTTTATCTGGACCATTGTCTACACTTTCAAAGCAAGCCTTTAATGAATCTTCAGATTTTTGCGAGCATTCAAAATCTCATGAACAACAGAAATGTGACTAACAGATTACTATGATTATAAGCTATGCCGTTTTTGAATATCTAAACAGTGAGTATTGCACTGAAACGCACTACAATGGCGATAATAACATTGCCAGTATCCATGGCTAAGTTCCAGGTGTTAATTCAGGCGTGATCTCATTAGTTAACACAGATGTTTAGTGGAAATACATGTGACCAATAACTTGGCCCCGGGGGCGGGTAAATTGTCAATCAAAGGCTGTTTCACTATAGATATGGTGCAATTCGCCTTAAGAGCAGGCTGTAAAATCCACTGATGAAGTCCATAATTATTGGAAGAAACTAGTAAGGTATGTTGCGGTTTATTTATGCTTTTTATGCCAGTAAGCTATGCAGGTCAGCTTGATCTACACTGTTTAATCCTTATCTTACCAATCTTTTTTGTCCTAAAATGCCATCTGCTGCTTGTTACATCTGCTGCATATATTCAAATGCACTTTAAAATGTTTTTAACATTTAAGCAAACACTTTGAACCTTGACAAGACTGTGTCTAATGGATCAGTCTGATTTGGGTCCATGCTGGTTGCAATATGGGCTACCAAAGTACACAAGCAGATGAGAGAGCAGACAACATTGTCAGGTAAAGGGTTAAATCTTAACATGCTAGGTAATTTTTCATGTTCCGGTCTGTTGACTTTTTTTCTTTCTTCAAAATTAACTTTTATTTTCAAAATTCTTTCGGAAACACTATCAGAGTGTCAAACAGTTTGGATCCAGATCAAGACCGACATTGTGTAGGTCCTGATCTGGGTCCAAACTGTTTGCAAAGGTTATCAGCAGATGACAAAGGTCACTGCATATGTCCTTGATTTGTATTTCAGGAAGACTAGCACTAGGGTTAGGAGACAACATGATAAGACTGTGGAATCTGAATACCCCACCAGACATGTTTGATATTACTACACTATGGCAGGGTATAAGAGGAAAAGTTACAGCAGTAAGTATGAACATAGAACTGGAGGATTTCAGTAACTCTCAGCCCGCCAGTCACTACAATATGATAAGACTGTGGAACCTGAATACCCCACCAGACATGTTTGATATTACTACACTATGGCAGGGTATAAGAGGAAAAGTTACAGCAGTAAGTATGAACATAGAACTGGAGGATTTCAGTAACTCTTAGTCCGCCAGTCAGGACAATATGATAAGACTGTGGAACCTGAATACCCCACCAGATATGTTTGATATTACTACACTATGGCAGGGTATAAGAGGGAAAGTCACTGCAGTAAGTACTAAGTCATAAAAGAGAATATAATAGATACAATATGATAAGACTGTGGAACCTAAATACCCCACCAGACATGTTTGATATTACTACACTATGGCAGGGTATAAGAGGCAAAGTTACTGCAGTAAGTATGAACAGAGAACATGAGGATTTCAGTAACTATTAGCCCGCCAGTCACGACAATATGATAAGACTGTGGAACCTGAATACCCCACCAGATATGTTTGATATTACTACACTATGGCAGGGTATAAGAGGGAAAGTCACTGCAGTAAGTACTAAGTCATAATAGAGAACTTGAAGATTGTCTTTAAATGACATCTCCTAAACCATTGGACCAAAGTCAAAATGATTTCACAGGAATGTTCTTCATAATATACCCTACCAAAATTGCACAAACCCTTTGCTGTGCTGAATAAAATGGCTACCAGAGCTGAGAATAGAAAAAATTTCTATTCTTATTCTATTTATCTTTTCTATTCCATCTGAAAGGACATCCCCTTAACTTCTGGCCCAAATTAGCCAGGACTCTGGTGAGCAATTCAAGGCCACAGGACCCTCTTGTTCTGTTAGATGCAGCAAGAAAAGCATGGCACAATGTATCTACACATCACATTAGTGTGAATTGGCCTTAAGACAACAAAATTAACTTGACAAGCCTCAGGATTCATACGGTGATGCTTCTAGCAGCACCCCTCAACCATCAACAATACTTGAATAAGAAAAACAATTTATGATATGACATCGTGTCTGGGAGTGAAATAACGTCAGGCCTAAATGAAATAAATGTGTGGTTCCTGTTGCATACCAACAAAATTTAGGGTAGGTAGGTGGGGAAATTATTAAATTTTGTTATAACATTTACCAAAGAAAATAGTGACAAAATCTGAAAAAGTGGCCATTTTAGGTATTTTTTCTCGAAAGACCATTTTAATGTTTAGGGTAGGGTTAAAAAATTAGGGTAGGTAGGCAACAGGAACCACACATATATTTCATTTAAGCCTCATGCATTAAAATTGATAAACCACTAGTGGTTTACAGAATTTTGGGAAACGTTATGAAGTAACGCTTTTAACGTCAGGCATATGGCAAAATCCTAACGTTTTCACGCAAAAAACGATTATTTAAAAAAAAAATTAATCATATGATAAATAGAATCTAACATTTGTGCTCCTGTATTATTGAATTTATCAAACTTTTTGGGAAAAAGTGATAAAATGCTCGGCAAGCCTTGCATTTTATCTCTTTTTCTCAACTTGTTTAATAAATTAAATAAAACATGAGTACTCATGTAAGATCCTCTATTTATAATTGTCCTTATTAATTGTTTATATTTTACAGTTAAGCTGGCACCCTAAGAAGGAAGGATTATTGGCCTATGGCACTGAAGACGGCAGGGTAGGGATCTATGATACCCTTTCAAACAAGTAAGTAGACCAGCTAGACAAAGAAAATGAAACAATTTTTCAGTTTTCACTAATTTTCCAAAGGAGCCGCCTTGGTGTAGTGGATAAATCCCTTGCCTTGTAAACCAGGGGTCGCAGGTTCGATCCCCGGCTCACCAGTCTGTCGGTTGAGACTTTAAGCTGTGGCCCCATCTCCATATGACCTTAGCTGTTGGTGGGATGTTAAACACAAACACACAACTAATTTTCCATAATGTTTTAGACCAAATTTGAATAAGAGCATCAAAATTGAAAATTTTATCATATCGACGTTATTGACTCACCATGTATTAATAACTTTAAAACTGTAGATGCTTCATTTAGAGAAATTAAATTCAATTCCTGAACAAATGTAATACTTAACTAACACTAACTTATATACAAGGGTCACTATCCCAACTCACGACTAGTATTTAGTCTTTAACATCAAATAGGTTCCCAGTATACGTGTCTGGAACCTTGGGATACACATAGTGATTGAAAAACACTTCCTTAGTTTTCCATCTTCCTAATTGCATCGCAGTCTCAGGCAACATGCCTGTTTGAACAGCCATAGTGGCAGCAGTTGGGCGAAATGATTTCGCTGTGTACCCTAAAGAGGAGAGCCCCGCGGCAGAAATGGCCTCCTCAAGAATATTTCCAATTGTGTCACTTGATATGGCATGGTATGGAGGTTTCAAAGTAATGAACAATGGATTTGTTTCTTTAGGCCTGAATTCCTGAGTCCTTTCAATATACAATCTTAGACATTTGATTGGATCTGACAAATTATCATTTTTATTTGGGTGTATAGTCACTTCAAATCCCTGACGCTTACTGTCATTCTTTATACCCCAAAATGTTACTGACAAAGATCCATCCCCATTAAACTGAATGTCGCTTGTGGATAACACAGTTTTTTCCACACTTAAAGTCTTTGAATTAAACACCACTCCCTTGGGAGCCAAATCTGATGGCCTAGCCATAAAAACCAATGCTAACAAAGTCACTGTCTTTCGCCTAAGATCCTTTAAGCTCAAATTACAGTCAGGCCCAAGTTCGCGGAAATATTTAACAAACGCTTCAACTGGCATAGGACGAGTACGTTTCATAGGTTTCACTGTGCCCGTCTTAATCAAAGCAGTTACAAGTCTTTTAATTTCTGGATGGGCGGCGGGTGAGGTTTTTCCGAGTGCCTCAAAAAGGAACGATAATGCAGCAGATACAGTGCGGAGCACAGATTCTGGACGATCTGAAGCATCTGCTACTTCACATAAAAAGTTTGCTAAACACGGAATGTTGTTGTTATCTGAAAAGTCAATGTCACGAGCCTTGCAAAACTGTATATATCTATTAGCGTACATATTGTAAGTTTGTAATGTCGAATTAGCAATACTATATGCACTCTGTTTAGCTGCTCGAAGCGACCACCCTAGGCATCGGAGTCTAGACGACCACATATTCTCCACGCGTACAATTTCCAACGAACATTCTTTAAAGGTTCCGCCTTTGGGCCTATGGCCAATATAGTTCTTGGGCTCGTCGGGAGCCGAATGGGTTGATCTATAAGCATGCTTTATAGCCTCTGATACCAAAACTGACCTTCCCATTTTGGAGCTATCAAAGTGGCAATTGCTCCTTGACTCTGAATAATGTCTAGAACCTTGGGAATCAACGCGAATGGTGGATTTACATAATTGTTCTTTGATGCCCAGTCGGTTTGGGCTAACGTGTCCACTCCATGAGTCAACGGGTCCCAGAACATGGAATTGTATTCTGGTAAATGAGTCGTCATGAATGACGCGAAGCGATCGACCTGATGAGGTCCCCACACGCGATCTAAGAGTTGAAACAAATTTGGATGAAGCATCCACTCGTACGTTGAACTCATCCGCGATAATTGATCCGCTTTCCAATTTTCTACCCCAGACAGGTACGCTGCCTGTAAAGTTATTTTGTTCTCTATGGCCATCAAATGTATATCTCTCGCTAAACAGTCCAGCTCTGTTGAAGCTCCCCCGAACTTGTTCACAAAAGCTACCACTGTTATGTTGTCTGATAATATTTGAACATGCTTGTTTCTCAAAATCCTTCTGAAGGACATTAACCCCATATATACTGCTAACAGTTCTCGGTAGTTTGAACTCGAGTAGGCTACGCGGTTGTTCCAAAAGCCCTGAGCTTTCTGAGAGCCAGTCCATGCTCCCCATGCTATGCTAGATGCATCAGTTACTAATTGACAATCAATTGGTTTACATTCAACAATTACACCGTTCCACTGAGATAAAGATTCAAACCACCACTTCAAGTCATTTTTAGTACAAGAATCTAGCTTCAAAACATCTCTCCATGTTAACCTGGTTTTCAAAAGTCTATAAACATTGCGTAAAAGTAATTTAGCTGGTAGTATACATTTTGACATGGACACACATTGTCCTGCTATTCTAGCTAGGCCTCTAGCAGTAACCGATTGATGCTTCAAAACGCGACCTATGTCTTTCTTCACTTTACGTATTCTATTTGGAGTAACCTTAATAATAGTTCTACTGCACGTGTTATCAATCACATAACCAATGAATGTCTTTGATAGTGACGGAACCAAATCTGATTTCTCAAAGTTTATTGTCCACCCTAACGACTGAAGTAGATCAATGAACAAATTCCTATGTTCATATACAAGGTTTAATGGTGCAAACACAATAAAGTCATCCACATATAATACAGTGCGTATACCTATAGACCTAAGGTAGGTAATGACAGGCCTTAACACTTTATTGAAAAAATAAGGCGAGCAACAATGTCCAAATGGAAGGACAGTCCAACGATAGTACTGATTGTTAAATTTAAACCCTAGGTAGTCTCTCTGATTAATGTTGACCGGAACATGAAAAAATCCATTTTTTAAATCAGCAGTTATCATATAGTCCCCTGGTTTTACACAGTTCTTAACAGTTTCAATGTCTTCATATTTAAACTTTGGAGCTATACATTTATTATTTAATGTTCTCAAATCTGTAATTAAGCGAAATGAACCATTCTTCTTTTTTACACAACCAATGGGTGACACACAGAGGGGTACATAATCACATGTTTCTATGTAGCCCAACAAAAGTAGATCCGAAACTTCTTTATGCAGGAAAGCAGTCTCATTTTGACTGAAATGTTTATTATTATACTCGAAACCCTGAATGTCTTGTGAAAACGGAAATATTACACCTTCATTAACCCATTCTAAAATTTGTGATGAACTGCCAATTTTTACCCAATTGTCAAAATGTTCCGTTAAAGGGTTCTTCATAACATTAAAAAATTAATTATCATTGTTGCGATTGTCAAAGTTGGGAGTACGGAAACGTTCACCTCTCAACGCGTTAAAATGATCCGTTCCACGTCCTCTATAACCACCGCGGTATCCACCACGATAACCACCCCGGTAACTTGTGTCAAAGTACGACCCACGGTTCCCTTTGTAGGATTGTTGGTGTGATTGTGACGGTTTTTGGGCATAGCCCGATAGTTCAGCCGCAATTTTCACGTTCTGAATATTGTCTGCCGTAAAACCGGAGTTGTTTTTCTGTAATGATCTGAAAAACTGAGCTGTGTTATTGTCAAATTTGCCTTTTACTAACAGTGCAGCATATTCATCCTGTAAGTACTTTATATTGGCCAACAACACTGTTGTAAGGGGTCCCAAGTCAACTGGCTTGCTAGTGTCTTCTGAACCCAAGAATTTCAAACAAGTTTCTACATATCTTCCACATTTTGAGAGGATGTTTAGTGCAGGTTGGTCTTCCCTTTTAACTCCAGATCTAGAATCATGTAGTTTGTATGAGGGTGGCAATATCACTCTGTCGAGTGAGGATTTCAATGCATTGAACCGTTCCTGAAGCTCATCGGCCTCAGAACCATTGGCTGCAGCTTGTGGGCTGGGACCATGTATTATTCTATCCCTACTTGTGGATTCAAGGCTGGCCCGGTCTGGCAAATCAAAGCTACTTTCTTTACGACCACGTGGGATATCTAACGAGGGACTACTTTCACTGGGATCGACCCGGTTTGATCGTCGCTCAGAGTGTTCTAAACGATCTAATCTGGACAAAATTTCCGATTTATCATCTGTAGCTACACCACTATCGTATCGCTGTGTTCTATCTCCTTCATTTTCGTTGTCCCTCATCGTCTTGGTCTTTGACCCCCTCTGGTGATTTTGCACGCGGAATCGAGAATGATATTCCTATGCACTACCGGTGCGTAGGTAAACATATACTATGTAAAATATTCACATTATGAATAGAATTGAATTAATACGTTCCCCATAACTAAGAAGATCATTCATGATTTTCAGTTTGTTTATCAGTATTATTCCCTTAAAAATTAATACCACTGAACCAACAATAGGCAGGCCTCTAGATAAGAGTGTGTAATTTTAAGAAATAGATTCTTGCTCAAAGTGATTTATCACTGGTTGCAGGTCAGGTGTTTAAGTTGATAAATCATGAGTTTTAGTGATTCATCCACTTACCAGTGCTTTATTAAGCAACAAATCAATCTATTTTATTCTAACAAAAAAAAACATTGAAAATATTATCGTTTCCTCAGTATATAAAGATTCTGCCATCTTAAACAGAGCATTAGAATTTCCCATAAATATTGTTTGGACAGAAACATGTATTTTTATGTACATTTTGAACGTGCCTTAGTTTTAAAAACGATGCTACCCCGTCTAATGTCAATATTGAAAGGCTGTATGTGATAGTTGACGTCATAAAAAATCAAACTGGCATCTGAATTACATCACACTAGTCTGTGTAGTGATTTGTCAACCAATCATATCATCATATATCATAATCGGATTTTTGATTAACGTGCAGGTGCAGGGGCATCATCCACATCAGTGGGCCCCTTTTCAGGTAACTGGCTAGCTGCACGCATAGCAGATCTCACACCTGATCTCCAGGTGCTCCTTTCTTGAGGGTCAACTGTGGTGAGCTTCCACTCAGGGCAGTCTTTCTCTGTCAGTTTCTTCCATGTTTGCTTTGGCCTCCCTGCCCCCCGCTTGCCATCAATCTGCATATCATATGCTGTTCTGATTGCACCACTTGAACGAGCCACATGCCCAAACCAGCGAAGCCTTCTCTCTCTCAAAATGAGGTCGAGATCATCAAGCTGAAGCTTTGCCAGTAGCTCGCTTGACCTTACCCTGGCCACATCCTCTGGCTTGATACTGCAGATCTGTCTGATCATGGCCCTATCATTGCGTTGCAAGCGCTGCAGGTTCGTCTTGGTAAGTGGCCAAGTTTCACTGGCATGGAGCATGGCGCTCCGCACGCAAGAGCTGTACACATGGCCAAGGGTCTTGTAAGAGAGGTGGCGGGATGTGAGAACTGGTAGTAGCTCCCTGAACTTCTTCCAGGCGGTTTTCACACAAGTGGTGACCGCCATTTCACAGCCTCCACCAGCAGAAAGCATGTCACCAAGGTAGCAGAAGGAAGCTACCACCTCAAGCTTATCAGGTCCAACCTGGACTTCACTCTGTGGTCTGCCGTCAATAGGGCGAGCATTTCCCATGCACCGTGCACACCTATAATCAGGATTTGGTGATCGCTGAAATTAAATCGCTGAATTTATCAATTGACTATATAGGCGATCAGTGTTAGACTAAAGGTTAATTTTATTATCTCTCAACCTAAACATATGTTGTAGGTACTCCAAAGAACTGTCTCAATGATACAGTTCTTTTGAGCATTTAAAAACAAATGTTTAAACTTATGGATAAAAAAATCAATTTTACGCTAAACAATATTGGCTTATCTGAACTAAAACTATGGGCAGTTGCCATGGGCACACCACGATAAGGTGCTAGTTATGATCCTGCTTGTTGATATGTTTACAGACCACCTCAGATCTCCACCACTTACCATAAAAAAACTGTGAATGTTGTATCATAGTTTTGACCCTGCTTGTTGATATGTTTACAGACCATCTCAGATCTCCACCACTTACCATAAAAGAACGGTGTATTTTGTATCATAATTTTGATCCTGGTTGTTGCTATGTTTACAGACCTCCACAGATCTCCACCACTTACCATAAAAGAACTGTGTATGTTGTATCATAGTTTTGATCCTTCTTGTTGATATGTTTACAGACCATCTCAGATCTCCACCACTTACCATATAAGAACTGTGTTTGTTGTATCATAGTTTTGATCCTTGTTGTTGATATGTTTACAGACCTCCACAGATCTCCACCACTTACCATAAAAGAACTGTGTGTGTTGTATCATAGTTTTGATCCTTCTTGTTGATATGTTTACAGAACACCTCTGATCTCCACCACTTACCATAAAAGAACTGTGTGTGTTGTATCATAGTTTTGACCCTGCTTGTTGATATGTTTACAGACCATCTCAGATCTCCACCACTTACCATAAAAGAATTGTGTATATTGTATCATAGTTTTGACCCTGCTTGTTGATATGTTTACAGACCATCTCAGATCTCCACCACTTACCATAAAAGAACTGTGAATGTTGTATCATAGTTTTGATCCTACTTTTTGATATGTTTACAGACCTCCTCAGATCTCCACCACTTACCATAAAAGAATTGTGTATGTTGTATCATAGTTTTGACCCTGATGGTTGATATGTATACAGACAATCTCAGATCTCCACCACTTACCACAAAAGAACTGTGTATTTTGTATCATAATTTTGATCCTGGTTGTTGATATGTTTACAGAAAACCACAGATCTCCACCACTTATCATAAAAGAACTGTGTATGTTGTATCATAGTTTTGATCCTGGTTGTTGATATGTTTACAGACCACCTCAGATCTCCACCACTTACCATAAAAGAACTGTGTATGTTGTATCATAGTTTTGATCCTGTTTGTTGATATGTTTACAGACCTCCACAGATCTCCACCACTTACCATAAAAGAACTGTGTGTGTTGTATCATAGTTTTGATCCTGGTTGTTGATATGTTTACAGACCATCTCAGATCTCCACCACTTACCATAAAAGAACTGTGTATGTTGTATCATAGTTTTGATCCTGGTTGTTGATATGTTTACAGACCTCCACAGATCTCCACCACTTACCATAAAAGACTTGTGTATGTTGTATCATAGTTTTGATCCTGTTTGTTGATATGTTTACAGACCTCCACAGATCTCCACCACTTACCATAAAAGAACTGTGTGTGTTGTATCATAGTTTTGATCCTGGTTGTTGATATGTTTACAGACCACCTCAGATCTCCACCACTTACCATAAAAGAACTGTGTATGTTGTATCATAGTTTTTATCCTGCTGTTGATATGTTTACAGACCACCTCAGATCTCCACCACTTACCATAAAAAAACTGTGTATGTTGTATCATAGTTTTGATCCTGTTTGTTGATATGTTTACAGACCACCACAGATCTCCACCACTTACCATAAAAGAACTGTGTATGTTGTATCATAGTTTTGATCCTGGTTGTTGATATGTTTACAGACCACCACAGATCTCCACCACTTATCATAAAGGAACTGTGTGTGTTGTATCAAAATTTTGATCCTGCTTGTTGATATGTTTACAGACCACCACATATCTCCACCACTTACCATAAAAGAACTGTGTATGTCGTATCATAGTTTTGACCCTGGTTGTTGATATGTTTACAGACCACCATAGATCTCCACCACTTACCATAAAAGAACTGTGTATGTTGTATCATAGTTTTGATCCTGCTGTTGATATGTTTACAGACCACCACAGATCTCCACCACTTACCATAAAAGAACTGTGTATGTTGTATCATAGTTTTGATCCTGTTTGTTGATATGTTTATAGACCACCATAGATCTCCACCACTTATCATAAAAGAACTGTGTATGTTGTATCATAGTTTTTATCTTGCTGTTGATATGTTTACAGACCACCATAGATCTCCACCACTTACCATAAAAGAACTGTGTATGTTGTATCATAGTTTTTATCCTGCTGTTGATATGTTTACAGACCACCTCAGATCTCCACCACTTACCATAAAAAAACTGTGTATGTTGTATCATAGTTTTGATCCTGTTTGTTGATATGTTTACAGACCACCACAGATCTCCACCACTTACCATAAAAGAACTGTGTATGTTGTATCATAGTTTTGATCCTGGTTGTTGATATGTTTACAGACCACCACAGATCTCCACCACTTACCATAAAAAAACTGTGTATGTTGTATCATAGTTTTGATCCTGTTTGTTGATATGTTTACAGACCACCTCAGATCTCCACCACTTACCATAAAAGAACTGTGTATGTTGTATCATAGTTTTGATCCTGGTTGTTGATATGTTTACAGACCACCACAGATCTCCACCACTTACCATAAAAGAACTATGTATGTTGTAACATAGTTTTGATCCAGGTTGTTGATATGTTTACAGACCACCACAGATCTCCACCACTTACCATAAAAGAACTGTGTATGTTGTATCATAGTTTTGATCGTGCTTGTTGATATGTTTACAGACCACCACAGGTCTCCACCACTTACCATAAAAGAACTGTGTATGTTGTATCATAGTTTTGATCCTGCTTGTTGATATGTTTACAGACCACCTCAGATCTCCACCACTTACCATAAAAGAACTGTGTATGTTGTATCATAGTTTTGATCGTGCTTGTTGATATGTTTACAGACCACCACAGATCTCCACCACTTACCATAAAAGAACTGTGTATGTTGTATCCTGGGGACCACATCCGGACAGTGGAGAAGGTGAGAAAATAGTTTTAACTCTGTTCCTGCAATTCATGACTTTTCAGGGTTCAAGCTGGACCCTGACAGTAGGGAGAAGTGACTTCTTCCAGGAAAATTAGGGAGAAGTGACAGTCAGATAGGGAGAAGTTATAGCGCAAAATCATGGCATTTTGTGTCAATTTAAAAGAAAATTAGCCATTACACATACTATTGCCATTTAAGGTCTTGTGAATCTTCAAAAAAACTTTTTTTTAACTCTTCCTGATTGAGAAGACATAATGAGAGAAACAGAATGCCGAAACCCCCATGAAAAAAATCCAAATAGTAACCAAGATATGAATATTTCAATATTTAATTAGATAAAAATATGAAAGAGGATCATATGATGCCATTTGAGCTTTTTTGAAATATTTGAATTTAATATTTTTCACTTATTTAACATTATTTAATGTTTTATTTGGAAAGTGATTCCTTATGCTAAAATACATCATTTCATATATATGTTTAATTGCACTGTTTTTAATTGCTTAGAAATAGCACTACATTAAAAAAAACATGTTGAAAAATAAAGTCTAAACAATAATGTGGGCGGGGCTTATTTTGCTAATTTGCATAATTCTAAAACCATCATAACTTACGACTTGGTTAGAATTTTAGATGGTGGTTTCAGCATTTTTTTTCTCATTCGATGTCATTAAAATCAGAGTTTCAAAAATGTTTTTCGAAGATTCACAAGACCTTTAAATGGAAGGAGAAATAATATGCAGTGGTAGTAGATCGTCACCACAGCTTGTGTTTGTGTGGTGGCTGAATGAAATTACTAAAAAAATTGCGGAAGACTCCCACTTCTCCCTGGGTCCCATTTAGGGCAAAATTTTGGCCCTAGGGCGACTATTTTGCCCTAGTCACCCCCTAGCTTGTTCCCTGCTTTTGTAGTTTCTTATGAACTTTTGACAGCAGTTTAACCTTATGAAACTTACCAGGTTGACCCTTTGGTACTGAAACATGAAAAATGGGCCCATCAGAATATATAAATATGGCGTACAAAACTTTTTTCATGCTTTTTGTTCTTTTTGCTATGGCTGATCTTTGGGCAGCTACTGCTTATTATTGAATCAAATCCAAGCATCACCTGTAAGCAGTTGTAAAATTTTTATGGGATAAATTGAGCCTCACCAGAGGCACTGTGTTGTGTCCTTGAGCAAGACACTTTATCCTCTGCTTAGTACTGGTTAAACCCATGAAGACCCGTCTGGACATGGCTGAAAAATTGTTGACTGGGATGTAAAGAAACAAACAAAACATACAATTTTAAGGGATAACTGTTCAAAATGTTCATTTGGGGAGGTATATCTACAGAATTATGGTTGTTTAATCAAGCCTGTCATAGCATCAACATATGCTGTGATCAAGACGGGAATCATCTTTCAGTTTAACCTTATTGAAATTTCTTTTGCTTTGTTTGTTTGTTTTGTTGCTTTACGTCCCAAGTCAACAGCTATGGTCATTGCGGGACGGTCAGTTCACCTAACCACACTTTTTCCTGGGCAAGCTTGAACAAGCAGTTAACCAGTACTTCGTGCACATACTTTCGCTTGTAACTGACAACAACCCTTTTTGAACGATTCAGCGGAAGGGAGGAGAATGACTGTAGAAATTATTTCATGATCAATCTCCACGAAAGTATGGGACCAGGCCGGGATCGAACTCGCAACCCCTGGATCTGCAGTCAGACTCGCATCTGTTGCCAGACACGTTACCAACTGCGCTACGCGGCCCGGTGAAATTTCTTTTGCCACATGAAAACTGACACATTGACACTTCAGATGTCTAATGTATCTGACACAATTCATTATCATGTCTGTGAACTTAAAATGCTCAGACTAACGTGACCTTTGATATAGGCCCTTATTTCAAAACTTGCTTCAGTTGACTATAGAATTGCATTTCTTTTGCTATCCATTCCTGAAATATGCAGCAGTTTTTATCAACTTTGGTGCTGAATTTAAACTAATAGTGGTATATAAAGAATACTAGGTGAGTGTCTTTTGATATCAAGTTTACCAGGCAAGGCTTTGAGAATGCTTTTTGAATCGCTCGGCAAACCTCGCGATGTAAACAAGCGTTCTCAAAGCCTCGTCTGGTAAACTTGATATCAAAAGACATGAGCCTGGTATTCTATTTATCAGTTTACCTATTGTTTCACTCTTCAAATCAGCGATTATGAAGTAATTTTTTATTTTTGTGTTGATACAGCGTCATTAGCGACGTCATTCAAAAAGTGCAATGTCATCATGACCTGCTAAAAGCATATGACAAGAGATGGAAAATTTTTACCTGGCAACTAGCAACAGCTCATACCCGAGGTAACTGATATTATCTGGTACTGATTTTTTTCTAGACGAAAAAGGGAGAGGTTATGTGGTGTACAGCGTTGGTGATGGTAACATTATTGTGCATGATCCTAAAAATCTTCGAGAGGAAGCGGCCATCCTTAGTAAGCTGATATACACAGCCAATCCACAATATGTTGTAAGTAATCTTGTACAGTTCACTCCTTTTATAATGCTTAGTTTTGGGGTCCATAGGAATAGATTGTGTTATAAGTGAATCATGTTATAGTGAGATGATTTGACAAAGGAACTATAGGAAAATGACCATTTCATGATCATTTTCCTATTCTGCGACTTCTGTCATCTGCTGATAACCTATACAAACATTTTGAATATAGATAAGGATCGACAGGCCGAAGTGAAATGATCCACTGAAGTTTTCTCCCCTGTTTAGAGCATAGACGTACCTTATAATACTTAGTGGAATGCTACCTTATTGTCATAGATGATAGACAGTGTAATTATTACCATTTACAATGCTTTATTAGTATATTGCCATCCATGATACTCATCGGGTATATTGCCATCCATGATACTCATTGGGTATATTGCCATCCATGATTCTCATTGGGTATATTGCCATCCATGATACTCATTGGGTATATTGCCATCCATGATTCTCATTGGGTATATTGCCATCCATGATACTCATTGGGTATATTGCAATCCATGATACTCATTGGTATATTGCCACCCATGTTACTCATTGGGTTTATTGCAATCCATGATACTCATTGGGTATATTGCCATCCATGATACTCATTGGGTATATTGCCATCCATGATACTCATTGGGTATATTGCAATCCATGATACTCATTGGGTATATTGCCATCCATGATACTCATTGGGTATATTGCCATCCATGTTACTCATTGGGTTTATTGCAATCCATGATACTCATTGGGTATATTGCCATCCATGATACTCATTGGGTATATTGCCATCCATGATACTCATTGGGTATATTGCCATCCATGATACTCATTGGGTATATTGCAATCCATGATACTCATTGGTATATTGCCATCCATGTTACTCATTGGGTTTATTGCAATCCATGATACTCATTGGGTATATTGCCATCCATGATTCTCATTGGGTATATTGCCATCCATGATACTCATTGGGTATATTGCAATCCATGATACTCATTGGTATATTGCCACCCATGATACTCATTGGGTATATTGCCATCAATGATACTCATTGGGTATATTGCCATCCATGATGCTTATTGAGTTTATTGCCATCCATGATACTCATTGGGTATATTGCAATCCATGATACTCATTGGGTATATTGCCATCCATGATACTCATTGGGTATATTGCAATCCATGATACTCATTGGGTATATTGCCATCCATGTTACTCATTGGGTTTATTGCAATCCATGATACTCATTGGGTATATTGCCATCCATGATACTCATTGGGTATATTGCCATCCATGATGCTTATTGAGTTTATTGCCATCCATGTTACTCATTGGGTTGATTGCCATCCATGATACTCATTGGTATATTGCCATCCATGATACTCATTGGGTATATTGCCATCCATGATACTCATTGGGTATATTGCAATCCATGATACTCATTGGGTATATTGCCATCCATGTTACTCATTGGGTTTATTGCAATCCATGATACTCATTGGGTATATTGCCATCCATGATACTCATTGGGTATATTGCCATCCATGATGCTTATTGAGTTTATTGCCATCCATGTTACTCATTGGGTTGATTGCCATCCATGATACTCATTGGGTATATTGCCATCCATGATACTCATTGGGTATATTGCAATCCATGATACTCATTGGGTATATTGCCATCCATGATACTCATTGGGTATATTGCAATCCATGATACTCATTGGGTATATTGCCATCCATGATACTCATTGGGTATATTGCAATCCATGATACTCATTGGGTATATTGCCATCCATGATACTCATTGGGTATATTGCAATCCATGATACTCATTGGGTATATTGCCATCCATGATACTCATTGGGTATATTGCAATCCATGATACTCATTGGGTATATTGCCATCCATGATACTCATTGGGTATATTGCAATCCATGATACTCATTGGGTATATTGCCACCCATGTTACTCATTGGGTTTATTGCAATCCATGATACTCATTGGGTATATTGCCATCCATGATACTCATTGGGTATATTGCAATCCATGATTCTCATTGGGTGTATTGCCATCCATGATTCTCATTGAGTTTATTGCCATCCATGTTACTCATTGGGTTGATTGCCATCCATGATACTCATTGGGTATATTGCCATCCATGATACTCATTGGGTATATTGCCATCCATGATACTCATTGGGTATATTGCCATCCATGTTACTCATTGGGTTTATTGCCATCCATGATGCTCCATTTGGTATATTGCCATTTATAATATTCATTGGTATATTGCCATCCATGTTACTCATAAGGTATATTGCCATCCATGATACTCATTTTGTATATTGTAATCATTATTACTCATTGGGTTTATTGCCATCTATGATAGTCATTAGGTATATTGTCATCTATGATACTCATTGGTATATTGCCATCCATGTTACTCATTGGGTATATTGCCATCTATTATACTCATTAACTAATTGCCGTCCATGCTACTCATTGGGTGTATTGCCATCCATGATACTCATTGGTATATTGCCATCAATGTCATTCATTGGGTGTATTGCCATCCATGATATTCATATGGTGTATTGCCATTTATAATCCAATTGTAAGCTACATGATTATTGACATTCATGATACATTTGTACTCCATCTCACTATTAATTGCCATTCATAATATGCAGTGGTTTTCTGGCCATTTACAGCTTACATTATATGTGACTCATTGGAAGAGAATCTGTCTTCGGCCTTTTGGATAAAGTCAGTCTGCTCAGCTATAAAAACAAACTAGAAAATTGAAATTTTGCTTGTAGCAAGTTTAGATATGGTACTTTTTATAAGCGAAAAAAGGCGCGTATCTGACTGCGCTTGGGCCGCGTAGCGCAGTCAGTAACGTGTCTGGCTACAGATGCGTGTCTGACTGCAGATCCAGGGGTCGCGAGTTCGATCCCAGCCCGGTCCCATACTTTCGTGGAGATTGATCATGAAATAATTTCTACTGTCATTCTTCTCCCTTCTGCTGATTTATTCAAGAAGGGTTGTTGTCAGTTACAAGCGAAAGTATGTGCACGAATTACTGGTTAACCGCTTGTTCAAGCTTGCCCAGGAAAAAGTGTGGTTACGTGAACTGACTGTCCCGCAATGACCATAGCTGTTGACTTGGGACGTAAAGCAACAAACAAACATCTGACTGCGCTTATGTGCAGGCTGGTCTGCACCTTTGTTGTTTGCAAGCCCTAAAGGCAGATTTACTTGCATCGCGGCCCATATGATAACTCCCCTCAGGGATTTTCCTAGGCCTGATTTGGGGCAGAATAACGGACCCTTCCCAATTAAAAAATGAGCAAACACTTCCCAAAATGGTGTATATTATTCGCAATTTCTTAGTTCTACATTTTGGTGAATATCTCATGAAAATCAGATCAAAAATACCAAAGTTACAGATGCATGAAAATTTGCATAAAAATGTTAATGAAAACATGTTTTCATTTACATTTTTATGCAATTTTTCATTAGTTTTTATGGTATGCCATTAAAGCATCAGATATGTTACAGCCTTTCGCTGCTAATTTCTTATACGGTTTTTAATCCAGTTCTAGTATTCCCAATTTGATGGTCCTAATGCTTTTTCCCCCAAAATTCAACAGGCCCCTGGCCCTGACTTCAGAAAGGTGTGAAAATCCCTGCCCCTCTGTGTTACAGGTGAGAAAAGTTGTGAGAAGTGAAGTTAGCTGGAGCCCTGACTATCTAGTGCTTGCTGTTGGTAATGATGATGGGTATGTCATAGGTTTAGATAAATAAAATCTTTCAGCGTAAAATTGTAAATATTTTCTTACCTATAATTTTAAGCATATGTTTTGGTTGAGAAATATGAAAACTATTTTTCTGGTATACACACTCGACTCAACTGAGCATGAAATTTTAAAATTGATTCTGCTCATAAATGTTAAAATGACAACTATTGTTGGCATTTTAACATTTATTTATCAGCATGATGAATGCTCTGTCCATTAAGTGTTTCAACGAAAGAAATATGTTTATTTTTTTCAGAATTTTAGTTTTCATGAGCAGTTGAAGTTTTATAACTTCAGGCCTAGACTAGCATTTCTTCTCTTTCAAGCACCTCAAGATACAACTTATAACCAAGGTCCTATTCCGAATGTCCATGGCTATCAGTAGGACTTGTAACACCTACAGAAAAATTTGCAGCTGCCCAAATTAAGCTATTAAAAGAAAATAAAGTACCATTGTCACATTTATAGGCCCAAAGTGTATGAAGAAAATTCATTTTTAAGGGCAGTTTGGTTGAGTTTTCCCAAGCAATACTTTTTCAGTCATGTGGGGATGCAGTTTAGAGGCAATACTTCTGCCTTAAAATGAATACTCTTAAACTCATTAAACCGATTCATTATACGATGTGAGCCTTAGGGAAAGCCTGTTTATTTATGCCTTATTCAAACAGCTAAATTTTACAACCTGATGAGATTTTTCAAAGGAAGTAAAGGTATGACAAATAATAAAAATCAGTCCAATCAGGGTTTACACTGTTTGCTCATGCAAATTTGCCTGAAAATATGGTGTAAAAATAGGGATCACACATATTTTTTCATGCATTAACATTTGTCGGGTCCCTTGGAAGCTGTTTGAACAAGAGGCCAAGTGTTTAAACATCTCCTGAGTAACCTGGCAAGTGTTAATGCAATGAAACAAACATGTGTGATCGTTATTCTTGCATATTTTATCTTACTAAATTTGTACTGAAAACGCTGCTAAAACATTAAAATGTCCCTTTTCTTACTCTGGATTTCTCTACACAATGGCGTCGGAAGTAAACTTTAGAACGTCATAACGTCGGCACAATGTCAATGATTTCCCAAACAAAAGCATCGGCGAAATGATCAGTCTGGTCCATAATGCTTTCCGCATAACCTCATGCAAACAATTTGGGGCTCGTTTTAAGTATTTTCAAGTTTAAAGCCATGTTCAAACAGCATGTGAATCTCCTGATTTGAACATGGAGTTTCGTTCATTTGACAATGGGTTAAAACAGCTATATGAATAAGTATCTATGCAAGAATTCAGTATACAATATGGTCCTTTATGCGAGATAACATGACTGTTGAAACAAACAACAAAGGCGCAGATCAGCCTGTGCATGCAACCACGCAGTCTGACCAGCCCTGTCATTATTCACTGTCTGGAGAATATTATGCCTCCACTTTCTAGACATACAATTTTGATCTTCTATCTAGTCTCTACAGCCCAGCAGACTGGTTTTTGTCTCACTTTATCTGAAATCCAGAAGACAGGTTTTTCTTGTGCTGAGGCCAATATTGTAGCTTTACTAAATTAATCCTTTTTTTCATGTTTCTCATGGGTGAAAGTTTTCAGGATTATTCCTTAATTCAGGATTTTGAGGCTGACTTTCTATGAAAAGTTTCACTGCGTTGTGGTTCTTGAGCCAGACACATTTATCCTAGCTTAGTACTGGTTCAACCCAGGAAGACCCGTCCCATTTAGCTGAAAGATTGTTGGTGGGACGTAATAAATCAAATCAAACAAAAAATTCTATGACAGGTCAGCCTCAAAATGCTGAATTGGGGAGGTTATATTAGGTTCTCAGATTTATATTCAGTCTGTCTACAGACAATTGACCATTTAAACTTCAAATTGTGAATATTTAGTGGGCATATTGCAAGTTTTACAATAGCATTTTCGAAAGTTCTGGATTTGGAAATTTTGAAATTTCACCCTATGGATTCTATATGGGCCTCGACACGAGGAAAAACCTATCTTTGGTGTTTGCGAACAACAAAGACGTAGACCAGCCTGCGCATCCGCGCAGACTGATCAGTGCCTTTGTTATTCATTTATTGGAAGGTATCATATTTAAACTTGCTACAAGCAAATTTTCTTGCTCGTCTCTGTAGCTGAGGAGACTAGTTTGAGTCTCGCTTTGTCGGAAACCCCTGAAGACAGATTTTATAGTGTCGAGGCCAATATAAGCCCCAGTTGCACATTTCCGATTCTGGCCATAGAAAGTCGGCCTCAAAATGCTGAATTTAGCTAAATCTAAAAGCTTTTATAGTTTATGACTTTATTACATGTATATTTTTACCATTTAAACTTGCAATTATTTATATCTTATATGCATACTGCAAGTTCAAGAGTTGAATTTCTTAAGTTTAGGATTTTGGAATTTTTGAACTTTCACATATGAGCCGCGACATGAGATTTCCAACAATGTGGTATGTGCGACCAGCAAAGCCTCAGATCAGCTTGCGCATACGTGCAGTCTGATCAGAGCCTTTGCTAGTCGCTTGAATATTCTATGACTGTTAAGCTACTGACTGAACATCATTTGGAGTTTCTAAGCTTAAAAGGAGGCTACACAGGCTTGTCTGATTCTACACTTGTCAAAATGCCACATTGTTGGAAATCACATGTCGTGGCTTGTATTGTTCGTATTTAATTTCAGAACTGTTGAGTTGTTTAAGTTGCCTGGTTTCCTGCATGTGATGACAGTACAGGTGCACCACAAACTGATCAACAGTATACAGTGGCATCCCTATGTTACCATGGAAACACCTGGTGGCTCTCCATACAAATACTGGCTGGCTACGGGATCTACAGAGCAAATGGTGTCAGTTGTTGATGTCTCAAAAGTCTTTGGTAAGATAAAAGAAATGAAGATTTAAAAAAAATGAGAGTAAAACTGAGAATATTTTCTTTTCTATCAGTTTTAACTTTTTTTTTTGATGCTCAAAAGTACTGTCTCCTTGAGACGGTTCTTTTGAGTACCCACAATATACATTTTGGTTGGGAAATAAGAAAATTAATTTTTAACTGCACACTCTTATCTAAAAGCCTGTTATATGTATATTGAACATTTTTAACCCTTTACTCCATAAGCTATTTTTAGATCATGACATCATTTTCTATTTTTGACAACATTGAAGAAATTCAAGAAAAATTGAAGTTAAGTTTAGAATACTTTTGAAAATATTTTCAAATACTTGATATTTCAAAGGCGTCAAATGGCGTTATTATGTGAATTTTAATGTCATGTGATAGATAGAATCTAACATTTGTGCTCCCCTATTATTGAATTTATTAAATTTGTTGTATATAAGAGATAAAATGCTTGGCAAGCCTCGCATTTTATCTCTTTTCCCCAACTTGTTTAATAAATTCAATAAAACATGAGCACTCATGTAAGATCCTCTATTTATAAACAAGAATAAATTGAATGATTTATCAACAGATACTATGTCCCCGGAGGAAGGGCCACTCCATGTCACTGAGTGTTTGAAGAAACTGGTGGGTCACAGTAACAGAGTCACCAATCTTGCCTGGAGTCCACACAGAGATGGGGAGTTGGTGTCTGTCTCATTTGATGGAAATGCCATTTTAAGTAGAAGCCCAAAAAATATGAACCGTGACATGTGATTTCCAACAATGTGGTAGTTGGACATGTATAGACTCCGACGAGCCTCTAGAGTTTCCTTTTAAGCTTAGAAACTCCAAATGATGTTAGGTCAGTGGCTAAAGAGTCATAGAATGTTCAAGCGACTAGCATAGGCTCTGATCAGACTGGCTGGTCTGAGCCTTTGCTGCTCGCACATTCCACATTGTTGGAAATCTCATGTTGTGGCTCATATCATTACGATCCAATTAAGAAAACGAATAACAACACTTATTTGTCCACTCATAAGAAAGTTGTAGGCATTTAGAAATTTAAAGTTGGCTGAGGAAAGTCAATGGAGAATGCAGAGGTCATCTGATTTCACCAGTGAGAAGATGTTTCATGTGTGAAAATATAACTTGAAATATTCATTTTGTGTATGTTAAACTAATATTATACTATTATGGACTTTTTATCTGGTATACATGATGTGATATGCCCCAGAAAAAATAACCTTGACCGAGGCTGTAGGCGAGGTCAATATTTATTTTTTCTGTTGCATACCGCATCATATACACCAGATGTTTTATTATATGAGCTAGTGCATGAGATTTCCACCTATGTGGCATTTTGACATGTGTAGACTTGGACAAGCCACTGCAGCCTCATTTTAAGCTTAGAAACTCCAAATGGTGTTCAGTCAGTAGCTTAACAATCATAGAATACTCAAGCGACTAGCAAAGGCTCTGATCAGACTGGGCGTATGCGTAGGCTGGTCTGAGCCTTTGCTGGTCGCACATACCACATTCTTGGAAATCTCATGCACTGGCTCAGCCCAATTTATAATGCATCAACAGTCAACCTACTTAAGTTTGACCTATCTATCAATAGTAGTATTTCCGTCTTTCTGCCATAATATAGGTGCACAGAAATCCCACAAAAATTTGACTGCAACACTTATGTTTACATGAATATCTGACGTTTTTTAACGAACAGAAAAGATGTACCTCTATCTAACCTCACTAAAGCGTATACATGATGTCATAAATGAGTGACAAAATCACACACAATTTTCTGTCAATTATACAAGAAATAATCCACACACTGTTTCACCATTCATATGTGCTCTATGGACTTAAAAACTTCAACTGTGTCTGACTCTCAATGCCTTCAAAAATTTATTCCATTGGATACAATAATGAATTAGAACGCCTTCATGGTCATGAATCCTGTTTGCTGAAGAGTTTTGACCATTTTGAATGCAATTTGGTACATGGAGTATCTAATATTTTCAGTTGAAAAAAAAACACATCAAGTGTGATAGAGTTTATATGCTAACTTTGGTGAATACAAATAAATTCATGCTTTGACTCAGGTGAGCAACCATTGCTTATTTTGGCTTCTTGGTATTACTCTCAGGTGTGGGATGTGCCATCAGCCACACCTAAAGCCTGTTACCATGGTCACATAGGACGGTTGCTATGTGTTCAGTGGAGTGGCCTTGACCCTGATGTTGTGATCACGGGAGGAGATGACTTCTGTGCTCACCAGTGGAAAGTGTCAGAGAATCCTGTACAGGAAGGACAACTAGGTAAGCATAGTTAGGTGTACAGGAAGGACAACTAGGTAAGCATAGTTAGGTGTACAGGAAGGACAACTAGGTAAGCATAGTTAGGTGTACAGGAAGGTCAACTAGGTAAGCATAGTTAGGTGTACAGGAAGGTCAAGTAGGTAAGCATAGTTAGGTGTACAGGAAGGTCAAGTAGGTAAGCATAGTTAGGTGTACAGGAAGGATAACTAGGTAAGCATAGTTAGGTGTACAGGAAGGACAACTAGATAAGCATAGTTAGGTTGAAAAGTTTTGCGTATAAGAATATTAGCTAATTTGTAATAATGACTCTACACCAGGCCTCGAGGTTATAAAACTTGAGTTCATTCTTAAATTCAAAATAAAGCAAGCAGCCAATCATTGTGCTTTATTTTGAATTTGAGACTGTACTCAAGTTTTATAACCACGAGGCCAGGATACTTAGGAGGTGTTGGGCATGCAAGCAGAAAGGCTTTGACCCATTCATTGAAGACTCACACTGCACCTTTCTCTGATTTCTAAGTAAAAAGGACAACAGTTTGGCCCCTATGTCAATGGTTTGGCTCAGCCACATCTTGAATCTAGTCATTAACACAAAAAAGTAATTCTGTACAGCTTGTGATGAGCTTCCTTCTAAGAGTTTGCTTTCCCCTAAATTTTGCAGCTACAGAAAAAAAAGATCTGCAACCACAGCTATGCTAACTGATGAACTTTGAGCCGTATCCAGCATAAGGTACAAGTCGGCTTGTGTGTACAACAAAAATTAAAACCAGTGCTCATCCACACAGTCTGATCAGAGTTAATTTTATGCCTGTAGAAATGTTGAACCCTTTGTTACTCATAGAGTGCCCATTTACCCATATAAGCCTAGCGTCCTTTTTGTGGGACATCGGCAAACAGTGCAAAACCAGATCAGACGCGGCAAAATGCGGCTTCTGATCAGGTTTCTCTTCTGTTTGCTTATTGCAGTTTCATTAAATTTGAATAATAATGAAAAATGCCATCTAACAACCCTAAAATAGGAAATTGACTTGTCCAATTGATAGAGATGGGAAAACACATTTGGCATAAATGGGTTAAAGACTATGATCAGATTGCACTGTGCAGATTCACAGGCTGATCTGTGTCTTTGATGGGCACACATGCCAACTTATTCCTTGTTCCTTATGATGGACCCAGGTTGTTTACTTCCACAAATCTGTCTTGTAGATGGAAAGAGGAAGAAGAAAAAGAAGAAGTCGGACTATGTTCAGGTTAAAACTGAGGAAGAATCTGTAACCATGGTAACAGGGATTGATACCATGGCAACAGAGGATCAGCTGGAAATAGAAAAACTGCTTAAACAGAAGAAACAAGAGCTAGAGGCTGAAGGTCAGGGAGTTGAAGGTCAGTTGGAAGTTAATAATAGTTGCTATGACAATAGGAATATTTGAGCCAGTTAATGTGTTTTGATACTGATTGCATATGCATTTTAATCCTCGGGGACATACAGTTAAACCTGTCTTAAGCAGCCACTTAAAGGTAGACATAACAAAGGTCTTAATGGAAAATGGTAGCTTAATGAAGGTTGAAAGTATTGCAGAATTTGCAATACTTTTGACCTGCATTAAGCGATAATCGGTATTGAAAATCTGTTTTTGGTGTTCTTTTGGAGTGGCTGCTTAAGACAGTTTTACTGTATTCAGCCGGGTTAGAGGTATGAAGAACATTTTTCAAAACATTGACCAGCAAACCCTTTTAATTAATAATGAACTGCCCAAACAGAATAAAAATAGGATGGAAGATCCAGTTCAAATCTCATTGGTTCATTTGATTTTAAAGTTAATCTTTGGTATGCTTAGCCCAATGAATTTCGCTTCTGATTTAATACAATGAACACATACTTGTCAAGTCTTACACACTGTGAGACCAAAGTATTTTGAATAAAAGATCAAGCTGGCAGGCACTCATTTACATTTCTCATGCATTTTTGTAGTTTAACATTTTACAATGTTGAAATTAGAAATCAGCTTAGACACCGCTAGAACAGCAACCAGTGCTGGGTAAAACTTAGTTGTACAGTAAAACCTGTCCTAAGCGGCGACTCAAAAGAAGCATTCTGCAATACTTTTGACCTGCATTAAGTGAAGGAAAGCATTCTGCGATACGTTTGACTTTACTCTTGAAAACCAATTTTTGGTCTTCTTTTTGAGTGGCCGCTTAAGACAGGTTTTACTGTACTGCAAAACAAAACAAGGACCTAACATTAAACCCAACAAAATAAGAATCTAGCATTAAAACCCCACAAACAAGGGGAGCAACAACAATGAATAAATAACAGCAGAATCACTTCCTTAGAACAAACAGCAGTTGAAGCCACTTTGGGCGTAAATTAAGTTTACTGGCCAAATCTTCAGCCTAGATTCTGCTGTTGTAAAAACACAAATGAGTTTAGCTCACATGGAGACTTCCTAACTTACAAAGCTTATGCAATGTATCATCACAGAAAAACAACCAAATTAATGAAACTGTGATGAAACAAAGAAAAGGGCTCTCAACACATAGACTGGAATAGCTAAAGGAAACCCATCCATTGAGTTAGTTTGCCCAGCCTCAGAAAAAAACCAGCCACCGACCTTAACCCTCATCTCACTCTTCAGACCCTTGACAGGTTTGTGAACTTGGGATGGCTCATTTTGCTAATCAAGGGATTACATGTTATAATTCCATATTTCAATCCCTGAAGCATGCTTTTATCTTAGCAAAAAGTGCAGACCTTGATGAAAATTCTGGGTCTTCACTGTTTGCCAAAATACCCGTTAAGAGATTTTCCAAAGTACCAGTTCAGGGTTTTCAGTATACAAAGGGTTTTTATATTCAGATATGGCTGTGTCAGGCCAAGACAAATTAGATGGTTTTGTTCGTGAAATTTTTCTTAAGATAGAAACTACTGAAAGTTCAGGGTTTTCAGTATACAAAGGGTTTTTATATTTAGATATGGCTGTGTCAGGCCAAGACAGATTAGACGGTTTTGTTGGTGAAATGTTTCCTAAGACAGTAACTACTTTCAGTATACAAACATTTTTTTTTATATTCAGATATGGCTGTGTCAGGCCAAGAAAGATTAGAGGGTTTTGTTGGTGAAATGTTTCCTAAGATAGTAACTACAGAAAGTTCAGGGTTTTCAGTATACAAACGTTTTTTTTATATTCAGATATGGCTGTGTCAGGCCAAGACAGATTAGACGGTTTTGTTGGTGAAATGTTTCCTAAGATAGTAACTACAGAAAGTTCAGGTAGAGAGAAAAAACTAGCCACAGAAACTGGAGATGCCACAAGTATCAAAGACAGACATACTGCAGGTATTACTTGACTTTTTGGTAACTGTAAAGGCGGCACCTCATGAATGCATAATTAGGACTGGTCAACCTTAGACATAGGTAAAAGCTGAATTATTCAAAAGTAACTGTACCATCTTGCGCCATTATCTCAGTATAAACGCAAAACGCATTATTTAGTCCTGAAAACGCCAGCAAAATAACTGCATCTGACAATGTCTATTTAACATAAGCATAGAGGCGAACATTGTGGACCACGTTTGCACGGCTCAAAAAGCTGATTACCTCTTTACCAAATTATAAATAAAACCTGATTTCCCTGAATTAGCCAAACCACACCCAGATATGAATATTAAAGTTGCCGCCTTTACAGTAAGCGAAAAGTCAAGTAATAGGATTGTAATTTTAGTGAAATTTACTATGGGTAAAGGATGCAGGATTATATCTGAATTCAGGATTTTGAGGCTGACATAGAAATTCAGCCACAAAATACTGAATTAGGCAGATTAAAACAACTCCTGTGACTTATTTTCAGTATATCTTATACAATTGACCATTTCTATTTGAAATGTTATATTTTGTGTTCAAACTGTAAGTCTAAAAAGTTCAGGATTCTGGATATATTGAACTTTCATTCATGCATTATATTTTTGCAAGGTTAAAGACATTACATTCACCTTTCCTTTGCTCAGGACTTTAGTTAAGAGTGTATAACGAAAATTTAACTTTCTTATTTCTCAACCAAAACATATGTTGTGGGTACTCAAAAGAACCGTCTCAATGAGACGGTTCTTTTGAGCACCCAAAACATATGTTAAAATTGATAGGTAAGAAAATATTTACAATTTTACACTGAAATTATTTGTTTATCTAAACCTGTGTTTACTGCTATTATCTTTTAACTCTTTCCTTGCTAGTGGCAACTTTTACTTTTGCAAACAGTTTGCACCCATATCAAGACTGACAGAATGTCGGAGGAGCGTGGTGGCTCAGTGGTAGGGTGCTTGACTCGAGATCGAGGGGTTGCTGGTTTGAGCCTCACCAGAGGAACTGCATTGTGTTCTTGAGCAAGACACTTTATCCTCTGCTTAGTACTGGTTCAACATAGGAAGACCCGTCCCGACATGACTGAAAAAGTGTTGACTGGGATGTAAAGAATCAAACTAACAAACAAAACAGAATGTCGGCCCTGATCTGGATCTAAACAGTTTGCACACTCTGATAGTGTTCCTGAAAGATTTTTTTGAAAAAGTATTTTTTTTTAAAAAGTCAGCAGATGACAACTAAAGCATGAAAAGATACACATGATACAAAGTATAACTACAGTTAATATTGGGATGATTTGTGATATATTTAGAAGGGTCACAGGTTATTATTGCAATGTCTGTGTCTCAAATTTATTTTACTTTTTTTTAAAAAAAAGGAATAATTACTTAGAGCATTCAGGGTTCAAATTATTGAGCTTTCAGTGTATTTCACCACTAATCAGAATTCAAAATAATTTGGCGACCTACAAAAGTAGCTAAAATGAATTTGATCTTTTAAAAAAAATGTTGCCGCCAGTTCCCCCAACATACATTTGCAAGAAACTTTAAACATCTTCTCCTCTGAAACTAATTGTTAGAATTGAAAAAAATGGCAGAAATTGTCACTAGGTGACCCTCTACAAAAAAAGCTAAAATTAATTTGTTCCATCTATAGACAAAAAATTAGACATGGTAGAAGCTAAGAGTAGAAACATGCCACTTTTATTCAGCTTTGTTAAAAATGGTAAGTTTTCCTTTTATGGAAAAAAAAACCTAAAACAATTAGATGGATCTAGTTTTTTGGGATTGTTTGGCAAGAGCAATGCTCGTCTTATAGTCATTTTGATGCATAGGTCCAGATATGCATACTTTTGTGTGTAAAATGTGATAAATTTCCTTATCCATTAGTTTAAACATGTGTTTTGGGGGCTCTAAAGAACCGTCTCATCGAGATGGTTCTTTTGAGTACCCACAACATATGTTTTGGTTGAGAAATAAGAAAATTAATATTTAATTAAACACTCTTACCTGGAGATCTGTAATGATGATAATTGAGCCGCAACATGAGATTTCCAACAATGTGGTATGTGCAACAAGCAAAGCCTCAGATCAGCCTTGGCATAGGCCTTTGCTAGTAGCTTGTATATTCTATGAGTGTTAAGCTACTGACTGAACATCATTTTGAGTTCCTAAGCTTTAAAGGAAGCTGCACAGGATTGTCTTAGTCTACACTTGTCAAAATACCACATTGTTGGAAATCACATGTCGTGCTCAATTATCTATTCTCCTGCTAGATACTGGTGTGTTGAAGGACAGAAAAAGAAGAAAACCCAAATCCATGTTTCCTGTCCTGGGTAAAATGGAGAATAGAGGAAAACAGTTTCTACTGGAAGACTTGGTGACCTTGGCCAAGCTTATCTATGGTAAGTATATCTTTACATTATTTTGAATTTTCTAGTTTTCAAACACTTCTCTTGTACTTTTGAACACTTTTCTTGTACTTTTGAACACTTTTCTTGTACTTTTGAACACTTTTCTTGTACTTTTGAACACTTTCCTAGATCAAGACACAGTGTTATGTCCATGGGCTTGACACTTTAGATGCTGCCTAGTAATGGTTAAACCCAAGAAGACAGAAAATTGTCCCAACACTGACTCATTTAAAATGGTGATGTTAATTGCAACTTCTTATCTTGAGAAATTGAGAAATGAAAAAACAGACAGTATACGTCACTGATTGAAACAACACAGATCTTATAAGCACTGGTGCCGCATCAATGTTGACCAGATAATGTTTCAACCTTGCATGGCCCCTGATGCTTATTCTGGGGAGTTTGTCCTAAGATTCTGTTTGCTAGGAGCTTTTCATTTTTTTTATCTATATTTATTAATAGTAACTTTATCAAGACAAATAATTATTTTTTTTCTTTTATTTCCTGCGTAT
>CAXHUL010000698.1:37504-71895 GCA_964019695.1 Loripinus fragilis
ACTCTTGCTTAGTACTGGTTCAACCCAGGAAGACCCGTCCCAACATAACTGAAAAATTGTTGACTGGGATGTAAAGAATCAAATCAACCAAACAAACAAATAGCCTTAAATTGATGAAGAGCAATCAGATATATTGGTACTGGAAGGCACTAGGGGCCATCACTCAAAAGTTGCAAAAATCCAGTACATTGTAATTGTGTATAAAGATGAAAAAAGCAAGTACCAGAGTATGATCAGGAAACACTACAATCACACACTGCAGACCAACCCACTGCACCGTGAGGAAGAGCATCAGAACACTGACTGTCACAATACTTAAGTAAAGCAACCAGCTCTCTCTTCCCCATCAAGATGATTGCAAAACTAGAAGAACATGGTGTACGGAATTACAAAACAAGGGCCAAACACAGAACCCCCCCCCCCCACACACAAACACAAACAATGGGAGCAACAATAAACAATAAATCAACAACAACAACAGAACCACCGCCTTAGAATAGACAGCAGCTTAAGCCCCTGAGGGCTTAAATGTATTTTACTGGTACCAAATCTTCGCCCGAGATTCTGTTTTGTTGAAGCACAAAAAATGTTTAGCTCGCATGGAGGCTTCCTAACTAAGAAAATTGGATAATGTGACTGCCAATGAGTTTATAATGACTAGTGAGTAAATCTTTGCAATGATCTTATTTGTAAGATATTTTTGGTCAATCTTTATTTACAGGTGCGGACCCAACTATAGAGAATGCTAATGGCCACAAGGCTGTGATGTATACACAAAGTTAGCTCCCCTTGTTCCTTTCTATTTACAGGTGCTGACCCAACGATAGAGAATGCTAATGGTCACAAAGCTGTGATGTATACACAAAGTCCAAAAGTTAAAAAACTCTTTGAAGAATATGAAAAAAAGGTACATAAACGTAAACAGTGAACTCATTAAGCACATGTGATGTGATGGGCTACAGTATTCGCCGTGATAAACACATTATGATAATTGAGTCACGACATGAGATTTCCAACAATGTGGTATGTGGGACCAGCAAACACTCAGACCAGCCTGTGCATAAGCACATTCTGATCAGAGCCATTGCTAGTCGCTTGAATATTTAATGACAGTTAGGCTACTGACCGAACATCATTTGGAGTTTCTAAGCTTAAAAGGAGGCTGCATCGGCTCGTCTGAGTCTACACTTGTCAAAATGCCACATTGTTGGAAATCATATGTTGCGGCTCATATTAATTCTAGAAACACACCCATTGTGTTCTCTTATAATAGCAATACTATGATAAGAGTACAAATGGCTGTGTTTCTAGAATTTTCTTGATATTCTTAGAACCCCATTTCATTCATAATGGCCAAACCTCTTGAGAAGTTTGGCCATTTTGTCAGGCCATCAGATAAGGGTGCGTAACACAAAAGTATTTTTCTTATTTCTCAATCAAAGCATATGTTGTGGGTACTCAAAAGATCCGTCTTACTGTGACGGTTCTTTTGAGCACCCAAAACACATGTTTAAACTGATGGATAAGAAAATAATTGCAATTTTATGCTGAAAATTTTGCTTAACTGGCCATATGTTTCGATTGCAATATGGTTTAGCTAACATGATATACTGCTATGAGAGCATAATCTGTGTTAAACAAATTTAATGTGCTAAAGTGAATGAATTTTATAAGGAAAATCAGCAGCTTAAGCTGCTATATGAATAAATAGGCCAAAATTTCATGTATTTTTCTATGGATACTGGAAAGTAAGATAAACTGCTTGTCATGAAAGGAGATTACCGAAGAGCAAGAGGGACAAACTGATAAGATTTTATTTAATTTTTGCAAGGTAGTCAGTTTCTTATGGCAAGAACATGTTAGAAATAGCCATATTTGTGTTATTTTGTACCCCTGTAGAAGTGGAGGGGGACATATTGTTTTTGGTGTGGACTTGTTGAGGTGGGCATGATCCTGCTCGTCAAAATGACCGTACACAGTATCTCAATAACCATTAATCAGATGTAAACCGAATTTAATTGGGAATTTTATTTGGGCATGATGAAATATTTATTAGGAACTTGGGACCTTGAACTAATATTCAAAGTTGCTGTTGCTCATAAACTACCTAATTATATCTGAAAGTTACTTGTGTGTACTGTATACCCTGAACTGCATCAGTTTCCATGTATACAATATAAAAAATCTATGGAACAGGCCTTTAGTTAGTACCACAAAAATTATTTTCTTATTTCTCAACTGAAACATATGTTGTGGGTATTCAAAAGATCTGTCTCAATGAGACGATTCTTTTGAGCACCCAAATCATATGCTAAAAATAATGGGTAAGAAAATATTTACAATTTTATGCTGAAAATTTTTGTTTATCTAAACCTATGATGGAAAGTTGATTGCATTTTGATGACCTTGACAAACTTTTCAATTAAATTATCAAATTTAAATGAATTGATGGTCACCATGCATGGTTTGGTTGGGGCCATGTTTTCTCTGAAAAAGCAGTGATATTTTTTCTTCGTGTTTCACCATTTAAACATGTTGTAAGTTTGTAAAAAAAGAGATGAAAAAAATTTGTGAAAATTTTATTCAGTGTTTGTTCATTTTGTAACCAATATAAAGTTAGACCAGAATTTTTTTACTTCTTGATTTACGGGATTTTTTTTCAGAGCTTTTTAATGTTTTTAAATATCTCCAGAACAAACAGTAGAACTAGTAAGGTAAACCAACAGTCTGTATTAAATCTTTAAATATTTCATCATTTTCCTAAAAATCTGGATCGAACAGTCGCTTTCAACAGTGTCACTCTCAAAAATACACAGATAGAACCACAAAAATATATTATTTTCAACGAAACAAATAACATTTAGAATTGGTGGATAATGTAAAAAAACAATTTTAGAAATTAAATTTTAATTTTTTTTCTACTTTCCGGAAAATTACAGTAGGAGGGTTTGTAAATCAACTAATAAAAAAATTCTGGCCTTAGGTTCATGATACAGTCCCAGCCTTGCCATTCCTTAACTCTTTCCTTGCTGGGGGCAGCTTTTGTTGTCTGCTGATAACCTTTGCAAACACAGCTTGGACCCATATCAGGACCGACAAAATGCTGGTCCTGATCTGGATCCAAACCGTTTGACACTCTGATAGTGTTCCTGAAAGAATTTTTTGAAAAAGTTAATTTTGAAAAAAGTCAGCAGATGACAACAGAAGCATGAAAAATTACTCAGCATGGAAAGAGTAATGAACCCCATTCATCAGTAACCTCCTTGCTGGTAGTTTTTATTACTATACAATTCTCCATAGGTCTAAATAAGAAAAAATTTTGAAGTGTAAAATTGTCATTATTTTCTTACCTATTAGTTTAAACATGTGTTTTGGGTGCTCAAAAGAACCGGCTCATGGAGACAGTTCCAGAGAGGTTTGATATGTTATCGATGCAAAACTGTCGAAATGCATCAAGCAGTTCATGGTAAAAACACAAGCAACTTTTAGTTTTTAGTACCCACAACATAGTTGGGTTATAAATCAGAAAAATAATTTTCAATTATGCACGCTTGTCTGGCAGCATGATTCTTTAATAAGCACATTCTTAGAAAATTGTCAGAGATTTTTAGCCCTAATGTGCTCAGAGTTTTGGCTGGACTGAGCTCAATGGGGTTAAATATTGTTGCCTTCATAATGACAAGAGTTTGTTCAGTTTTGTCCAATGTAAATGAAGAAATGATAAGCTAACATGGTTTACTGCAATGAAGGCTGAACAAAATTTCAAGGCTAAAATAAAGTTTCCATTAAGTTCACTATGTTTATCAGGGCTAATATCATGTTTATCAGGGCAAATATCCTGGTGTATCCTAGTGAAAATCAGGGGAAATATTGTGTTTATCAGGGCAAATATCATGGTATATAGAGAAACTGTGAACTGTAAATAGAGGATCTTACATGAGTGCTCATATTTTATTGAATTTATTAAATGAGTTGGGTAAAAGTGATAAAATGCAAGGCTTTCCGAGCATTTTATCGCTTTTTCGCGAGGAGTTTAATAAATTCAACAATACAAGAGCAAGAATGTTAGATTCTATTTATCATATGATATAAAGATTACTTTGAAATTTCATTTCTGGCATGAAAACATTATAATTATGTCATTATGCACGCAACGTTGCTATGGACGTCATAACATTTCCCGAAAATCTGTAAACCACTAGTGGTTTATTGATTTTATTGCATGGCATTATTTCACTCCCAGATGCAACCTCATATGATAATGTGTGTTCTTATCTGAAGGCAATGAAGACATATTGTTTTTTGTGTGGATCCTGTCAGCTTCGGTGTTGGTGACACTGTATGAGATATCTCAGAACCAGTTGCCTGATTTTAAACAGATTTGCTTGACTTTCGGACATAAAGAATTGATTATATTAGGTAAACTATATGGTGACCTTCACCCTATCAGGCCCCCAGTTGAAAGTGTGTGCCTGAAAATTAATTTTCTTATTTCTCAATTAAAAGACATGTGGGTTCTCAAAAGAACCATCTCAATGAGATGTGTAAATTGAGAAAATAATCACAGTTTTACACTCAAAAATTGCGCTTATCTAGACCTATGGGAAGACAATGACAATGATTTATTTACAACGAAACACTTTTACAATAAATTGTATACAACACAATTTCATTCACTAAGATAAAGATCAATATTTTATCATAAAATACCTAATCCCAAAACATATGTTGTGGGTTCTCAAGGAACTGTCTCAATGAGATGTGTAAACTGAGAAAATAATCACAGTTTTACACTCAAAAATTGTGCTTATCTAGACCTATGGGAAGACAATGACAATGATTTATTTACAACGAAACACATTTACAATAAATGGTTATGGCAAACATGCACTGAAGGACTTTAAGAAACGCAAAAATCGAAATTCATAAAATTAACAACTTTTTAATGTATCAATATTATTGAGGTTTGGCAAAAATAATCATCAATATGTCAAGAAAACATGATTTAAAGTTTATATCAAAATAATATATAATCCTAGAGCATCAGTCTATCAAAAGACAGTACCCTTAGATTTTAAAGCTGCAATTTGAAATTGGGCATGATTAAAAGCTATTGTAATAAAATATTTTTATTAAAAATCTAAAACAAATTACCCTTGGAGCCCTGCTATTCGCCTGGCAGTGTGGGTAGCCAGCCGGTACGGATATCTTTGATGTAAATATCGTCGATATAATCGACGTTAGTTGCCATCTTAATGTCGGTCACCATTCTTAGTTGGCCAGGCCTGTGTCTACCTTTTACTGTCCTAGTAGCCTGGTAACAATCTCAGAGTAGCTGTATAGCTGATAGATTGCAATTATAATATCTTGCGACGTCAGAAACAGCACCCCAGCTTTTAACATTCCGAATGCGTCAGGCTGTTTATGTTCAGACAAACGTGGCACAAATAATAAAGCTATAAAACTAAAGCTACCGTGTTTTTTATACATGTATACCTACAAGCTATATGTGAAATGATAAAATATTTTGCTTCATTGATTCGTGGGGACGCCACCTGCAAAAAATAGTAAGTCACGGATGCGTAGCTGATGGTAGCAATGTCTATAAAACACCGGTTTTAGGTATAGATAGAGGCAGAGTGTCGTTTCCAGCCGATTTAACTGGTTTAAGAAGACTAAACATGTTCTGGGTTCAAAAAATAATAATTTTCATTTTTTGCGTTTTTAAAGTCCTTCAGTGTATAAAACAGTAATTTTACTGCACTTGATTTTGTAACGTGACGTCTGATTGGATAACGTAAAAAATTTGCGACAGTATATCCTGCTATATCCTGTCAGAAATCGTTTGACGTCATCAATTACATCGCATTTCTTTGGATAGCGTGAGGCTTTTAGCGGCCTACAACGCTCAAATTTGAGACAAAACACAAAACAGAATTAGAATGGCGATAACAATATTCAAAATATTCATTTGGGGAGGTATATTGTGCAAATCACGTTTTACGACTCCGCTTGTGCGTCGCTGTCAAACTAAATTTAGGATCGTATATCCGATGATATAAATCCCCAAATGAAAATTTTGAATACTGTTATACACTAATTGAAACTAGAACACAGGCACACATAAAAGCTAGAATACTAGAAGCAAAGCAAACAGGCCCCGAGGTTATAAAACTATTTTCATACTCAACTCAACTGAGCACCAAATTTCAACTGCTCATAAAAACTAAAATACAAACAAATGAAGAAGTTTCTTGCTTTAAGTCTCTCAGATGTGGTATTTATCATTCTAATAAATGTTAAAATGCCAACAATTGTTGGCATTTTAACATTTATGAGCAGGATAAACTTAGTTCTCAGCTGAATTGAGCATGAAAAAAGTTTTATAACCTCTGGGCCAGCTCTCCCCCTATGAGATGATTGCCAAATGAGAATTGACACAAAGTACAACATCATAAAACCAGGACGGAACACACTACTCTCACATACGGTGGGAGTAACAAAAATATGTAATTAACAACAGCAGAATTGCCACCTTAGAACAGACAGCGGATGCAGCCACCCAGGGCATTTAAGTATATTATAGTTTACTCCACCCCTTCCTGTGCTTCACAACCAATCAGTTTGCAAAGAAATTAAAATTTTTGGCCAACCTAATCACATATTTTGTCAATATGTGTAATATCTATTAAGTAAATCATTAAGTAAATCATTGAAGTGGTCAATGTCACTATTTTCAAAGGAGCAAGGAGAAAACTATAAGTAGGCATAGATCATATATTACAATTATAAAGAAATTAAGTGGTTCACTCGCTGCGCTCGTTCCCACTTAATTCCTTTATAATTGTAATATTATGATCTATAACCTATACTTATTCTGGCCAAATATTTGCTGATATCTTCAGAATGCTTTCAGAGATTTCTATATAATCAAGGTAAGAGTGATCTATGGTACAACCTTTAATTAACAAATTCATGTATCACAGAATTAGACAAATAAGCCAGTTGGTACTTTTCACATTATGCAAGCACCTAAGGCTGTGATGAGTCTGTGCACCCACACAGTTTTGCTAGAGCCTTTACAAAAGGACAAGATAAATGCTCAGGTCAAAATTAAGGTTCCTAGCCTCATTAGATAGCTATTCATGCAGGTTTAAAGACTGACTTTCCTCATATGTGATATGTATCAAAAATCTCATGAACAGGCTCAAACGTTAGATTTTTAAGTTATTTTTAGCTTGCACTGGATGATGCAAAACATTAGGCTTTTTAATGTCTGTGAAGCCCGAAGGTCTTCTTGGAGACATTAAAAAAGCTAATGTTTTTGTAACCTGTGCAAGCTAAAATCTGCATTTCAATCCTTATATTTACATTTAATTATATCAAGCAAATATGCCATACAATCTTATACCCAGTCCCGCTTGTTACCCTCTTAAAATGATTTTATTTGTAATGAGGGTGTTGGAACAGCCATCCAGAGAAACTCTTGTACACAACGTCATGATGATACGTTAATTATGTCATGGTGATGCAATAATTATGCCATGCAAACACGATAAGCAGAGCCAGTCATTGGCTGACGTTAACGTTAGTCCGCCCAAGGCGCGTGCCAGATCACGTGATTGTTCAATGTTTGCATTGAGAAATGCAAACATCTGGAACGTAAGGTTTCATCTAAGGCAACTACAATGGAAATGTAAATATATGATGTTAAATCCACCTTATATGATATGGGCCTGGATGCGAGAAAACCTGTCGGCACCTTTGTTATCGGCAACAAAATCAAGTTTTCTTGCATTGAGGTCTATGTATATTATGGCTTGGTTAATTGATATTCTAAGTGGATATCATATCATATCCAATGACTCAACAGTCAATAATCCTTTGTATACTAATGGATTCTTTATTCTGATTTGATGCAATTACTGTAAGATGGTCAATTATATGTATTGAGGGGTCACAGGATATTTCTGAATAATAGTGCATTTTTTTTATACCCCCCGCAAACTTTGTTTGTGGTGGGTATACTGTTTTCATGTTGTCCGTGCGTGCGTGCGTGTGTGTGTGCGTCCGTCCGTCCGTAACGTTTTGTTTTTTAATATCTTGAAGAGTCATTGCTGGATTTTCATCTAACCTTGCAAACATGTTCATATATGCAAGACAAATACTTTAGACAAAAAAGTAAGGGCTAGGGGCCAATTCTATTAGAGTTATTTCCCTTTGTAGTTCTAAATGGCTTTTAATATAGAGTTTTATGCTTATGCTATTATAGGCGATACACGGGCCGATCAACTCCTACCACAGCTTTTGATGGAACACTTTGATACTTTGCCTGTACAATGTAGACACATTGAACATATGCATGAAGGAGTTTACTTCAGAAAAAATATTTTTTGACAAAATGACGCCTGTGAGAACTTAGACAATTTTTCCCAAATAAGGCTTTTGTATATGCATAGATGGTGCCTTCATGGGCCGATCAACTCCTACCACAGCTTTTGATGGAGCAATTTGATACTTTGCCTATATAATGTAGACACATTGAACATATGCATGAAGGAGTTTGGTTCAGAAAAAATAATTTTTGACAAAATGACAGCTGTGAGAACTTAGACAATTATTACCTTATAAGACTTTTGTATATGCATGGATAGTGCCTTTATGGGCTGCTCAACTCCTACCACAGCTTTTGATGGAGCAATTTGATACTGGGGATACAATGTTGACACATCGAACATATGCATGAAGGAGTTTATAATTTTTGTTTGCACAGATTCTGCTGAAATCTTCTTTTCAAAACTTAGGTCTGCTGGTTTGAACTATAACTTGCCAAATTTTTTCACTGAATCTTACTGTGCGGGGGGTATCTAATAAGCATTGCTTATTGACTTTTTATACCCCGCCACACTTTAGTGGCGAGGTATTATGTTATACCCTTCGGTGTCTGTCCGTCCGTCCGTCCGTCCATCCGTGCTCACCATTTCCGATCGATAACTTGAGTATTTATTCACGGAATTTTTTCAAATTTTGCATACATATTGTTATCGGCGATGAGTGGTGTGGGATTGTTAATGGGCAAAATCCGTCCATTTTTAATGGAGTTACTGCCCTTTTTCGAATTGGAAAAATGGTTTCTGGCCTGTTATTCCTTTACTGTTCATGATATCTAAATGAAACTTCACAGATATGTTGCACATCAAAGGTTACATATTGTGACTAAGGACCGTCACTCTGACCTTCCCAGTTTGTGAGTTATCCGCCCTTGATAGGTCTGAAAAAAAGGTTTTTGACCTATTGTTCCTTTACTATATGGAATATCTGAATATAACTTCACAGATATGTTTCACATCAAAGGTAACATATTGTGACTAAGAACCGTCACTCTTACCTTTCCCGTTTGTGAGTTATCCGCCCTTGATTGAATTAAAAAATGTTTTTTACCCGTAGTTCCTTTACTATGTGGAATATTTAAATGAAACTTTACAGATATGTTTCACATCAAAGGTTACATACTGTGACAAAGAACCATCACTCTTACCTTTCCAGTTCATGAGTTATCTGCCCTTGATTGACCTGAAAAATGGTTTTTGACCTGTAGTTCATTTACTATATGGAATATCTGAATGAAACTTCACAGATATGTTGACCATCAAAGGTTACATATTGTGGGTAAGGATCGTCACTCTTACCTTTCCAGATTGTGAGTTATCCACCCTTGATTGATCTGAGAATTGGTTTTTGACCTGTAGTTCATTTCATCCGTCCGTGCTCATGACCATCAAAGGTTACATATTGTGGGTAAGGATTGTCTCTCTTACCTTTCCAAATTGTGAGTTATCCACCCTTGATTGATCTGAGAATTGGTTTTTGACCTGTAGTTCATTTCATCTGTCCGTGCTCACTGTTTCCGATCGATAACTTGAGTATTTATGCACAGAATTTTTTCAAATTTTGCATACATATTGTTATTGGGGATGAGTGGTATGGGATTGTTAATGGGCAAAATCCGACCATTTTCGATGGAGTTACTGCCCTTTCTCCCTTTAAAAAATGGTTTCTGGCCTGTTTTTCTTTTACTGTTTATGATATCTGAATGAAACTTCACAGATATGTTGAACAGCAAAGGTTACATATTACAACGAAGGACCGTCACTCGTACCTTTCCAGTTCATGAGTTATCTGCCCTTGATTAATCTTGTCTATCTCAGTTCTGTTGCTGTTTAGGCATTATATATCTCACAATATAACTTTTGGTGCCCCCAGCAGTGGCGGGGTATTATGCAGTGCTTGCGGTGCTTTTATTTCATTTATCAAATTGATTGTTTTGCAAATCTGGATGAAATTATGCTGCATTCTGTGACAATTTATCTTAGTCTTCGCATTTGCCAAAGTACCAGTTTAAGGGTATCTAGTAGACAAAGGGTTAATTGTATTAAACGCTCATAGGTGAGCAGTATTAAATGCTCAGTCTTCTGTCCATCCATCATCCATTGATCAACATTTTATAGTATCGCATCTCTAACACCACTGGACCAATTCAACTCAAGTTTCATACAGAGACTTCTTGGGGTGGGGAACAAATATTTGCTAGAATGATCCTGTCCAGGTCACACAACCACAACCAAAATGGCTGAAATGGCCATATAAGGTAAAACTCGTCAACATCTTTTAATGATCATGGGCCTTGGTATGTATTATTATGGATGTTGTCCATACAAGGTTTGTTCAAATGCTGATCTCTGGTTGAATTTGACCTAGTTTTGGGCCTTTAAACCATGATTTTTCAAAACTGTTGAAGAAGGAGTCGTTATACTTACTAGATACACCTAATTAGATGACAATAAATAAGTATCAAAGGTCAAGGTCCTTTAAATCAAGGCCGCTCATATTAGATTGTCATCAATATACTCAAACATACTGGTATTTTTCACAGAAACCTGAAAGTTAAATAACATATGGAGCATCCATTGAGTTAGAAAAATAAAATATGCATATAAGGTTCAGGTCACATGACCAAATAAAAGTGGCTGCCATGCCCATGTTTGGTAAAAGCTCTTTAAAGATCTCTCTTGAACCAGGAGGCCAATGACCTTGGGTCTGTAGTTTGTAACCTCAGGGATTAACCTCAGGGATTTGGGCCCTACAAAGTTTGTTCCCATGATGGTGATCCTAGGTTGGCTTGACCTTGTTAAACTTTATATAAAAAGATCTTGTAACTAAGTGTCGGGTGAGGGCTTCAGAACTTTATGGTTATCTGGATAGGAAGATTGTTACCTGTTTAACTCTTTGCCTGCCAACGGCTGTTTTTTTGTCGTCTGTTGATGATCTTTGAAAACAGTTTGGAATGCCAGTCCTTATCTGGGTCCAAACTGTTTGACATTATGATAGTGTTCCTGAAATAATATTTAGAAAAATTTGTTTTTGAAAAAAAATCAGCAGACGACAAAAAAGTCAAGAAAATTACCCAGCATGCAAAGGGGTAATGGCCAATGCTAATCTGAAACATTCACTTTTTGAGAGATTTCTGCAATTACATCTGAACGACATACACATCTGGAAAAGTTAAACTTTTGTCCTACTACTTTATCCTTTTTAGCTGAGGCCAGAATTTTTTTAATAGTTGATTTACAGGATTTTTTTTTCAGATTTAAGGTTGGGGGGACGAAGAAAAAAAGCTCGAAAAATGACCAGTTCACTGGTCATTTTCAGAGCTTTTTTTTTATTTTTTAAATATCTCCAGAACAAACAGTAAAACTGGTAAGGTAAACCTACAGTCTGTGTTAAATCTTTAAATATTTCATCATTTCCTAAAAATCTCAGGACAGGACAATCACTCTCAAAAATACACAGACAGAACCTCAAAAATATATTATTTTTTCAACGAAATATAATAAAAAATAATTTTAGATTTTTTTTTTCTACTTTACGGAAAATTACAGTAGGAGGGTTTGTAAATCAAATAATAAAAAAATTCTGGCCCATTGGGATCAGTCAATCTCCAGGGTCCTTCATTTATCAACAGTCGTCAACTATTTGCTTTTAAAGATGACAACTCCTATACCACTGTGCCAACTTAATGTCACAGGAATGTTTCCCGGGTGACCTACAAAAACAACAACACAAAACAAATTTGATTACGGTAGGCAAAAAACATGGCCACTAGTTCATGTGCCTTATCATGGTAAGGTAAAATTTAAAACAAATCCCTCCTAAAACTGTCATCAGAATTTATAATTATTTGGCAGAAATGGTCATGGTGTGGCCTTCTGCAAAAAAAAGAAAAAAAAAAAAAAGATAAAATAAATATGACCTGTCAAAAACATAGCAGCCAGGGGGCATTGCCAGTTTCCCTTATGTACTTATATAAGAAACTAAAAATGTCTTCTCTGAAACCAATGATCAAATTGGAAAAACTTGGTATAAATAGTCAGTAGCAGACCCTCTAAGATAAAACAAATTTGATCCGTCAAAAAACATGGCCACCAGGGGGCGTGGCTTATCGTAGTAAGGATAACTTAAAAAATCTTGTCCACTGAAATCACTCATCAAAACTCAAAATAATTTGGTGCATGAGCTTCAACAAAAATAGCTAAAATGAATTTGATCCACAAAAAACAACATGGCCATCAGAGGGTGTGGTCTATTTTCCTTATGTACTTATATAAGAACATAGGTGAAAGTTTTCAGGATTAATCTGGAGCTCAGGATTTTGAGACTGACTTTCCATAGAAAGTCAGCCTCAAAATGCTGAAGAATTTCTAGCGATAAGGCGAGCACTCTCCCTAAACGAGACGTTCGTTTTATTTTGTTGAAATAACGACTGGAGAAACTAGGCACATTCAACAAATATATATAGACGAGCCGTCGATGCACCATTGCCCCCAATTTGTATATTTAAAACAGGTTTTCCTTCATACATGTAATAACTCTACTTCTTATTGAATGAGAATTTATTTCGATCATCAACTGTGCTTGTTATTCAGTTACACATATGGGAACTAGACCGTTAAACAGGGGAACCACGCTATGTAAAGTAAAACTATTTATACAGTTGATGTACAATAAAAACGACCATCTTGCAAAGTGGTCTATTTTTGTCAGATATTTAATGTCTTCTTTCGCTTATACAACCCCTTTGTCCCCCTTGACCCAAGACGCCATTTACATATGTTATATATTTGTATAGCGACATTTAATTGTCCAAAGGGCATCTTGGGTCTAGGGGGGGAAAGCATCTAAAAACAAACTGAAAGACGCCAATTTCATCTTTTCAATGACAAACGTCACAATTTTAAGTATATTTCGTACGCATGCGCAGAAGGAATACCGCAAAGTTTTGGAAATGAAGGGCGCTTATATCCTTAATATTTTAGCACTTTTACTTTTTGAAAACCTGCAAAGGATTTACTAAAACTATCGTCTAAACGGCACCCCGTCTAAAGACATGAAATGAGGGGTGGGAGTAGGAGGCGGAAGTTTTCACGGCTTTGTAAATGATGGATCGCTTTGAAACCTATTTGGATGCTTTCTATGCATATTTTACTACCGAAACAGTCCAATTTTAAAAATATTAGGGCAATTTGAAAATTTAGGTTTTGTAATCATGTCAACTAGGGAAAATATACGCCTTATCGCTAGAACTCCTTTAGCAGCTTATTATAGCTTCTTTGATTACTTTTCAGATTATCTAAACACAATTAATCATTTAAACTTTAAATTATTCATTTTTGTAGGCATCCTGCAAGTCTTAAAATTTGAATTTCTAAAGTTCAGGATTTTGGAAAGTTTGAACTTTCACCCATGTAAGAAGCTTTAAACATCTTTGAAACCAATTAATGGTAGAAATGAAAACACTTTGGCATACATGATGACAAGGTGACCTTCTAAATGAAAAGCTTAAATGAATCTGATCTGTCAAAAACATTGCAGCCAGGGTATGAGGCTTATTGCTATTTTGGAAGCTTTAAAAAACTTCTATGAAAAAGTTTATCAGAATTCTAAATATTTGCTGAAAATGTCTAAAATAGCTAAAAGTTATTGAATCCATAAAAAACATGGCTGCATTCACAATTTTATGCTCAATAATGTTGTTTATCTGGCCCATGGTTTATCAATGGTTTTCTGTAGAGGATCTTACATGAGTGCTCATGTTTTATTGAATTTATTACACTAAGTCGGGGTAAAGAGATAAAATGCGAGGCTTGCCGAGCATTTTATCTCTTTCACAACGAGTTTATTAAATTCAATAATACAGGAGCACGAATATTAGATTCTATTTATCATATAACATTAAAATTGTTTTGAAATAATATTTTTGGCATGAAAACCTTAGGGTTTTGCCATATACGTGACGCAGGGCTCACCCTGCCATTAGCCATTGTAGCCATTTGCTACTAAAAATGTAGAGTGGCTACAAATATAAGTCATTGGCTAAAAGTACATTATAGGTGGTTCAAAAATTACATAGCGTATTTTATCAGCTTTTGGATTTTCCATTATTGCGTCACTCTTTATTATTGAGCCATATTTAACTATTTGAATGTTGGATCTTTTTCAATACCATCAGGGTGTCAAACAGTTTGGATCCAGATCAGGCCCGACATTTTGTCGTGCCTGATCTGGGTCCAAATTGTTTGCAAAGGTTATCAGCAGATGACAAATGTCGTGGCTAACTGGCAAAGAGTTAAATGCAAAGCAACTTCTGGCTAAAACCTTGGCTAAAGTAAATTTCATTTGGCTCCAACTTTATCCATTTGGCTAAAGTGTTGGCTACAACAAATTCTGAGCCAGGGTAAGCCCAGTGACGTTAAAGCCGTCATTTCATAAAGTTTCCCGAAAATCTGTAAACCACTAATTGTTTATCGATTTATTGCATGGTGTTATTTTACTCCAAGACGCAATGTCATATGATAAAATTGTATAGGGTATATGTTGTATGTTTCAGTTTATTGACAATCAAGAAAAGTCAGCTGCTGAAGAGAGAAGAAAGTTTCCATTAGAACAAAGATTAAAACAGTTTATAATTGGACAAGAGGCGGCCATAAATACAGTAGCCGCTGGTAATTAGATATTCTTGCGTAAAATACATAGGCCCAGATATGCAAAAACATTGAGCGTAAAATTTTAATTAATTTCTTACCCATAAGTTAAAACATGTGTTTTGGGTGCTCAAAAGAACCATCTCATTGAGATAGTTCTTTTGAGTACCCACAACATATGTTTTGGTTGAGAAATAAGAAAATAATTTTCAATTACACGCTCTTATCTGGAGGCCTGAATATAACAGTTTGAAGTCATTGTCAAATGAACAAAAACCCATGTTGAAATCATGAGGTTCACATGCTGTTTGAACATGTATTATAACTTGACTATATAATTTGACTATACTTAAATGAGCCTTGATTTGCATGACATTACACGTAACACATTGCGACCTGGAATTATAATTACGTCTGCGCTTTTTGTTTGCTAGTGACTTGTGATGACATTATTGTGTTGGGAGCACAGTGGCTCAGTGGTAGAGTGCTTGACTTTAGACCGAGGGGCCGCCGGTTCGAGCCTCACAGGCGTCACTGCGTTGTGGTCCTTGAGCAAGACACATTTATCCCAGCTTAGTACTGGTTTATCCCAGGAAGACCCGTCCCTGTTTAACTGACAGATTATTGATGGGACATAAAGAATCAAATCAAACAAACAAAACATTGTGTTTTATGTTTTCAGAAATCAATTGTAAGAAAACTATTTTTATTGAAATTTTAGCAGTAATTTCAGTGTAAATTAGGTTTGCAGGAACAGGTTAAGTGTACAGTAAAACCTATGTAAAACGGCCACTCTAAAAAAGACCCAAAATTGGACTAATTATTGCTTAATGCAGGTCAAAGTATTGCATAATGCTCCAAGGGGAGCATTTTGCAATACTTTTGACCTTCATTAAGCTACCATTTGTCATTAAGATCTTTGTTTTGTCTGTTTTTGAGTGGCTGTATTACACAGGTATAAAATTCACTCATGTTTCTTTCATTGCATTAACACTTGACGGGTCCCTCAAAGAAGTTTCAACAATCTTTCTATTGACCTCGTGTTCAAATGGCTTTGTTGGGAACCAGCAAGTGTTAATGCAATCAAACAAACATGTGATCCCTATATTGTATGTGCCATCAGAAAAGGCTCAGACGAGTCTGGGTATCTGCACAGTATCATCAGAGCCATCACTGCTCCCATACACTAAGAATGCAATACAATACAATTATTTTATTGTTTCATCTCATTTCATATGAGACATTCACAAAATACTTTCATAAACAAGTTCAACATAAATACAAAGAATATGTCATTAAGCAAAATCACTTAATTAAGAATGAAAGTGCATGAAGGCTCACGCCAATAATTAGGCCTGTCATCCCTGTAGGTAGCTGTGAATACATATTTGAATACTGACTTGCACATATGCAATATGTACCAACATTTCCTGTGCTTGCCCAAAGGTAGATATACATCCATGTTTAAATGCATTTGGGCCATGATGCGAGAAAACCTGTCTTCGGGGTTTCCGAACAGGTCATACCCAAACCAGTCTGCTCAGCTACAGAGTCTACATAGAAATTTGAAATTTTGCTTGTAGCAAGTTTAGATATTATGCTTTTCAATAAGCGAATAAAATAGGCACTGATCTGACTGGGCGGATGCTTAGGTTAGTCTTTAGACAGGGTTTCATGCGTGGAGGCCCATTTAGTTACTTTGAGCATGTGTCATAACTACCAAAATCTCATGTATAAAAAAAAATATTTATGTTAAAAATATTGTAGTTTGTAAGGTGTGAGAGGGGGATGGTCCTCCCTGGTCCCTACATACCAAATGGACAGGGAGATTTAGACAACAGCACTGAAAAAAATCAAAAAAAAAAAAGAAAAAAAAATCTTATGTGCTGGTCCGTTTTTTGCTTATTTGCAGCAATCAGAAGAAAAGAGAATGGCTGGTATGATGAAGACCATCCTCTTGTATTTCTGTTTCTGGGTTCATCAGGGATAGGTTAGTAGGATTATAAGACTGTTCATGTACACTTTATACACTTTATAACAGCTATATATGGTTAATCATAGGTCCAGTTAAGCAAAAAATTTGAGTGTAAAAATGTCATTATTTTTTTACCCAGCAATCTAAACATATGTTTTGGGTGCTCAAAAGAACCGTCACAATGAGACGGTTCTTTTGAGTACCCACAACATATGTTTGGGTTTAGAAATAAGAAAATAATTTTCAGTTACGCACTCTAATCTAGAGGCCTGGTTAATTTTCTAAAAGTTCTAACACTTTTATCTTTGTGTTCTCAATTCTAACACTGATTGCCTATATAGCCAATGGTTAAATTCAGTGATTTATTGGTTGATAAATCACTGCACAAAATGGTCTTACTGAGAGTGCCTGGCCCGTAACACTCCCCCTCTTCAAAGAAGTCATCATTTTTGATAACTGAAAGATATTTTGGCGAAACAAAGGCGAAATCGCGGACAAGCCCCCATCTTACGACAAAATAGCCATAACAATGTAAAGCATAGCTGAAAAATTTCCCATGCCTTTGCTGGGAATTGATCCCGGGTCGCCCCGGTAAGAAACCGATGCTCTAATCACCGAGCCAAAGAGTCGACTCTGATGCAGTTGTCAGAGATTGATTATATACAAGGAGCTATGTGAAATTGACCTTATGTAGATATATAGGTGAGAGTGGCTAGCCCATAAGACTGGGCATGGACTGGCATGATGTCATTTGGTCTCCAGTTTGATTTTCATGACATCATCTATCACATACAGCCTTGTAACGTTGACAATAGACGGCATAACATCGTTTTTACAACTAATGGACATTCAAAACGTACATAAAAATATATGATTCAGTCCAAACAAGAGATAGGGCAAATTCTAACACTGTTTAAGATGGGGAAATCGTTGATTTGTTCATATTTTTAATATTTTTGTGTGTTAGAAATAAAATAAATTTGCTATGACAGTGATTTGTTGCTTAATATATCACTGTCGGTCTGTCATAAGTGGATAAATCACTCGCTCTTCACGTTTGTGATTTATTCACTTTAACAACTGACTTTCAGTCCATGATATATTAAGCAATAAATCACTTCGAGTATGAATCTATTTCTTAAATAAAATGTTGGTTATCAGGGCGGCAATTCTTAAAATGCTTGTCCAAATAGCAAATAAGGAAGACCCTGATGTGATCTGTAAAATTCTCCCTTTATAATACAATTTACTTATAACATGGTCCATTCCTATGGACCGCAAACAAAGCATGATGTTCCAAATGGAGCGTGCTAGTAGTCATATAAAAGAAATAAAGGGACTGAACTCTACTATTTTTGCTTCAGGTAAAACAGAGTTAGCCAAACAAGTTGCCAGATATCTTCACAAGGATCTGAAAAAGGTAAGTAACTCTTGGTCTAGGATTACCGGTATCAGAATGAAATTAATTAGACAGGGAAAGCCTAAGCAAACAAAATAGTGCCACATCTGACTGCTCTTAAAGAGCAGTTTGATTAGAACTATACTGACGGACTTTAAAAATGCAACACTAACTTCCCTAAGACTGTTGTGTGTAAAATTCCTTTGCTTCAATAATGTCACCATGAGATGGCTTCTTCAGCAAACACGTTAGATTTAATTCTACACATAACTGGACGACGCTATTTGCTCTGTATTATGAATATAGTCATGGAAACCTTATCTTAAGTAGAGGAGATTTTAAGTCATCGATTGAAAGGGTACAAAGAGATAAACTTCAAATGCGCAAATAAGCTGTATCGCAGACCTGCCAACCAATATGAGAGTGATTCCTCAATGGCTAAAAAAGTCCATGACACAAATTGGATGCTTCTCGTGTTTCTTGATTAAAAGAAGTAGGGAATCTTCCACTGACAACATTTTGTCACATTAAACAGTTGACCCCTATCTCAAAAGGTTAAAATTTTAAAGCATTAAATTCATTTTAATCGGACAAGTTTTACATGAACACTGTTTAACATACAATCAAAATATTTGTTCTACCTATTTTGTTGGGGCATGAATTAAATTTGCTATGCAAGCATTGCATTTTTAAAGTCTGTCAGTATATTAGAATGCTTCATTCAGCAAAATTACACAAAGATAACTAGAATTGATAAGTCCAGCACATCCAGAGCATCAAAGGGAAGATTCCATTTCTCAAACTTAACTCTTTACCAACTAGTGTTGTCTGCTGTCAGACTTCTCTGCAATGTGGGTACTTATCAAGGTAAAATACCACCCTAATTGTTCAAGCAGATTTGCTTGAGCAAAGAGTGTCAACCCAGAACAGTCTGATCTGGCTTTATATTATTTGATATATGAATCACATCTCAATAGTTTGTAAAATGGACATGTTCATATTTTATGTTATGGTAAATGTTCTAATATTTTGAAGACTTCACTGTCTGTTCTCAAATAAAATGTTAGTTTTTAGGGCTAGAATACACAAAATGCTTGTCAGAACAGCAAACAGGGAAGACCCTGATCAGTGAAGAAGCAGTCTGATCTGGGTCTGCCCTGTTTGTCTAGGCCTTTTGGGCTGGCAACTCAGAGTTCGAAATTTTAGAACATTTACCGTAAAAAATGTGTCCCAATATTTAAGGTAATAACAGTAAGATACAGGAATAGATCATAAGATAGACCACATCAGTTGAGATAAACACAAATTTTGAGTATTAAATTGTGTTTCTTATCTGTCAGTTGTAACATATGGTTTGGTTGTTCAAATGAACTGTCTCAATGAGAGGTTCTTTTGAGCACCCATAACATATGTTTTGGTTGAGAAATAAGAAAATTAATATTCAATCACACACTCTTTTGATCTACAGGCCTGGGACATACATTTGTTTGACTGAAATGATGGCATGATGAATGTACATGGGGAGATCTTTTAATGAATTAAGATAGCCAGCGAGAAATACCTAATAATTTGAGATTTCCAACAATGTGTTATGTGCGACCAGCAAAGGCTCAGACCAGCCTGCGCATATGCGCAGTCTGATCAGAGCCTTTGCTAGTCGCTTGAATAATCAATGACTGTTAAGCTACTGACTGAACACCATTTGGAGTTTCTAAGCTTAAAAGGGGGCGGCACAGGCTCGTCTGAGTCTAAACATGTCAATTTACCACATTGTTTAAATCACATGTCGCGGCTAATTTTTATTTTCAGGGGTTCATCAGAATTGATATGTCAGAATATCAAGAGAAACATGAGGTACGTAGTTATCCCCCACGAAAGAGGAAGGGATATCGGTTTGGCGTTGTCTGTCAGTTCGTCTTTCCATCCGTCCTCTGCCATAACTAAGTAACCAATGAAGGGAATTTCATGAAACTTATAATGGATACATATGGCCTTGGTGTGGTTATGCATGTGAAGTTTCATCAGGATGCCATCAGTCATAGAGGAGTTATTGCCCTTTGATTGCCTAAATTTTAATGAATTGTTCTGTTCTCAGCCACAACTTAGTAAACAATGGATAGAATTTCTTGAAACTTTTACTAAGTATATATTGTCATGTTGCATATCAAGTTTTGTGAGGATGTCATTAGTTTAAAAAGAGTTATTGCCCTTTAATCACCTTAATATTCAATGAATTGTCCATTCAGAGCCATAACTTAGTAACCAATGGATGGAATTTTATGAAACTTATACTGAATATATATGACCATGGTATGGTAATGCACAGCAAGCTTCCATAGGATATCTTTAGTAATACAGGAGTTATTGCTCTTTGATTGCCTAAATATCAATGATTTTGGGGCTGAGACTTCTGTAGAAAGTGCTTTAGAAAGTCAGCATCAAAATCCTGAATTAGGCACAATAAATTGGTGTCATAGTTCCATAATTTGAATTCATGAGGATAAAATGTGCTATATCCTGAAATTAGACTTATATGTTAAAATATTGGTTGTTCACATGTTTTATTTTCTGTATTTCTATATATTCTGGATTCTTGAATTTTTTGAAGACTTCATCCTATGGCCATGCCATATAAAGATAAAATACACAATTCGTTTTAGTTTTGGGATGTACTTTAATAAGTGCAGATGTACTTTGTCTAATTTGACATGATTATAATGAAAATGTTTTTGAAGTTTATGGAGATTGGATTATTGTACTTGATGGTGGACTAGAAGTGAACCCAGTCAGGTTACAGTCACGGGCCACTATCAGCCCACAAGCAAAACGCCATTGAATGGCATTTCATTGATGGGCCTAAGTGGAATGCTTTTATACGGTTACTCAGTAGTGTCTCATCTGTTACTTTTTTCAGGTAGCCAAGTTCATTGGCTCTCCACCAGGTTATATTGGTCATGATGAAGGGGGACAACTCACTAAAAAGCTGACGGAGTTTCCTAAAGCTGTGGTACTGTTTGATGAAGTAGATAAAGCACACACAGATGTCTTAACTATCATGTTACAGTTGTTTGATGAGGTATGACACTTAAGAATATCCCATAATGGGATGGGATGCTTCACCCTGCTTGTTAGGATAGTTCAGTTTTGAAATATGAAAGTATTTCTTTAGCTAAAACAATTAGCTAAAAGCATGATTTATTTACAGTTTATCAAGACAATAGAAAATTTAAACTTGAAATTGTTTATACAGTAAAACCTGTGTAAAACGGCCGCTGAAAAATAGACAAAACAAAGATCTTAATAATAATACACAGGTTTTACTGTATTTTTAGGCATACTGCATGGTATAAGATTTGAATTTCTTAAGTTCAGGATTTTGAATTTTCACTCCTGTTGTTAAGTTTTCCCTTCCAAAATGTCCCATAAAAATTGATTTTGAAGAGATAGCCAGAAATCTTAAAACCCACAGTATTTCAACAAGTAGGCACACTGTACACATACCTTTTCAATATTCTAGCTTAGATTAATATTAAATTAAGTCCTCCTAAAGTCTTTGGTGTATCCCTTTAATACTTTGCAGGCGTGTTAAGACATATTGAAGATGTGCATGTGGAAGTTTAATGGTGAAAAAATAATTTTTGATAGTCTATCCTGATCTGGTTCCAAACTGTTTGCAAAAGTTAATCAGCAGATGACCAGCTACCACTAGCAAGGAAACAGTAAGAAGAAATGTATTTATAAAAAAAGTAAGTCTTTTTTAATCAGAAGTTACTCTGTACTTTGTAGGGTCGTCTGACTGATGGGAAGGGCAAGACGATAGACTGTAAGGACGCCATATTTATCATGACTTCTAACCTAGCAAGTGAAGAAATAGCAGACCACGGCTTACAGCTACGTCATGAAGCTGAAGAAGTCTCAAAGAAAAGAAAATCTGGCACTTTAGGTATTACATATTCTATTCTTGCACACAAGATCCGGATTTCCGCTGTTTATACCTATATGAGAAAATTCTATCTCACATACCCTATACTTATCCATGGGAAGGATAAAGATCGAGCAGCCGCACTGTGGAAGAGAAGTGACGTCATTGTTATGACATCATGTTATGTCACATCTCAGCCTCTACAGGAATTTCTGGGAGCCTTTTATTTAAATATGAAAATGCGCTATTTAATCATGAGCAAGAAAAAGCAACTATTATTCATGTGAGGATGGATAGAACAATCCATCCCTCAGGATCACCGTTAGTCATCACTCAGCAAACCTTGTGATACCAAACGGCCATATCTGGGATGGATTTTTCTGTTCCATCCTCACACTCATATTTGATTCTTATTCTGTAGATTCGGAAATTTTCACGAGAATTTTATTTTCCCAAATAGTGTTAAAAGACTTCTTTGTGACGTTTAAAATTCCCGAGTAGGGCATGATTTACCTATATCAGTAAAGGATAGAATGCTCTATCCATGGTAGATTATAAAAATCGTATATGATCAGGCCATCATTCACTTTGCTTTTTATGAGGAGGTGATGCCAACATCATCACATATTCTGTACATGTTTTGTACACATAAAAACATGAATCCATCAGAACTGTGATAGAATCTTCCCATATTATGGTAAAAAAAAGTGTATGCACTTAAGTTTTTGCGTACTATGTAGCTTCGCCCTGGATTGTCACCTTGCAGTTGTGGAACTGTGGAGAAAGGGATCAAATCAAGAGCTTCATTTTTCAGGTGTGTTTGTTTCAGTATATACCGTAAATGTTCTAAAATTTTGAACACTTCTCTTTCAGTTCTCAAACAAAATGTGGGTTATCAAGGCTGGAATTCACAAAGTGCTTGTCAGAATAGCAAACAGGGAAGACCCTGATCAGACTGCTCCTTCAGAAGCAGTCTGATTAGGGTCTGCACTGTTTGTCTAGGCCTTTTTTGCAAACAACTAGTGTTTGAAATTTTCCAACATCCATGATATTGGAATGTAGCAAGCTGTGTAAAGCCGCATATCAACCAGCTAAATGAGACACAACTATTTCCAGCAGTCTATTGCATGATATGCTCAGCCAAAACATATGTTGTGGGCACTCAAAAGAACAGTCTCAATGAGACTGTTCTTTTGAGCACCCAAAACATATACTAAAACTGATGGATAAAAAATATTAACAATTTTATGTTATCATTTTTTGGTTTTGTTTATTTGGACCTATGAATGAACAGTATAATATGGTCCAGCACAAGATATTTTGATACTTGTCAAGCAGGTGACCAGAACATGCTCAGATCAGACTGTACATCTGGGTAGTCTTGCCGGAAGCTTTACTGCTCACATACACATAGTAGGAAGGTAGATAAAGGCTCGGACAAAAACTTCAATATTTCGCCCCAATGGATAGGTGTGCATACTCATTTTAAGAATGATTTTATGCATATAAAATAAGTACCATTATTTCATGGGCTTAGGGGATAACTGTATTCAAAATTTTATATATATTGAAGTTAGTATATGTTTTGGGTGCTCAAAAGCAATTATCTACAGGCATGTATATTTCATTTCAGATGACCTTGAGAATGAGGAGACTGTCATTGTGTCGAGGAAGTTCAATGATTTTGTAGTTAGACCCATACTAAAGGTAACTGTACCCTACAATGTAAAAATAGTACAGGCTACTGAAAATCATGCATTTTTAAGTTGACACTATCTGCATTAGAAAGAATATAAAAAAATTGACTGGTTCTGTAATAGTTTATCACAGGACCAGTCAAGTATTTACGGTAAATCTTGTATTAGTTTGTACAGCAAAAAATAATTATTTTTCTCTGTGTACGAACTATTAAAAATTATTTTTGGAGAAATGTCACTGTACGAACTAATAAAATGAAATTCCAATGATCGCTAAAAGCATGCGAAATTTGCCCAGAGGGAGGGATTTTGGTGTATATTTTAAGCCTAGACTTATATTATATGTGTCTGATACATGATGAAAGACTGAAACCAAGAATAGTTGACTAAAAGTCACGATAATCACTGCTCAACAAATTTGTTTTCCACTAAGATTCTAAGACTATGCACTCCTGAATAATTTACATGATACACGTCAAACTTATTCTTTCATCCGAAGGTCGGCTAGCTCTACAACGTAAACCAGCAATTAGGACATCATGTAGATACTCATGTGCAGATCCAGAGGAGGGGGGGGGGGGTAGGGGGTCCCCCTACCTGGAAAATGCTGGACCCCCTCTGCATCCTTGGAAAAGTATATAGTTGTCTCTTTAATAAAACCATTGGACCCCCTCTGTAAACTGTAAAATAAGTTGGAGGACTTTAAAAAAAATCCAGACTGTTTTCCGGCCGTCGGGCCTGAACCCCCCCCCCCCCCTGAAAAAATTCCTGGAACCGCGCATGATTCTATTTGAAACGCAGGTCACAGAAAGAGATAAGTCAAATATATATGTACAAGATCAGCGCATTTTTTATGCTTCCCGCAACTTACGTTTCAGCACATGCTTATTCCATTTAAGTCCCTGTATGTTCTATGTAGAACCAGATAAAATATCCAAAATCATGTACCTCATCATGTTTTGAAGTGTCACTAGTCGCTCGAGGCCACATGAGAAAACCTGTCCTTCGGGATTGGCTTTACCTCGAAGCAATATACATGTACATTGTATATTGCTTCGAGGTTTTAATTGACTTGAAAATTTAGATGTCGTAAGTGGATCTATCATACCCATGCGCGGATCCAGAGGGGGGTGGGGGTAGGGGGTCCCGACCTCCCTTCTGGAAAATCACAAGTTCTATAGGTTTCTATAGAAATTTGCATTTGGACCCCCCTCCCCTGGAAAATGTTGGATCCCCATAGGATTTTAGTTTTCCTTAAAATTAAACCACTGGAACCCTCTGTAAACTGTAAAATAAGCCGATGCCTAAAAAAACATCATCAGAACCCCCCCCCCCTCCCCACTGGCGAAAATTCCTGGATCCGCGTATGATACTACCATAAAGTCAACACTAGCGTCCGCTTAAGAAAAAGTGAATTTCCGTTTTGATTTTTTCCATTTTGTGACGGTGTATACCGAGGCTTAGAAGGCACACAGTACATCCTGGGCTTTTTAAAAAGAGTTCTGGCTTTGAATTTGTAAAGTGAATTTCCGAGATCCAGAAAATTTTTATATGACATGTTTGCGATCGTGATCGCAATTTCATGAATGTGCGAACGTGGTGGTGAGTTTACAGAAAGTGTTTTTTCATGCAAACCCATGAAAAAGGAGACAGCTCATGGGCGGATTCCAGAGGGGGACAGGGGGTCCGGACCCCCCTCCCCCCTGAAAAATCACCAGAAATATGGTTTCTAAGCATACTGGTCATCACAAAGCTACCAAAACCATCAGCGAAATGCCATTTAAATGGTATTTCGCTGGCGGGCCATCGTGGGGCCCAAGTGCGGATCCAGAGGGGGGGGGGGGACAGGAGGTCCGGACCCCCCCTGGAAAATGACAAGTTATAAGGGTTTCTATAGGGAATAAGCAATTGGACCCCCCCCCTGGAAAAAGTTTGACCCCCCCCCCCCCCTGGAAAATGTTGGACCCCCTCTGGGACCATGAAAAATGATAGATTTCTTTGAAATTGACCATTTGACTTCGGTAAAATAAGCTGAGAACTTAAAAAAAAAAAAAAAAAAAAAAAAGGTTGTCAGATTGTCAGAGCTTTTTTTTGTCAGACTGACCTGGACCCCTCCGACAAAACTTTCTGGATCCGCGCATGCAGCTGGGCAATTATGTTTTAAGTGTGAAGTCCGCTTTCATGCGTCGAGGCCACCACATGCTACCCAACTCTTAAAACAACAACAGCACGTGGCCTCCTGATAGCGGCGGATTTGATCTTAGTCAGTGACATCATGCAGTCCTTGAGACTTCGACTCTGTCCCTTTGTCTGCGGATGACAATATTAGCAGACAGTTTAGTATCGACCCCAGATCTGGCGCGACAAAACATTAAAACAAAGGCGCTGATAAGACTGTGCGCTGCGACTTTGTTGGTCTCTTGCAAGTCGGGGTACATACATCTTACAGGCCTCGAAATATCTGAAAATAGGCACTTGCCCTGCATCACAGAATTTATTGGCATACAAATTAAATTTTCACTAGAAATATTAAAATATTCACTTGCCCTGCAGCCTGAGGCACTCGTAAATACGAGCGGACGAGTACTATTTTCGAGCCCATTCTACAGACGTGTGGTAAGGATATCATTTCAAGGTTTTTACTGTTTTCAAATTCACAGCCACCTAGTGGGCTATTACCCTAAATTAAGGAATGTACCTTCATCTTCATTCCTTTTATGCGTATGTGGGCAGTTAGCAGTTAAGGCGCTGACGATTTTCCGCGGATGCACAGGCTGGTCTGAGCCTGGCTTATTTCATGAAAATATGTAAATATTAAATCCATCTAGACCTAGAATCATGCTACAATCAAATTATTTCTTGGTATGTACGTCTGTGCGTACACTATCTCTGAAATACACTCTTAGTACCTTCCGTATGCAGTTTCATGAGAACAGCAAGACACGCCGCGATTTGCTCAACAGTTTGTTAAAATGTATCATTTTGAAGAATTTGATGTTTCTATAGGAATACCCGTTATTATATGTGCATTGAGTTATTAACGCTTAGAAAACCGCCGAACTCGTATGAAATTGAAATTCAAGTATTTAAAATGCAGCGTACGTAGATGTCTAGAATTTTATTTGGTCCACTTCAAACTTTATGTTGGTGAGCAGCGAGACCCTGGCGAGATTGCGCAAACGCACATGCTCTCTTGAGCCTTCGCTGATCTCATCTGTCATAAGTACCAGCAGGCTATTTATGAAATACCCTGGGGGCACCGCGCAAGTTGATTTCATATTTGGTCCAAGCTGCACAAGCATAGAAGTGCCCTCCATGTGGCACGCGGTTTGGGTATGTCCGATTCGAGAAGATATATGACAAGGAAACAAAATGAAACAGTCCATTATTCTAAGCACGCACAGCAGTGTATTTGATTTTTGTAATGACCATACAGAATATCTCGACGCATCGGCATGCAAATTTGCATCTGCTCGACGTTCATTGAGCTAGCGTTTTTAGAAAACAAAACTTAATGTTATTAGCATGCGACGTCAATGCTGGTTTTACGTTAGCGACCTACGCATTTAGATTGACAGGCGAAAAGATCTGTTTCATGATGTACGTCCAGTATCGTAGACAGCTACGCTGATTGAAAAACAAGCACCAATGAAGGAAAAACGGTATGTACGAACTATTAAAATTACATATAAGAAAAATGATCACTGTACGAACTAATACAGGACATTTTGATCTGACCGGTCGTGAATAATTTATGGTGTACGAACTATTAGAGTGTACGAACTAATACAAGATTTACCGTATCTGAAAACTTCAATATTATTTCATGCTTGGCGGTCTGGTTGATCTCTGTCACTTCAAGCACTCAAAACTAATACAACAGATGACAACTTTGTGTTATTATGTTTTTTCAGGATATATGGTGGATAGAAGGCAATCTTGAACAAATCCAGTTTTATCAAAAAGTGTTAAAAGCAATAGTTATATCTAAGCTGAAGCACTGTCAAGACTTATTGTATACCCACAGGTTTAGATAAACAAAAATTTTCAGCGTAAAATTGTAAATATTTTCTTACCCATCAATTTTAACATATGTTTTGAGTGCTCAAAAGAACTGTCTCATTGAGACGGTTCTTTTGAGTACCCACAACATATGTTTTGGTTGAGAAATAAGAAAGTTAAATTTTCTTTATGCACTCTTAACTGAAGTCCTGTATACCTAAGGAATGAGGTCTGTACTGCCAGATTTATATGACGCTCAATTGCAGCTCGTGCAGTCCATCCCCTGCTTAGCTTCGGTTAACAGAAAAAGTGAGGCCTTTCAAAATTTTACTCATTTTCTTGTGATTTACAAATACTACAGTGAAAGATAAATTCCTTATATAAAAGAACTTGCGTTATCATAATATTTATTGAAAGTAAGTAAGGATGCAAAGATCAGGAATCGATACAATCAAGTACCACACCTGACCCAGGAAACCAATGGGAAAGTGACAAACTCACAGTAGACACCACAAACGAGAGCCAAGAGGTCAGCCCTTTCCCAGCAGGTGACCACAAAGCACATATAAACAGACACGCACAAAGACATAGCAAACACAAGACAGAACAAAAACATAAAAGATCCACAAAAGAAGTAACGCCTTGGAATGGTCAGTAAAATATTTTACTGGAGGGCTTAAACCGGTTTAACGGCGCCAACCTCACCCTTAATTCAGATGTGGATCAAGACACATAGATATTTGGTTTGCATGAAAGACCCCTAACTTATCAATGCATCATCTCCTAAAACATATATCATCTCCTAAAACATATAAATCAAGATATAACAAGGAGATAAAGCAAGGATAAGGACTCCACAGTAAATTAAACTGAATACCGGAGCAAAAGAAATCCAACAGGTAAACCCCGGTGGGCCCAACAAACAGCCAAAGCATCAGGCCCCTACCATCTCATCAATAGATAAGTCTTTAAGTCGGAACTATCATAGAGTCTGAAGTCCGACCCACCGGCATGCAATTAAAGAGGAAAGCAAAGTTGCCAACCGTGATTGGGTTGACTACCAAGCATGCAGTCTGTTGCAATACATTAATGTTATAGCCAATCTTTTTATAATGGGAAATTATTTTAATGAACTGCGCTGAAAAATTATTAGAGCCAACAATCTTCTTCAATTTATGAGTCTTTGTACCAATTTCAGAGACATTTCCGAAGAGATGAGTTCCTGGGTAGAATCAATGAATTTGTTTACTTCCTGCCTTTTTCTAAGTCAGAGTTGAACAAACTGGTGATGAAGGAGCTGGACTACTGGGCAACAAATGTAAGTGATTGTCAAAGAAGAAACTTGTTATCTCCCGCCAAATGCGGATGGATATTGGTATGGTGTAGTCCTTCCTTCTGGTTTCTCCATCCATCCATCGGTCCTTCCATCCGTCTTTCCATCGTCAGCCATAACTAAGTAAACTATGGAGGGAAGTTCATGAAATTGGTAATGAATATATATTACCATGGTGAGGTTATGCATGTGAAGTTTTATTGGGGTGTCATCAGTTATAGAGGAGCTATTGCCCTTTTATTGCCTAAATTTCAATTATTTTTTTCATCCTTAGCCATAACTACGTAGCCAATGGATGGAATTTCATGAAACTTAATATATATGACAATAGTGTGGTTTCATCAGGGTGTCATAGAGTTATAGAGGAGATATTTTATGAAACTAGCATAGCCTAGCGATTCAACAAGCGTTCTACAAGCGTTCTTGAGGCCTTGCCTGGTATTCTTGATATCAAAAGGCATGAACCTGGTATTCTCTATGTATGAGCCTAGCTATTCAACAAGCGTTCTCGCAGCCTTGCCTGGTAATCTTGATATAAAAAGGCATGAACCTGGTATTCTCTATGTATGAGCCTAGCTATTCAACAAGCGTTCTCTCAGCCTTGCCTGGTAATCTTGATATCAAAAGGCATGAACCTGGTATTCTCTATGTATGAGCCTAGCTATTCAACAAGCGTTCTCTCAGCCTTGCCTGGTAATCTTGATATCAAAAGGCATGAACCTGGTATTCTCTATGTATGAGCCTAGCTATTCAACAAGCGTTCTCTCAGCCTTGCCTGGTAATCTTGATATCAAAAGGCATGAACCGGGTATTCTCTATGTATGAGCCTAGCTATTCAACAAGCATTCTCGCAGCCTTGCCTGGTAATCTTGATATCAAAAGGCATGAACCTGGTATTCTCTATGTATGAGCCTAGCTATTCAACAAGCGTTCTCGCAGCCTTGCCTGGTTAATTTGATATCAATCGACACGAACCTGGTATTCTCTATGTAGGAGTCAGCTCATTAGATTTTGATACTTATCAAATGTGCAGTTAGAGTCTTCACTGCTCTCACACAAGTAGACCAGTGTCTATTGTAGGATTTGAAAACCAAGGAGGGTTTAAAATGAAAAGATAGCACTTCAATTAAATTTTGATGTGGGATAAGCAGGCCTTTAGTTAAGTGTGCTTAACAAAAAAATTATTTTCTTATTTTTCAGCCAAAACATATGTTGTGGGTACTAAAAAGAACCATCTCAATGAGACGGTTCTTTTGAGCATCCAAAATATATGTTAAAAATGATGGGTAAGAAAATATTTACAATTGTACACTGATAAATTAAGTTTATCTAAGCCTGTGGATATGTACCAATGATGAAAAAAATTGTGAGATCCTCTATGTTGTTATATGATTTCAGGCGAAGAAAAAGCACAGCATGGAGTTGGTGTGGGACCACAGTGTTGTAGATGTTCTAGCGGCTGGTTATGATGTCCACTATGGTGCTAGATCAATCAAATATGAGGTGAGATATGATAAAGTTTCTAAAATTTCCAACAGTAGTTGCCAGCTTAACAGGCCTGAACAAACAGCACAGACCCAGATCAGACTGCTTCTGAAGAAGCAGACTGATCAGGGTCTTTGCTATTTTGCTATTCTGACAAGCATTTTGTGAACTCCAGCCCAAGAAACCCTCATTTTATTGGAGTACAGAAAGTTAAAAGTGTTTGGAAATTTAGAGCATTTGAATTGGATCAGATTATAAGAATGTTTCATAGTGATAAGGTATAGATAGAAAAATCTGTAGGGAGGAGCACTGTTTGGCATGGCATGTCTTGTATTGCAAGTGACAATAAACAGTGATCCTCAAGGAAGGATTTTCTCTTAGGGATAGTATTTTTACCTGATGTTCTTAAAGGTCCTATATGGTAGCTGTTCTAAAATTTTGAAGGCTTTTCTCTTTCTGTTCTCAAAAATAAATGCGAGTTATCATGGTTGGAATTCACAAAGATTCTATTTATCATATGACCCTTAAACTACCTTTAAATCATTTGAAAACACTAAGATTTTACCATATATACATGATGTTATTACGGACATCATTACATAGCTTTACCAAAATCTGTAAACCACTAGTGGTTTATGGATTTTAATGCATGGCGTTATATCACTCCCAGATGCGATGTCATATGATAAAGAACATTTACTGTTTATGCAGAGAGAAACTCTCATTACAATATGCCATAAGACTGGCAGCTTACCCAGCAAATCCTGTTCATGGTGTTTCAATACCACCAATATTGTAGATCTATGAAACAAAACTCAAATTTGGCACCAGAATGCCACCTCTTTTGGAGCCTGCAAATATTGAATTACAAAATATGGAGAAACATTTTACACCAAACCAGAAATACTCTTTGATTTACACTCTGGAAAAAAGTCAGAAATAAGTCCATTTATATTAAAAGGTGACTTCAGAAAGCTACAAACTAGTTAAAAGGATTATCATCAGATTTATACTGATGGGTCAAAAGAGGATACAGAAGTAGGTTGTGCTGTTATATCAGACAGCCATTGCAATATGATGTGTATTACTTATTCTTGTATAGATACCTATTCGTATAGCTGTTTTAACCCATTGTCAAATGAAGGAAAAGCCATGTTCAAGCTAGGAGATTCATATGCTGTTCGAATATGGGTTTGAACTTGAAAATACTTAAAATCAGCCCAGAGTTATTAGCATGACGTTATATACGGAAAGTGTTGTGGACCTGACTAATCATTTCGCTGTTGCATACGGCTATGACATTGTGAGGATGTTCAAAAGTTTACAGCCAACGTCATTTTTTTAGAGAAATCCAATGTAAGAAAACAGATATTTTAATGTTTTAGAAGCGTTTTCATTGAGAATTCGGTTGGTATAAGGTAAACTATGCAAGAATAACGATCACACATGTTTGTTTCATTGCATTAACACTTGCTGGGTCCCTCAGGAGTTGTTTGAATACTCGGCCTATCGGCCACGTGTTCAAACAGCTTCCTCGTGACCCAGCAAATGTTAATGCATGAAAAAACATGTGTGATCCCTATATTGTTCCTCTATTTTCACTGGTGAAGTGAAAGCAGTGCATCGAGCTCTAGATTATGTAAAAAAAATTATCATATGACGTCGTGCCTGGTAGTGAAATAATGCCATGCATTAAAATCACTAATAGTGGTTTACAGATTTTGGTAGCGTAATGAAATGACGCTGACCGCAATGTCACGTATATATGGAAAAATCTAGATGTTCACATACCAAAAACAAGATTACAAAATAATTTTAACGTCATATTATAAACAGAATCTAGCATTCATGCTCCTGTATTATTGAATTTACTAAATTTGTTACAAAAAAGCGATACAATGCTAGCAAACCTTGCATTTTATCTCTTTACCCCAACTGGTTTACTAAATTCAATAAAACATGAGCACTCATGTAAGATCTTCTATGTAATAGCAAACACAAATACGTTTTCTAACTCACTTTCAGTATTGAAAACTATAAATCATACAAGTTCAAAGAATCAATAGATTCAGAAAATTTGGAAAAGTGTCATGAGCTTAAATTAGAGGGTAAGCCTGCCTGTACACAGTGTGATGATTTTGATTGTTTGTTTGTTTTGTTGCTTTACGTCCCAAGTCAACAGCTATGGTCATTGCGAGATGGTCAGTTCACCTAACCACACTTTTTCCTGGGCAGGCTTGAACAAGCGGTTAACCAGTAATTTGTGCACATACTTTCCCTTGTAACTGACAACAACCCTTCTTGAATGAATCAGCGGAAGGGAGGAGAATGACCGTAGAAATTATTTCATGATCAATCTCCACGAAAGTATGGGACCGGGCTGGGATCGAACTCGCGACCCCTGGATCTGCAGTCAGACACACATCTGTAGCCAGACACGTTACCGACTGCTCTACGTGGCCCACACAGTGTGACGAGCTAGTCAAAACAGATTCACATATGATATATAGAGGATCCTACATGAGCGCTCATGTTTTATTGAATTTATTAAACAAGTTGAGAAAAAGAGATAAAATGCGAGGCTTGCCAAGCATTTTATCTCTTTTTCGCAGCAAGTATAATAAATTCAATAATACACCATCACGAATGTTAGATTCTATTTATCGTAGGACACTAAAATTGCTTTAATATTGCATTTTTGGCGTGAAAACGTCAATATTTTGCCATCTTTTACGCAACGTTATAATGGACATCATTACGTAATCTTACAAGATGTGTAAACCACTAGTGGTTAATCGATTTTATTGCATGGCATTATATTGCTCCTAGACACGACATCATGTGATATAAACAGCTTTTCTCTTGTGGTGTGGTCCTAGTGTGTTTATTCTTCTTCACACAGTTCACTCTGGTCAATTTGGGTCTAGAGTTTTCATTCTTATCGGTAGTTTGAATTAAAAGAAGTTTGTATGTAAAAATATATAATCTTGGGAGTACAATGACTCAGTGGTAGAGTGCTTGACTCGAGACCGATGGACCGCAGGTTTGAGCCTCACGGGCATAACTGTGTTGTGTCCTTCAGCAAGACACATTTATCCTTGCTTAGTACTGGTTCAGCCCAGGAAGACACATCACAACATAACTGAAACATTGTTGACTGGGACGTAAAGATTCAAATCGAACAAACTCTTACGACATATAATAGCCGTAACAAAGTAAAGCATAGCTGAAAAATAAACAGACAAAAAATATATAACTCCCTAAAAATTATCATTTCAGTATTTCTATCACAACATAATGTTCTGGGCCCTTTAAGGAATCTTAGTATAAGTTATCAATTTTCCTTATTATCTGTCATAATGCTGCATTTCATCTGGGTCTTCAATGTTTGCTAAGATTAAAACAAAACTTCAGGGACCGAAACAAACCATAATTCAGAAAATTCTAGCTTTGACCCCTAAAAGTGCAAAATGGACAATCCCATACTTATTGTATCAATATGTATGGGAAAATCCATCAGAATACAAAGGGTTAATGGGT
>CAXHUL010000698.1:71918-111187 GCA_964019695.1 Loripinus fragilis
TAAAATATAATTCCCAATTCTCGAACACCTTAGTCCATCTTGAGTATCACTCAGACCATAATCAAAGACTACCAATTCACTAAGTTCAGTCAAAATATACTTTACTTATCTGCACAATTTCAATGTCTGACCTTTTTACCCAGCCCCAAATGTCAGGGGTGTACATAAGGTCAAACTTGCATAATGTTCTACGAGTCTTTCCCTTTAATTTGATATGCAACATGACCTACTTCAGAAAAAAATTGTTTTGACCTTTTGACCCCATCTGGGGGCCGTGTGTGTATAAAAGGGCAGAATATTTGCTTGCATTGTGTTCTCTGCTTCATTCCCATTTAATTCGACGTGCAACATGACTACTTACAGAAAAGAAAAAAAATGGCCTTTTGATCCTCCAGGGGTCAAGGATGTGTGTAAGGGCAAAACTTTTGCTAGCATGTAATTGTATGCTACATCCCCTTTAATTTGATATACAACATGACCATATTCTGAAAAAGTTAATCTTATATCAGCCTATGTGACTCCTGGAACAAACTTGGTAGTGGTCCACTAGGTGATGCTACATACCAAATATCAAGGCTTTTGGCCTTGTGGTTTCAGGCAAGAATATTTTATCATGTTTTCCCTATATAAGCCTATATGTAAAACATGTAACCCACAGGCTTATTTTTGGCCCCATGGGCATAATTTGAACAAACTTGATAGAGGTCCACTAGGTGATGCTACATGCCAAATATCAAGACCCTATGCCTTGTGGTTTCAGACAAGAAGATTTTTTCATGTTTTTCTATATAAGCCTATGTAAAACATGTGACCCCGGGGGCAGGGCCATTTTTGGCCCCAGGAGCATAATTTGAACAAATTTGGTAGAGGTCCATTAGGAAATTTCAGACACAGTATGTCTTACTCGCCTGAAATTTTATGTCCTTTGTGTCCTCTGACGATTTCCTGATATGCAACAGAGTGGAAATGGCTATTTGGGTGCTGAAATAATGCATTTGCTGTCGCCCAGCAGCGGATGGATCATGGCAGATGTTACCAGACGGAGGGAGCTAGCGGAAATATCACTGTGGCAGCGCCTACAAACTGGACTGGTGGGTCGAACACTGCGTGAAGGTGGCCAAGGTCCATACAGACAAGTGGGTTGAGCACAGCCGTGTTCAAACGGGGGGTTATTCAAATCAAATCAAATCAAATCAATTTTATTGGTATAAAGTCCAGTCACAGGACTGTCACCTGTCACATGTGTACAGTTACACAAGAACAATCACAGACATAATACAAGTACAAGTCTTGTCATCGATGAGACTATGAAATATGAAAAATATGGAAATTAATGTGTGTGTTTAATAGAACAGACTATTAAAATTGGCAATTCTCAACATCGAGACCGTCCCAGGCTTCATGTAGAGCACTCAGGCACGCTTTAAATAAGCGTACCTGAGTGTTCCGCTGAACCTTTCTTTCACAAAATAAAACGGTGTCATCATCAAAAAGTGTCAATATCTATCACAACATGCATTAAAAACCATCAAAACATGCATTATAAGCATATGTTTTTAAGAGGCACTTATGGATTTAACCAATTCTTCTCTGGCTCTGAGCATTATACAGATATTTGTTATGCATACACAAGAAATGTCATAATTATCTTTACATTCCATTATAAAAGAGAATTTCTCATCTACATTTTTACTGGAAAAAGAAGGTACAGTTTCTTCTAAATTATCAAAAAAAAGTATTTCTATGAGTTGAAAGTGAGTCACATTCCATAACAAAATGTTTCTCATCTTCAACAGCCATGCCACATAGAAAGCATTTTCTTTCACTAAGTATGGTCTTTCTATGCCTACCCTTTTCAATATGGAGGTCATGGGAGCTTATTCTAAGCTTGGCAAACATGGAAATTTCACTTTTTGATAACTCATTAACAAACAAATAGGTTACCCTTTCATAGCATTTTTTAAATATCCTGTAAGTTCTCAACTTGTTTCCATTAGGCTGATTTTTACTATCATCATGGATTTTATCTTTCCAGAAATTAATGTAAGAGTTTTTCAGTTTATTTACTACAGAATGCAAAAATCTCTTTCTAGAAAAAGTGTTCTGATAATTCCAGAGATGGGAGAAGTTGATATTATGCAACAATGTATTAAATTTTCGGGCAAAGCCTTTAACCTTTAAGACAATTCATGCTGTCTTGATATGCTAGATAGGCTAAAGAACTCATGCTGGAGTTTACAAGGTGCACCCAAAAGTTTGCTGATGCTTGGAGACCTGAAATTGCTAAAGGAAAAATACCAAAATCTGCTCTGACAGCATCGTTAACCGAATATTTATGGACACCCATCACATTCTTAAGGAATTTTAGCTGAGTTTTTTCAGGAATAAAAAGACCATATCTATTTTCCATCTGAGTCAATCCAGGTTTATTTATTAGAAAATCGATTGACCATACCTCACTTCCATATAGGAGAATAGGCTTTACACAATGATTATATAAAGTAACATATAAACCTGTGTTCATACAGTCTGAAATAAGAGCTTTCTTAATACAGAAGATGGCTTTAAGTGCTTTGTTACAAAGGTACTTGATACTTTGCGTGAAAATACCAGATGACCTAAAATATATACCTAAGTACTTATACTCATTTACATGTTCCAACAAGATATTTCCATAGGTGAAGTTGTAACCCTTCAGGACTCTGCCTGCTTTATTGAAAATTATGATTTTTGTTTTGTTTATATTAACTTTCAAATTCCATTTATTACAAAAGTCTTCTAATCTACAAAGAAGAGTTTGCAAACCTTTGGCTGATTTAGATAAAAGTACAATGTCATCTGCATACATCAGGCAAGATATATGTAAGCCACAGTTGCCTAGTGGCACTGGGTCACACTGGTCATCAAAGCATTTTGACAAATCATTTAGGTACAATGAAAAAAAAGTAGTGCTCAAAACACAACCCTGTTTGACCCCTATCTTAGTTTCAAAAGAATTACTTAAAACATTTTCTGTTTTTATGGAATATATTAATTTTTGGTACATGTCTTTAACAATATTCAAAAATGGGCCTTTGATATTGTATTTACTCATTTTATGAAAGAGTGCCTGTCTATTGATTGTATCAAATGCCTTACTTAGGTCTACAAAACAAGTATATAAACGAGAGGATGATTTGAAAGCCTTGTCAATAAGCGTTTTTAGGGTTAAGATATGGTCGGACTCGCGACAGTGTTTTCGAAAACCAATCTGTTCTGAACCAATAATGCTGTTATCCTTTAAATATTTATCCAGTCTGTTAAAGAGTATTTTACAAAATAGCTTACTAAAGCAACTAGAAATTGCTATACCTTTATAATTATTGGTATCCATAGTACCACCTCCTTAATAAATGGGCTTTATCATATTTTCACGCCACATAGACGGGTATATACCATTTCTAAGTATATGTGAAAATATATATGCATATGCATTAGCTAAAACTGGGACTGATAACTGCAGCATTTCATTAGATATACCATCAGTTCCACACGACTTTCCATTTTTCAACCCCTTAACATTGTTCAAGACCTCCTCAGGAGAAATGTCCCCGTTAAGAATTGTATTGTCTAGATCTTCAATAAAGTACTCTTCATTTGAAGAGCCATTAAAATTGTCTGAGTATTCAATGTTCATTATGGATTTGAAATGTTCTACCCACTTCTCAGAGGATATTTCAGCTGAGGGGTCTGTTTTTTGCTTCTCCATCAATTCATTTACACAGTTCCAAAATTCTTTTCGTTATTGTACCTCTGTCTGCATGTGAAATTTCCGTAAAAATATTGTCAACTTACTGAGTTATTGCGAAATTTAAATATTTGACCATTGACCCCATCTAAGGGGTCAGGGCGGTGGGTTAAATTTTAATCTCTGCCATCCTTATCTACAGGTACTGGGTAGTCATGGCCTATAGTGAGATGTTGTCAGATATTAGAGTTTTGGAGAAATGTGAAGTTTATTCCACCAAAAAAGCCAATATAGCTTTTGCATTAGCCTAATCCTAAGTCAAACAAGACAAATTCCAAGAATTTATATCCCCCGACGAAGGGTTTTTTGAGAGAAACATGTAAATCACAAAAGATAAATCCCATTTGTCTAACCCTTAGTTCACCTACCGCTAAGGTATCATTCAAATCATATCAAACGCCTGTCAAGTATGTTTTAGTGCTTAGTTTAATAAAAAAAAAATATTAACAAATGCCTGTCAAGTATGTTTTAGTGCTTAGTTTAATAAAAAAAAAAATATACTAACATCTTAACAAATTCAATATCTGACCTTTTGACCCAACCCAAGAGGTCAAGGGTGTGTGTAAATTCAAAGTTTTACCTTGCATGTAGGTCTACACTTCTTCCACTTTGGCTAAAACAAGATCAGATAGGGACAAGTTGTGTCACTTTTGGTCAAAAAGAAGTCACAGGAATCACAAAATAAGCTTTTTGTTTCCATAGCTTCATATCTTGTGCATTTAATTCCAGAAGGTTTTTGTTGAAGTTCTTTTCATTAAAAAGTTACAGCATTTGCATCTATCTTAGGTGGCAGATCTACGGACACTACAGACTAAAGCATAACATAATTGTATCTTTTTAATTATTGGCTTAAAACAATGATTATACCATGCAGAACTTTGCACAAGTATTGGTGCCCTTGGATACCACTCAATATTTTATTTACAAAAATGATTTTGTTAAATTTTAGCACAGAAGAAACAAGGCTATGAAAATGCTTAAATCTAGTAAACTTTCTAATTTTTTTTTTTTAATGAATTGAACTTTCAGGAACAAGTAAACCTCTTAACTTATCGCATGATTTCGATTCTTGACAATAAAGTAGTTTAACATAGCCTCTGTCGTCAAGTTGTGTAAAAATCAGGTTCAGTCTTAGTGTGCAATATTTTCTACGGCCACTACAAAATTGGTAACAGATGAAAAGTGCAATTTGAAAGTGAAAGATATAATGTTCCCCCTGTTAATTAGTTTGGGATAAACAGCAGGTCCTTCAAATAGTTGAAAAAATACATTGACTTTCAATTTTACAAATTTGCCAGATAAATAACATGAAAGAAATATCAGTTAGGGAAATGAAAAATATGGTAAAATTAGCTTGTGTTTTATGCCTAAAACATTTTCCTGGTCATAGGAAATAAAATATCATATAAACCACTGTTTAGAGATTGCTCCAAGCTTTCTGAAAATGTATAACATTACAGTGTTTCGATTTAATATAGCAAAAATACAATCATAAATACACCTAAAAATTAGGCATTTTTCAATGTTATGCTGTTTCATTTTGAATTTGTTAAATTTGGAAAATTTGTATTTGAAATATGTGTGTTGGAAACATAATTTTTAAAAAAGACACCTTAAATTTCACACATCAGCTAACGTAAAATAAACATAAAAAATGTGTAGGCAAAGCGCAGTAAGTTTAAGCATTTCTAAAAAAAATGCTTGAAGCGTTATACATTTTGGTTTTTCTTAAGAATTAACTTTGCTGCACTGAGCCTGTTGCCACTTGGTCAGTCACAAGTATGCATATTTTTTTGCAATTTATTGAAGCCATGGGTATGTTTCTCTGTAACAAATTCAACCCGGACCATCGATGAATTGTCTTTGCCAGTAATTTTTTCGTCACTTTAGAACTGCACTTTTTGGTAGTGGTAGTGTCCGTAGATCACACATCATTGCATCTAGCAGATTGCTGTACTTTAAGATTAATTAACATGTTTCTGCTAGTTTCTATTTCAGAGGGTGGCACTGATTAAGAAATGCACCGCTTTTTCAGTTGTCTTTCACCAACACTTTTGATATGAGCGGCCAAAGTCTGTCCGTAGAATGTAGTGTCCGTAGATCACACTTGTTAATGTCATAAAATTACAAAAACATGTTATAATGGTCCATGTTTTTATGTTGTATTTATTACTTCCAACCAAATTAATAGTATGTAAATCAGTATTTGGGCAATTTTTACCTTATGTGTGACTGGAAGAGGTTCTAAAGGATATATTGTTTCAGAACCTTTCTTTCACAAATTAGACAAATATTGATTTACGTACTATTTTTTTGGTTGAAATTAATAAATACAATTCTAAAAATATGGGTCAATATGACATATTCTGTTATTTTTTAACATTGAAAAGTGTGATCTACGCACACTACGTTCTACCGACAGACTTTGGCCGCTCATATCACAAGTGCTGCTGAAAGACAACTGAAGAAGCAGACCTTTTCTTAATCAGTGCTCCTCACTGAAATATAAAATAGCAGAAACATGTTTATTAATTTTCTAATACAGCAATATGCTAGATGTAAAATATGTGATCTACGGACACTACCTAAAACAGTGTAGTTTTAAACTGATGAAAACATTACTGGAAAAGACAATTCATTGATAGCGGTTGTATTTTTACAGAGAAACATGCCCATAGCTTCAACAAAATGCAAAAAATTATGCATACGTGTGACCGAATAAGTGACAACAATACAGCAAAGTTAATTCTTAAGAAAAGACAAAATGTATAACGCTTCAAGCACTTTTTTTAAAAAATGCTTAAAATTACTGCGCTCTGCCTTCACATGTTTTATGGTTATCTTACATTAGCTCATACGTGAAATTTAAGATTTCTTTTTAAAAAAAATATGTTTCTAACACACATATTTGGAATACAAATTTTCAAAAATTAACAAAATTGAAATGAAACGGCATAACGTTGAAAAACACCTAATTTTTAGGTGTATTTAGGATTGTAATTTTGCTAAATTAAATCAAAACACTGTAATGTTATACATTTTCGGAAAGCTTGGAGCAAGCTCTAAACAGTGGTTTATATTGTACATGTATTTTATTTTCTCTATGCAGGAAAATGCTTTAGGGGTATAACATAAGCTGATTTCAAAATCCCTATCTGATCTTGTTTTAGCCAACAGTTGTAGTTTTAATTTGATATGCAACATAACCACTTTAAGAAAAGAAAAAAAAATGACCTTTTGACCCCACCCCAGGGGTCGTTGGTGTGTGTAATGACAGCATATTTGCTTCATGGTGCTCTGTGCTCAATTCCCTTTAATTTGATATGCAACATGCCAACTTTCACAAAAATATATGGTTTGACCCCACCTCCTGGGTTGAGGGTGTGTCTGTGGGCAAAATATATGCTACCATGTTGCTGCAAAAGTCATCAGCTTTAATTTGATATGCAACATGACCATATTCTGAAAAAGTTTAATTTTGGCCCCGGCCCCACCCCAGAAGTTCACCCCAGGGGCTCGGACCTATGCCTTCAAACTAAAATCCTGTGTGATATGTTTCATATCTATTGCTGCTCTGCTGACATGCAAAATTTCAGCAAAAAAACATTGACAATTGCCTTAGTTATTGCGGGATTTAAATATTTGACCTTTGACCCCTTAGGTGGGATCAAACGGGATGGGTTAAAACTTTGACACTGCCATGCTTATCTGTAGGCACTGGGTAATCATGGTGTATAGTGATAGTGTGTCCCCTAGGCCCTTTTAGAATGGCGCTGCGCTATGCCCTTTTCTTCGAGCGCCATGCCCTTTTCCTGTGCGCCATGCCTTTTTTCTGACCAATCGTAGCCTTTTTCTTTATAAGAACAGTCCCTTTTCTTGGTTGAAAAGTCCATTTTCCTTTGTTACTCTAGCCATAGTGCGAGATTATTTAGCCTTTTGATCAATATGCGGCCTGATTACATAAGAAATTTGTCCACTGGTATGCACCTGTTGTGTACAGACAGGACAGTGTACATGCAATATTTTTTTGTGGCCATGTTCCTTGGCTGTACCAGTACTGGCCGGGTGGGTTTATGCTTTTTGTGGTTCTATGTCCAGGAACTCCCGAAGTCTCATCGGCAGTGGTTCTGGTTTTAAAGCGTCTCAGAAGATGGGGCAACGGCTTAAAGTCTCATCGGACAGACTGGGAGAAGCTGGGAATCGAACCTGCGACCCCTGGTTTACAAGACATAGGTTTATCCCCTACACCACAGCGGTGTACATGCACTTGACAAGTTGACTTCGTAATCATACTGAATACACAATGACCGTATATGATTCTTCTGTGTCATCAAACGTTTGTGGTACTTCCTATTGTGCCTTTAGGTCGGTAGTACTTTTGTTAACTAAATGCTTTATTGCTTGATATAGGTAATAAAATGATATGTTAATACCTTTTTAGTAAATTTTATTTTAAATTGTGTTGAAAAAGTAATTGTATTTCTGCACAAATTAATTATTTTCATTTTTTTATCAACTGACCTCCCTTGAAAATATTAATTTTACATTACAGTAACATTTATTTACCTTTGACAAAATAGATTATCATAATATGTTTTGGGGAAAAGGGACATCTATTTTTTTTTGAGAACAAAATAAATGCTAGATTTTGAGAGGAACAAAGACCATATATAAGAGAACAGGGAACATAAGATCTTTTTAGGCTGGGGAACAGAAGTCTCTGTGTTTCATAGTCCCTTGTTGTTGTTTTTAAAAGGGACATCCATTTTTGAAGGAACAATTAAAGGAAGGAATGTTGGATTGGGAGGGGAGCAAACTGCAAAGACAATAATAAACAGGGAATTTAAGATGTGTGTGGGGGTGGAGGAGGGGAACAAAGACAGTAAATGTGCCCTTTTGATACCTCAGGGAGCGCTTAAAGTGGCCTTTTTGATCATTCAGCATTACCGTGCCCTTTTTTGTTCCTCGGGTAAACATTAAGTGAGAAGTTGTTAAATATAATAGCTTTGATGAAATGTAAAGATTATCACGCAAAAAAGCCAATATAGGTTTTGCATTATAATTGCCTATATTAAAACAAGGGCAATAACTCAAGTGTTAGGGGTCGATTTAGACGAAACTTAAAGGATATCAAGAGTCCATAGTACTTATCATTTGTACCAAGAATGAATCAAATCTGACCAATAGGTACTGAGATATGGTTTTGGACAGACAAAAAGTGCGGACGGATGGACGACGCCAAAACTAAAGTCGGGGGATAAAAAGGGTCATAACTCATTCAAAAGTTTAAGAATGACCTACAAATTCAAACTTGACCTGTATTTTATGATGCTTTACCCTTCTGTAAAATTTGAAAGAAATTGTTGAACCCTTTCAAATGTTACTGATCAGAAACCACAAATTGACAATTTAGCCAAAATCTAAGTCAAAAAAGGAACATAACTCAGTGAAAATTTTGGGGTCTAACATTTTCCAAGGGGGGTCTAACATTTTCCAAGGGGGTCCAATTGCTTATTCCTATGAAAACATGAACTTGTAATTTTCCAGGTGGGATACGGACCCCCATCCACACATGCAACAGATGAGTCTGTAGAAACACCCCAAACCACAATTAAACCACCTCTAAACCACCCCAAACCATATTCTTAACACCCTGAATTTCTGAATTTGTTTTTGTGATAGTATCAATAATTGAAGAACAAATTTAAAAGCATTTTTATTACGTCAACCTGCCATGTCCAGGCCTATCAGGGTCCAGACTGCGTGACACTTTAAAGGTTATGACAAGCTGTTAGTGTTTCCCCCCGCCCCAAAAAAGGGCATGGTAAAGTTTCCAGGAAAAGGACACTTTAAGCGCATGACAAGGGGCTAAGAGGGCACTTTTAATGCGAGGTGACAGGCTAAGAGGGCAAATTTTTAACGCGCGGCGATAGGCTAAGTTGGAAATTGAATATGATATTGCCAAATAAAAATTTATGTCTCTTAGCATGATGCAGCTGTTATCTGTCCTTTTTAAATGCAAACTACACTTCTTATTATTTAGACTAATTTTAGTGTTTTCAAACTGACTGTTGAATGGCAGTTTCTGGACACCTATTAATGCGCATACAATTGTTATTATTTTCTTTTATTCTTAAAATTTATCAGAATCTCATTATGGGAATCATTTTTTTTTCATTAATAGCAAATATCACTCCCTAAGTTTTTAACCAGGCTGCCTTTCTTTACAGTATTTGTTTTGACAATTTTACTTGTATCTTAAAATTGTTCAGTGGTTCAAATTCACACTTCATGTTTTAATAATTGCATATTGGGTCATTGTCATCAGACTGATGTGTCAAAATTGTCTCAGGTGACCATTGTAAAAGGATTAACACTAAGTAAAATATTGTAACAGCAGGTGTCTTCCATGCTACTTCAGACTTCAAACTGAAAAAACTGTAACTTCTTTAGTTTTTGTCAGATTCTCATGATTTTTTACCAAAATGTAGGCTATTTAATGTAGTTTTAGAAAAGGAGCATGGCGCAGGGAAAAAGGGCATGGTGCTAGAGAAAAGGGGCATGGGGTAGCGCCATATTAAAACTGGCCAGGGGAAACACTAAAATTTTAACAATGTGTTAAACTTTTACATGACACAGTCATCTGCTGATAACCCTTTGCAAACAGTTTGGACCAGATCAGGCCGGACATTCTGTCGGAACCTTATCAGGGTCCTGACTGTTTGACACCTTAAAGGTTATGACATGCTGAAGTTGAACCGATATATTTAAACTTTGCGTTCTTTCTTTCTCTTTCTCTATATACTGCCAGACCCTCTTTCGAGTATTATAGGCAGGTGTACTTAACTTTGTACACTCCGGGTTGCAGGATGAAAGCCTACAAGTAACCATATCTAAATTACAGTAGGGTTCTTTAACCTGCACAGGGGTGACTTACCCTGCACAGGGGACATCCAGTTAACATCCCGATCCGAAGGACGATGCACTTATCTAGTGTCATCCCTGCAAATGACACTAGAGAAAGCGTGTTCGGACACCGAAATTTTACTGGCCGCGAGGGGGGGATTGAACCTGGGACCCCTAGCACCAGAGGCAAGTGCCTAACCACTGAGCTACCATGCTTTCTAACCACAATGTGTTAAACATTTACATGACATTGTCATCTGCCGATAACCCTTTGCAAACAGTTTAGACCCAGATCAGGCCCGACATTCTGTCAAGGCCTTATCAGGGTCCAGACTGTTTGACACTTTAAAGGTTACAGTAAAACCTGTCTTAAGCGGCCACTTGAATTAGACAAGACAAAGATCTAAATGACAGATAGTAGCTTAATGAAGGTCGAAAGTGTTGCAGAATGCTCCCATTGGAGCATTCTGCAATACTTTTGACCTGCATTTAGCCATGATCGGTCTTGAATCAAATTTTGGTCTTCGTTTTGAGTGGCCGCCTAAGACATGTTTAACTGTATGCCAAGCTGAAGTTTTGTTTGTTTGTTTGTGTTGCTTTACATCCCATGTCAACAGATATGGTCATTGCGGGACGGTCAGTTCACTTAACCACACTTTTTCCTGGGCAGGCTTGAGCAAGCGGTTAACCAGTAAGGATCATTGACACTTGCTATGGGTAAATGCCTATGGTTTTCAGTAAAAATAAAAGCTTGTCAATCGTCCCTTTCTTCACCCTGAAGCTACCCTGACCTGAGTACTTTCTGGCTGTGAAATACGTTTTCGATATTAAATGCTTCAAAGATGTAAAATTTTGGGTAGAATAATCAGTTTTACATTAAGATATATAGGAATTCCGAAAACATTTTTTAAAATATCATTCCCCCATGTGTGCCAGCAAAAGCTTTTGCATGAATATGTGTTACCATATTTTACACATTGTATGGAAGTGGCTTGCTGGCACAAGGGGGGGAAAGATGTTCAGCAGCCCAAAAACCCAGGGCCTAAGCCCATAAAATGCCTTTTCTACCAAATAAGAAATTAATGACAGTAATTAAGTTCTCTAGAACCAACCTGCTAAATTGCTTTGTATTCTGTGCTAGTTTAATTTAAAGTACTTAAAGATTAAAAGTAGAATTAGCAAGGTTTTATGCATTTTTTCATAAGAAAAAATCTCACTGTTATAAAATGACACATTATTTTGCAAACATCCTTTACTTATCTATTTGCATGCTAGGGAATTGTTCATGTCTTTATTTTCGTCTGCTGACTTTCTTCAAAATTAAGTTTTTGAAAATAAACCACCCAGGACCACCATCAGAGTGTCAAACAGTTTGGATCCAGATCAAGACCGGCATTCTATTGGTCTTCATCTGGGTTCAAACTGTTTGCAAAAGGGTATTGGCAGACAACAAAATTGTCCACTGGCATGCAAAGAGTTATAACAGGTAAATACTAGTGTTCAATATATTGTCTCATATAGGGATATACATGCATCATGTATATCATAAATATTAGGAAACTTTAAAAGCATTTCAACATGCTATGCCCTTTATACAGAGCAAAAGTAATATTCAAAGGATCTAGTTAGGATCGGTTTTACTTTCCAATGCTAATTGGGACACTTTCATTCCTTCAAAAATATTATTTCTTTTGTTGAGCTTTCAGTTTTGTATTATTTACGGTACATGTAGTCAAAAATGTACAGGTAACTTCTAAATTATCTCCCCAAAATCATTTTATTACAAAACATATTTTGTTTTTAAAACAATTTCATCAATTATCATGATTCGTTAATACTCTGCATATGGTATGTTCAATAGATATCACCACGACTACCAAATAAATCAAGAAAACGTGCAGAAATCACTTTTTAAAGCACTTTTTATTTTAATGAAATTTCAGACCCCCTCCCCTTTCTACCCGCCATAACTCTCGAGTGCGTAGGAATTTCGAAAATATTTTGCTAGCTGGCTCTTGCCATTAGATTCACCTATTGCACTGATACTACATGCACCACACTAGAAGCTCAAAAGCAGCGTTCGTGGAATCAGAAAAATAGGCGTATAAGGCCCAAACCGTCAATGATCCTTTGTGCACATACTTTCGCTTGTAACTGACAACAACCCTTCTTTAATAAATCAGCGGAAGGGAGGAGAATGATCGTAGAAATTATTTCATGATCAATCTCCACGAAAGTATGGTACCGGGCCAGGATCGAACTCGCGACCCCTGGATCTGCAGTCAGACACGCATCTGTAGTCAGACACGTTGACGACTGCGCTACGCGGCCTGGTACCAAGCTGAAGTTGAACCGATATATTTTAACAATGCATTAAACATTTACATGACATTGTCATCTGCTGATAACACTTTGCAAACAGTCTAGACCCAGATCAGGCCGGACATTCTGTCCAGGCTTTATCGGGTCCGGACTGTTTGACACTTTAAAGGTTATGACAAGCTGAAGCTAACTGATATATTTTAACTTTGCGTTAAACATTTACATGACATTGACAATATTTCTAAGTGTTTGTCATTATTATTTGGGAAGCTAAAACTCTGTATTTTCTTGTCTTTCATTATAGTATGATTGTATATATAAAAAATTCTGACCCTGATTGGTACAATAAAGATGAAAACTTTGTAGAAAACAAAATTGAGGATAAGAAAATCAATCTACATAGATCAGAGATAAAAGAAGACTTTGAAAATCAAGACCTTATGATTGAAGAAGTTACCAGTGCAATAGCTAAAACCAATTTATCTTCAGCTCCCTGTCCAGAGGAAAAGATTTTCACAATTCTGATTAAAAAGGGTGGTGAAACTGTAGCTAAAGCCTTATTACTACTATTTCAAAAATGCTGGTGTCAGGGCACCATTTGTGACAGCTTCAAAATAGATCCAAAGATATTGATGCCTAAACCAGGTAAAGAAAACTACAATTCTACTCGTTCTTACAGACCTATAACACTGGAAAGTATTATTAGTAAAATTTTTCAAAGAACCATAGCAGGTAGGCTTATCTGGAGGTTAGAAGTATCAAATGGCTTTGCCAATACTCAAGATGCCTATAGAAAACAACACTCTGGTACCCAGTCTATGATTAGAGTCATTAACAGTCTCCAAGTCAAAGAAAGAGTACAGTGTAGCAGTATTCACGGACTTTGAATCTTGCTTTGAAAAAGTATGGAGGGCAGGTTTACTATATAAAGCAACAAAACTTGGCATTTGTGGAAGAATGTTAATGTACTTGTACAATTATATTACTGACAGAAAGTTCTATATAAGAGTCAATAAAGAAACATCAGATTGGATGACATCAAAAGTTGGTATTCCTCAAGGAGGTGTTCTTTCTCCACTGTTATGTAATCTATACACTGGTGATACTATGGATAATGTCAAGTCCAAAACTCATTCAGAATTTGCGGATGATAACACTGTGGTAACCCATGGACAAAATATAGATGAAGTTTCTGAAATAGCAATGGAAGACTCAAAAGAGGTCATAACTGTCTGGTGTCACAAATGGAACATGGAAATATCCCCCGAGAAGACAGAAGTGATGGTTTTTCCACCTCCTAACACACCTACACCCAAAGTAAAAATGAATATCATTGACAAAGAAATAAAGCAAATTCAATACAAGAAGGTTCTTGGCATAATAGTTGACGAAAACCTTGATTTCAACCTACATATTCAGGAGAGAAAAAATAAAGACTTTAAAGCTCTAAAATGTATTGAACATTTCATCAACAATAATAGCGGTTGTTCTCAAAGTATCTTTGTTAGACTACAAGTCACTAGTTTTACCTACTATGGATTATGGTATAGCAGCCTTATCAAAAGTAACAGACAAAGTATGCAAAGAGTTGACTTCAGTTCACAGGGCAGCTTTACTGAAAGCAACAGGATGCTTAGCTAACTCCAGCACAGAAGCTATTGAAATTTTATTGAATTGCAACCCGTTACACCTTCACTTGAAACTGAGACAAGCAGAAGAACTACTTAGAATTCAAAGCAAAAACGACAAAGAACCGATCAAAGAAGAATTTGAAACAAGCATTAATAATCAAAATGTAAAAGGAAAAAAAAAAAACAATTAATATGCTTATTTCTGCATTCACTGAAATGAAAGGTAAATTCAATCTAGAGAATGTGGCTAAGGAGTTCCAGTACACCAAAGACACAATGAGATTATGCAGAAACACTGACCTACAATGCAACTGGAAAGAATTTGAAAGTGACAAAGCCTTACAAGAAGAAAACATTAAAGGAATACTAGATGGTCTAGACCCCAGTTGTGTAGCAGCATTCACTGATGGCTCGGCACTTGGCAATCCTGGTCCGACAGGGGCAGGAGCAGTGATCTACTACAATGGATTGGAAGAAGAACCCATTTGCATCTCTAAACCAGTATGCTCAAATGGTAACAATTACATAGGTGAAATAATAGGCATTCAAACAGCATTACAACATCTGGTAGAACAACAGGACCCGGTTGTACGAAGCTCAATTATCTTTTAATCATGGATTAAAACCTCGATTTATTAGCGCCTTATTAAATCGCGTTGTACGAAGCTCAATATCTTTTAATCACGGATTAAACCCTTGATTTAACCCCGATTCCTCAATTAAATTTAATCGACGTCTAGGAGGTGAATTAAACGATTTAATCAGTCATTAGCCCGAAACAAAATGGCGGCCAACATAGTGTTTGTCCATTCAGGAAGGCAAAGAAATGAAAACAAACGTGAGAGAAAGAGCAAACCATGGCATATAGACAGGTAGAGATGACCGACGTGGAGTTGCGCCGGAGATACCGCTTATCAAAGGCCAACATACTTTTCATCTTAAGATTGATCAAAGAAACTACCTGCCATAGTACACAGAAATCAAATCCGATCAGTGCGGAACTCCGAGTGAATCCCCAAAACATTGTTTTTCATCAAACATTCATTGTGAAATGTCATCTTTCTTCTGCCAAAACGAAAGTCGTTCTACTTAGTGACCGCAGTGACGTCATGGAACTACCCAGCTAAGTTGCAAAGTGCGGGTGGCACACCAGTTTTAATTAGAGCATTGTTTTACTGCTATGTTACTTTTTCTTGTTCTTCCAATACACATATCCTACGTATACACATATCGTTTAAAATTTTCATGAAAAATGTCATTCCTATTTGGACAATATTTTGGAAGATGCCACATGAGTGACGGTGTAGAGGGGGGGGGGGGAGAGGGTGCTTCATAATGTCATTGGTTTAAAAGCTTATACGAGTCATTTCCTGTTAAGCAGCCAGTAGCAATAACTCTGATATGTGAATCATAATGCCCATGTACATGTATGTCAGATTAAAACCCTTCCCATTGCTTTAATCCCTAACTAAAATACTTTTTTCATCGAATATGCGAACATATGCCTCATGGCAAGGTTTGTTTGTCCCCTAAATAAAAAAAATCGCATCTAACTTATATGAGGGGATGGACATTTGCCCCTTTGAATGTGGGCACCTGCCTCCTCTGTATAAAAGTGCAATCCGCATCTCCGTCCTGATCTTGTATAATACCCCAAGCTCTGTGTGTTGAACTAAGGGGATGGGCGCCGCTCAAAACAGACCTAAATTGCAATTTTGCATGGAAAGGGGGTCCGGACCCCCCCCCTGATAAATCACATTATATGGGTTTGTTTAGATATTACGATTAGGACCCCCCAAGAAAAAAATGGACCCCCCCCCCTGGAAAATGTTAGACCCCTTCTGGATCCTTGGAAAAGTATAGTTTTCTCTGTAATAAAACCATTGGACCCCCTCTATAAACTGTAAAATAAGTTGAGGACAAAATAATAGTAATAAAAAAATACGTTGTCCATTTCTGGCCGTCGGGCATGGACCCCCCCCCCTATAAAAATTCCTGGATCCGCGCATGATTTTGTAACCAACAAGTTTGGTGTCGGTTAAGTTACATGTGTTAGTAACGCGTGGGAGGGTTTGCAGGTATGCGAGAAGCGCAGGGAGTAATAATTAGTCCCCTCCTCCGCATCCCATCGCTTCGTCGCCTTACTGTTTGTAACGGTTGTTAGCAATGTTAAATTCATGTTACTAGTCTTCATCTGTGGTGAGTTTCTTGTACCGTAACTCAGACCAGCATGCCAACAGAAAGATCGGCTCAGATGCAGCTGTATGTCCGGAAGAGACATCTTTACTTCTGTGACAAGTCCTGTAATTTCACATACCGACTAAACATTAAAAGATTGCTGTATACATGTATCAAATGCTGATATTTTTGAGTTAACATCTGTAGAAATATCACGTCGGTATAGTCACTTACGCCTATTTTGATCTTCTATGCGTCAATATTACAAGATCTGGGCCCGGAATTACAATGCCTCCTTAGAGTTAATAGAGGCATTTTTAGCATTTAATATATCAAGTTGAAATATCAATACTTAACATAAGTTTTGCTTAACTTTAAGGAGGCATTGTAAGGCGACCGTTTGGCACAATTTGTGATCGCCCCTTACGACATTCTGGGGGGGGGGGGGGGGGGGGGGGGGGGGGGGGGGGGTAACTCCCTATGTAAGACATAGTCCGGATATGCGCCCGAATACCCCCCTTTTTCAGCGCCACCAGGTATAAACCCCCTTTTTTTTAATAAAGAAAGTATATGAATGGCCCGTTTTCTGAGTTTTGGCATTTGAATGGCCAAACTTTTCTGACACCCATGTATATGCCCATATTTTCGCTCGGATACCAATGGGTGGCAGCTGTGTGTTTGGCCAAAAAGTCTGGACCCGTACCCGGCCAGGCCCGTTTCCAAAGCGTTTGCTTTGACCGCATTTTGTATTCAAACACTGCGAACTCGAGACCAAAGGGCCACGGTTTCGAGCCTCATCGGCGTCACTGCGTCGTGTCATTGAGCAAGACACATTAATCCTAGCATAGTACTGGTTCAGCCCAGGAAGACCCGTCCCTACGTAACTGAAAGATTGTTGACTGGGACGTAAAGAATCAAATCAAACAAACAAAACAAACACCGTGAATCAGGCACAGTCCCGAATTTTGTCAGTCTGATCATGTTCCAGGGTGTTTGTTTTGTATTCCGTTTTGTTTTATAGTTTAAAACTGATTTGGGCCGTTTCAGTTCCAACTTTTGTTGCGTCTGAATAGATCCAATACTGTTTACTGAGGGGTAGCATTTGACGTTCGTTTTGTTCTAGGCTTATTGTTTAACTCCCGATGTTACGGTTGCATTCTTTTTTCGTTTTCATATCATAGAGAGGCATGGGGTTGGTTAGGGATGCGGAATTCGGTGGTAACTGTCATTTGGTCATCTTCGTTTTCGACCTGAGTATGTCGTTATTTTGGGTGTTCAGGGCCTCATGTTCTTGATTTTAATCTCGCATATGTTCGCCTTTTTCAAACGCCTGATTTCTGCGAAGCCAAAGTGTTCCGGGGGGGGGGGGGGGGGGGGGGGGGGGGTCTCTATTTTTTTCTGCATGCGTAGGCCCGCACCCAGCATCTAACTTTCACCCCTAAAATTATCACGAATTTCAAGCACCCAAAAAATATTTTACCCGAGCCTACGTATATATGAAAATATCAGACCCCCCCCTCCCCCCGGGGAGTGTTCTAGGTGCCCCAGTGAGTCAGATAAAACTGGCGTGATGAAAATAGCAACAAAAGAGCGCGACATAGACAATGACGTCATTGTTTACATTGTCATTGGCGACGCTTACCAGATATTTCGACAGACTCTGTCAATAAAACAATCATAGAGCGTACAGACTTACATTTCCGTGATATCTGTATATCTTTACACTCTCATTGTGTTTCATAGAAAATTAACCTTTTATTGCAAAATGAACGTTACAGGAGTAACGATCCCCGGGTAACAATCGTCCATCCCGATCAGCTTGGTTCCTCCTCTTTCTTTACGTCCTAAAGTTGATTTGTAAGTTTTGACTCGAGAATTTCTCTTTTCTAATATGGCGGCATTTTGTTTACATGGCTGAATTATGGGAGACTGGTTCTATGATTTCTATTGAAATTAATTACGAACCCTCGATTAAAGGTCAATTAACTAATCAACCGTTTAATGAGGCTTCGTACAACACATTTAAATACATCAATTAGATAATCCATCGTTAAGATTTAAATGATTGATTAACGCTTAATCCATGATTAAATTTAATAGAGCTTCGTACAACTGGGTCCAGAACCTTAAACATTCAATTCATATATTTGTGGACTGTCAACCTGCCATCATCTCAGCTTTTGGTACAGAAATTCCAAAACACAACGTTGATGTAATTTTAAATATCAGACAAATATCTTCAACCCTTCAAAATAACGGTCACAGCTTGTTTGTTCATTGGATTCCTGGCCATAAAGATTTTAAAGGCAATGAATTGGCAGATTGCTTAGCCAAAAATGCGGCAAAAGAAATGATAGGGAAAAAAGAAGACTTTTTTGAAGGGGTAGCAGACAGGTCAATACTACTAACATTGATGAAACAAGAAGTTACAGAAAAATGGCAGAAGATTTATGTCTATTCCCCCAAATCTGACACATTACAAGATGCTATTACAGAAGTAGGGAAATCACAGCCTAGCATTGGAGATAGAAAGGTTGAAGCCATTATAAATCAACTCATTACTGGTCAAGTTGGTTTAAACTACTTAACATCAAAAATTGACAAAAATAAATCCCCTAACTGTGAATTATGCTCAAAAAAAGAAACAATTGACCATTACATATTCAAGTGTCAAAAGTATGATTCACAACGACAGGTTCTTGAAAGAGAAATAGAGGAAATCCTAGCCAGAAACACAATAATCCAGACAGATATCAACCTTAAAGTCTTGACAGGAAATATAGATGGAATATGCAGGGCTATTAATTTGGAGTTAAAGACAGCATTCGGCACGTTTCTGAGATCTACAGGAACTCATTAACTAGAATTCATACAGCTAAAATTATATACAAAAAAGAAACGAATCATAAGAATTTATTATATATTATTCAATTAATTTAAATTTTCTACATCTACATCTACATCTTTTCATTAAACTGTCAAACTTGACATTTCTTTAATGGTGCGCAAGGGAGAAACTAAAGAGAAAAAAGTAAAGTGAGAAGTATAGTTACAGTCAGATAAGGAGAATGCAATTAAGTAAAAGGAAGAAGTAGTAGAAAGTTGTGCCCAGCCACTTTTCGCCTATCTGAGTGTGACCAATCCGCCTTCCCTGGGGGTACCTGGGCACCAGGCCCGACGGCACAGCTCAGCACTCGTCATTTAGGCTTACTTTATGGCCAGGCAGATATCCCCATTTAGAAGGTAAGGCTCCCCAACTCCCGCCCCAACTCCCTCTTGAATGATACCAAAGAGGGAGCCTCAGCAGCAGCTGCTGGCAGTCTGTTCCATACTGGGATGGTTCTGGGGAAAAAGCTGAATTTGAAACAGTCTGTAGATGTAGATTTTATCAAAAGAAAACAAAAATATAACTCGCTCGAAGACCTATTTCACTTAGAGTTTTGCACTTAGAGAAAGTATAGTTCAAAGAAGCACCAAGAGGATACAGCCAGTGTTATATTGGCAGAAGAATCAACAACAACAACAACAACAATGATTGTTGCAACCTACTGCTAACTACGATTTGGCCATTTTTGAAGGTTATTTTGCGGGAGACGCAAAAATCGAAATATCATTAAAATACAAATATGATTTTCATATTAGGCGGCCCTTGAAGACTGTTGCTCACCAGAAGTGCGGTCCCGAGAACTGGTCACTGTTTGGCTGGAGATAGCACTGAATTCAGGGCGATATGATGGATTTTTATTTTATTTTATCTTATAGCCCTGATTTTTTAAGCCTCTATCTTTTCCCTTACTGTTAGCGTGGACGTAAACCAAGTTGAAAACACATTTCCAAACAGTGTCTTCCTCTAACACTACTTCATTTTGTATGTTTATAGGTTTATCTATATGTTGCTATTTGGTTTGCCGCTGATGCATACCTGATTAGTTCTAAAAAGATAAAATACTCCTGTCCACACAGAATGTTTACACTATTTGTTTTCAAAACATGGCGTCATTTTTGTCTTCAGGGCTGAAGAGCATGCTTTTTCTGTGGGAAACCAAAGTCACGCACAAATTTGTTTTGGTATTTTATGTACCGACAATGACCCGTTCACTTTCCGTTTTCTGCATACACAGATGTTTTAACAACATTAAATACCAAAATCAGACTTATATAATGTTTTCTTTTACCTTCCTTATTATCATGATTGGCCAAAAATTGATCATACCTGGTCTGTTGACATTAAAATAATCCAATACCATCTCACCATACATTTGTTAAATATAGATATTTGCAAAAAAAGATGACCAATTACCAATCTAACTGGGGCCGCTTTTACCAATTTGTTGACATCGAGAACTACCCAGTTGGATATGTACAAACTGTGTCCGAGGAGTTCTTAATGACAATGGATGGGATCCTTTTTTTGTGCATACAGGTTGATTTTTATGGTGACCTTTCTCACCATATGTAATATGTTTTCTTTTAATATCTGATGAATGTTAACGAATAAAGGTCAATCTTCAACCTAGTATGCAAATTTTTCACCCTGGTTCTGTATTCCGACGGATGTCACTGGATAGAAAATTGACTACTTTCAGATAAGGATTTCCCCCACTTCCACTAACAGGAAATACATAGAAAAAAATGCCAAATGATTTTGCATATTCAAATAATGACATCATTCTACAATTCTAATCTTTAACCATTGCGCACATGTTCAAAAAGAAGGTCAAAACACCCAATGTCTCTATATTTGATTCACGTGGCGCCTTAAAAACGATGGGTACCAATTGTGTGTATTGACTGATAGCCTAATTGAACATAAGCGTGTGCTAGTAAAGCTATTCAGCTTGCAGCAAGGTTAGCCACGATATAAAAAATATTTTCCTTCACTAATATCTTACTGATCACTGTGCAAAAGTAATTTGATTCTGATCTTTCCAATCCATCGCTTCTTGTCGTAAACAAGCTGACCCCCTCTCGGTTCAGAGGTCAATGTACTCTTGCATTAGCTTGCTACTTTTGGCGGGAAACTTGTCACGTGAGCACATGATCAGAATAACAATTGTCCGCCATGTTGGAAAAGTCCATTTTCAGTCTGATTATGACATTTTGGGACATGACAAAGCTTCCTTTCCGAAAATTGGATTTATATAGTGTAATATGGGTGGGGTATGTGATTGTTAAGGATTTCTGTCAAGTAAGTATCTCATTTTCTTTGGCATGCTATATTAAATTGAAATCAAACCATTCTTGGAAATCGACTTTCATTTTCTGAAATAGGTCATAACTCGTTATAAATTAATAGAAAATAGGGGGCGCTACAATGCACAATAATATAGAAACGAGACTGCTGCGAGCTTACCAACTTTGAGTAAGTTAACAGAATCGATAACTTTAACAATTTTGCGCTGATTTTCAAAATTCAAACACCTACCTGTTTCTTATATTGTCCAAAATCCACTGTTAATGTTATGTACTGAGTTTTTGAAAAAGCGCTGACATCCCTTACCTAGTCATGGGGAGTATAACCAGTACCGGGTTTTATTATAATATATTCTCAACGTTTTAATAAGTTCGTCTCATCAATTTAACATCCGAAATTTATCGCAAAAACGTCATCACCCCTAACTCGTGAAAAGCATGCAAAATGGCTGCGATGTGCCGAAAAACAACAACAACATATTATTACAGATCGCATTGATCGTGTCACAAAAACGAAGTCAATGGTAACATTTTTATAACTTTGGTTGTGTATGTAAAACACATGAAGAAGTCTGAACGGTTGGATTGTCAAGGAAACGAGTTTTTTCCCAAAACAAAAGGGGACTCCATCACTGGTCAAGATAGAGAACAAAAACACTGCGACTTTAGATTCAGCCAGATCGAAAAAATTCTAAAGTCGCAGTTCTGCAACTAGGCTGGAGAATGATTTTGCAATTTTTTGGCATCACCAGTGCAGTGCATATAAAGCATTATTTCAGTGCTTTTAAGTAGACAAATCGGTCTCTTTTAGATCAATTGATCTATAATAGATCGAAATAGAAGTGTTCCAAACCTGATTTACGTCACTGAAGGGGACAGACCGCGAAAACTAATGACCATCTGAGGTACACCATCTGTAGCGGAACGTTTTGCTTCATTTGATTAATATAGAGAGAAAAATTGTTTCTTACAAATAACAAACAGTTTTGAAACTCTGAAAACCTTTCTTTGCTTCTTACTGTCAAAATTCTTGTGAAAAGATTACTTTTTGTTTGTCGCTGTTATTTGTTACTTCCCTTAGTATTTGACTGGTAATTTTGGGTATACCTATACACCGGAAGGAAGATTTTTTCTACACCTACATCTATGTTGTACACGCCGTCCTTCACCCTTGACGATTAAAGCGTGGGTCTTTAGAAGATTGAAAAGAACGATAGGAAAGATAGAAATGAAAAAAAGTAAGAGTTGATAGGAAGGCCAGAAGAATGTGGAAAGATTGGCCAATGTATTTAGTGCTTCACCCCCGTCCAATCTAGCTTTCGTGGCGGTACCAGGGCAATGAAGTCCCCGCTAGCATAGCACAGGGAGATCATTAGAAACTACTGCATTGACCGGCCCTCGACAGATTTTTAGAATGAAAGGGTATTAATGCCTCATTAACATTTACCTCCCGGCGAGTACAGATCAGTATATGATTCCCGTACGGTGTCCAAATCACCGTTTCTTTGAGGCCTTCACGGGGAGACCTTGCGATCATCATACAAATTTACGGGCATCGTGGGCTCTACGATTTTGTTTAACTCCATAAAATGAAAAAATTGAAAAAAAAAACCCGTAAGCCCTTATCCCGTAGACACATCGCACAGCACAGATCCCCGTATGGGCACCCCACGTTGATTGCGAGGACAATGCACGATTTTAGATGGTCAGTTTGGCCCAAAAATGATCGTAGATTCTTGCGATAATCGTAGGGACCCCGCAGGATCCATAAAATCGTACGGATATCGGGCGGTAACCCAAAGGCGATGGCACAATGATTGTGCGGTTGCCTTGCGACGTGTCAACACTTTTCAGACGGCTATATATTGGTTATCATCAGCTCTTAGTTTTACTTCATTATTTGTCTTCAGACGATGTCTCTAATACCACCACGCAGAGTGACTTAATATGGATATGAAACCAGATCAGTTTCCCGACGGAAGCAGTCTAACCAGGGCTCTTAGAGCATGCGTCCATGATAAAATTATCTGAAGTGCAATTGAAAATATGCACCTAACGTGAAATGCATATACATTTTAGTACATAAAATGCTTGTTGGATAAGGGATTTAATAAATTAGATAAGATTGATAAAAAGTCAAAACATTTTTTTGGTTGTAATTCATAACTCTGGGATTTGAATTTGAGTCAAATTTCATACAAGGAATAACATATATGGATCTCGTCGTGAGAACATGCGTTGTGAGAACATGTGACTAGGTGAGGTTCAAGTTGAGAATAGCTCGAACATTGAAATTTGAATGAAGGAATATATTACAAAATGAACTTTACTGAAAGCGAATGGCACATGTGCTTACCAGGCTGAGTGGAAGCGAAGTCTGGTCAGCACCTTTATTGTTCGCATGCAACGACTTCAGTTTTTTCTTTAGACGAGGCTTTTATGTTTTGCTGATTACTGGTTGCTTTTGAATGATTAAATTTAATAAAATCATAATAAGCGATTTAATACACAATGAGTCTACGTGGAGATAGAATCTAAAACATCTTTATATTTGCAATGAAAGCGATACCTTTCAAATTATAAAAGTGTACTGTAATTAAGGAGTTGTTGTAATGTTCTGTGATTTAAACTTTATGAAAACTGCAGAGCTTAAACATTGACATAAAAAATACACAAACGTAACATGCTTTATGGTATCATCAGTCCCATACCTTTGAACCATAGCACGATTAGTCATCACATGACTATGAAACACGGTTCAAAGGTGCATCAAAACATGAACATGGATGGCCGTTTATATCCATGCACATAATTATTACACGACAATAGCACAGTCGTCAGCGTACCGACTCCTTTTGACTCCTGCAAGGTCATCCTACGGGCATCGTGCGATTTATATGATGAGGTTGCGAAGACAACACGATCTTGCGATTGTCGTACGATATCAGCAAGGACTTTGTAATGTTTGTCCTAGTTTGTCGCCGAAAGAAATCACAAGGTGATCGTAAGCAATGTAAACACATACGCCGTAGCTTATAGCCGCCTGAAATGTCGAAAAAATCGTATGGAAAATCGTGGACAAATCATTTAAATCGTACGACGACCGTGGCAAATGTAACCGAGGCATACGTTCCCGTTTGAAGAGTATCAAACTGGGAGCATCAGCCACTGTGGCTGGTAGGGAGTTCCAAAGTCTTACAGTCTTTGGTAAGAAGCTGTTCAGGTAGTAATCACTAGATGCTGGGATTTGTGGGAGTTTGCGTGAGTGTCAAGTCCGTGCCCTTTTAGAGGCTGGTGTGAGGTACTCCTCCAGGGGGATGTCCAAGTCATTAATGATTTTGAACAACATGGTTAGCTGGCACTTGGTACGTCTAGCTTCCAGGGATTCCCTATCAAGTTGGTCCAGCATGGAGGTGACACTGTTGGTATTGTGGTAACGATTGGTAACGTATCTCGCCGCCCTTCGTTGGACCATCTCTAGTTTGTTGATATACTCCTAGGTGGGTGGACTCCAGACTGTATGACAGTACTCTAGTATTGGCCTAATTAGTGAGAAATATGCAGCTGTCTTGGTCGATTCGGTGCTGACCTTGAGATTTCTCCTCAGGAAGCCTAACACACTATTTTCTTTTTTGTTTGTCTGGTCCATATGCCTATTCCAGGTCATATTTTTAGTAATTTATTTTTATGGACACGTTTTTTTTGTCCAGTCACTTTTGGTTACACCCCGAATAATTCTCTAAATGTTAAAACATATTTTCTCTAGTGTGCCATGTAATACAAAATTTGTTAGAAAAGAAAGAATAGTACCTGTACTAATGATAAAACTCCAAAGCTTGTGTTTTGTGTGATCACATAACAGGGAATAACAAATAAAAATGGCAATTTTGGACATTTCAAGGTGACATTTTGAAAAGGGGGTTTAAATTTACGCTCAGGAAAACTAAATATGAAACCTTAGGAAATGCAACACGTTTTTAGTGTTTTTCTAAAAGCCCACAGCGTAAAACATATATATAAATACATAATTTTGTAATAAAATCACTATCAAAAAATTGATTAGTGATGTAGCTAATATATAATCATTGTCTAGCTATTAAATATAACAAGAGAATGATTCCTATAAAAGAGTAGTTACGAAAATGGAAAAGTGAATTCTTTGGTAAAATAAACCATTTAGAGCTAAGATGTAATGAAGACTCCATAATTTATTGTCCAGTTCCATCACAAGGGCTTAAAGTACATTCACACCTTAATTTTGTGGAAACAAATATTTATTGTCTAGCGGTTAAATACAACAAGAGAAGGATTCAAAAAATCAGTTTTTCTAAAATGGAAAAAGGTGAATAATTTTGTTTACAAAATAGTAAGAGAGTATGATCAGGAAATACCACAATCACAAACTGCAGACAACCCCGTGGCACCGTGAGGAAGAGCCGCTCAACCATCACGAGACACCAGGAAGACAAATTAAGCAAAGTAATCAGCTCTCTCTTCCCCACCAAGATGATTGCAATACTAGAATGGACATAAAGTAACGTACAACAAAACATAGAACAATTACAGACACCCACAATGGGAGTAACAATAAACAAAAAGTCAACAACAACAGAACCACCGCCTTAGAACGGACAGCAGCCTAAGCCACTGGGGGGGGGGGGGGGGGGCTTAAATGCATTTTACTGGTACCAAATCTTACCTGTTTTAGTGTTTGTCAAACGTTACATCACCAATTTATGTGAACATAAAATTGCATATAACTTAACGCCAAAAATATAGACATTTGTTTCTTCTCCTTTGGGATATTGTAAGCAATTGACTTTGGCTTGACACTGCAGTAGAAATTTAATCACTGCAATACACATTTATTTTTTGGCAAAAGTTAAGGGATGTAACAAAAAGTGACAGACAAAAAAACGTGTGTTTTCATACAAAAAAGCAGAGTGGCTCAGTGGAAGCGTGCTCGGCCCATAACCCAGAGGTCCGAGGATCGAAACCTCGCTCTGCTATTTTTTTCAATTATAGTTTAAACGTGTTTATTTATTAGCTTCCAAACTCATCTAGTTTTGCATGCATTTGCACTTTGTGCTCAACAATGGTATATCAACAAATGTGCAGTAATGATATATTTCGCATTTCTTTTCTAGTTTGAAACAGTCAAGAGATTTATTTTTGTCATTTATTCATAGGTTGAAGCTATGTTTTGAGGGTACTGGGGCGTGGTACTGAGGATTGAGGGGTAGAAACGTTCGGGTTCAACCTATTTTGTTTTTGCAACCTTAATTCGACCAAGTATATTGCAGAAGGCTACCAGAATTCACTTCCTCTACCATAATTCGACCAGTCATATTGCAGAAGACTACCATAATTCACTGATTCCTCGACTATAATTCAACCAATCATATTGCAGAAGACTACCATAATTCACCGATTCCTATACCATAATTCAAACAATCATATTGAAGAAGACTACCATAATTCACTGACTCCTCTACCATCATTCGACCAATCATATTGCAGAAGACTACCATAATTCCCTGACTCCTCTACCAGCATTCGGCCAATCATATTGCAGAAGACTACCAGAAGTCACTGATTCCTCTACCATAATTCAACCAATCATATTGCAGAAGGCTACCATATTTCACTGACTACTCTACCATAATTCGACCAATCATATTGCAGAAGGCTACCATAATTCGGATGCTGATTAAAGATGTTGTTCTTTGTACATGTGATTCACCAGCGCGTCAGCGCTGGTGATATACGTTAGTAAACTTCCATTGGGCACGTGTTCGATTCATAAGACATAAGACATAAGACAAATTTTATTTAAAGTCGGAGAGTATAAACAGAGATAACATTAGCTGTGTATAGCTATTTACCGACTAGTACAAGTTACTTGACGACAAGATACATATAGGAAAATATCACAGTATAAAGCATTAGCACATTTAAATATGACACATCACAAAATTATTATTTACAATAGCCTAAAAATGAAAATGTTGCCTGCAACCTTAGTACACTAAAAAGAACAGGTATGTGTAAAAACATAATGGTGTTAAAATTGATACTATTACATCATAAAATGCATATGAAATCAAATATTTATGGATCTTTGATGATTCTAAATAGATAAAAGGATAACTTATTAATAAGTTAAAACATGTGTTTTGAGTGCTCAAAAGAACCGTCTCACTCAGCTGGTTCTTCTGAGCACCCACAACATATGTCTTCGCTGGAAAATAAGAAAATTTTTCATAACAATTTTACAACTAAACAAACTAATAAAAAAAATTTCAACTAACAGAACAGAATGAACATGAACAGGTCTCCCCACTCCATGCATTTATTTGGTTTTTGAAGACACCAAAACTGCTAATATCACGAAGATGTTGAGGAAGAGAATTCCAGATTTTGGCTACCGTGGAGCGAAAGGACCTAGAACCGTGTTTAACTGTTCTCACCTGTGGGACTTCAACTGTTTTCTGGTACCTAAAATTATAAGAATGATTTTTAACAGTCAACAAATCATTTAAGTAAGCAGGAGACAAATTATTCAGAATTTTTAAAGACTCCAAAGCTATTGTCCTCATACGTCTGACCTTCAGTGATGGGAGCTGAGATTTCATCAACAGTGACTCATAACTGGAGCTATAGTCATTGTAGATAAATCTCAAAGTCCTTTCTTGAATTTTCTCTATTTTCTTGGTGTTTACTTCACCACAGAAGTGCCAGGTAAGAGGACAATAGTTAAAGTTGGACAGAATGAAAGAGTGATAAATGTTTAATTTTCCAAGTCTGCACAAGTGTTTGCCAATCCGTTTTAAAACATTTAACTGTTTTGATGCCCTTTTGCATATATTTGAGACCTGAACATTGAAATTTAGCTGAAAATCTATTCCCAAAAGTTTAACACTTTCTTCACATTTAATAATGTTATTGTCAAGATTAAAAGTAATATCTTCAACTTTTGTTTTTCACCTACTGCTATAGCCTGAAACTTTTACAGATTGGCCTTCATTTTGTTATTTAGAAACCACCTAGATACAAGATACAAGAATCTTTATTTTACGTCGGATACATTTAAACAGATACCATTAGCTATTAAAGCTATTTTCCGACAAACATATTATAAAGCTAATATTCAACAAGTAAAAATAAGCTGTAAAAGAAAAACATTTTAGATAAAACAGTAGCAGAAAGATTCTTGCTGTTAAAATACTGAAAAAGAATTCTTATATCACTGGGCATTATCACTAAAACTTAATCACAGGCGGGTATTTACAAGCATCACAGGGAATTCGGTATTTACATAAGGTTAAAATTATCCCTTAAAGATAGTCCAGATAAATTACTAAAAAAAAATAAATAAATAAATAAATAAATAAAAGAGACAAGTAGTGTGGACCCAGGTCGGCTGCTCGCTTCTGGAACAGGCCGCTCTGTGTCCTCACTCCTTGTCAATGCAGTACCCTTACATTTTTTAAAAGGCAACCCGACCTGTAGGTACAAGTCCCAACAAAGACCGTCTGCACCAGACGACCCCTGCCGTGACCGGCACCCACAGGCCAGATTATAATTTACTATGAGCTCCTTCTGTGGGGCTATCCAACCTCCAGGTTGTCATAGCTAAGCCTCCATTGGGGCATTATCATGTCAATTTCTAATGTTACATAAAAGATTCCTGAAAACAAGCCTTCTACCAAGTTGGCGAAAGTCGAAAGAAACAGCAAGAGAAGAATCAGTGATAATCATCATCTCTTGCATGAAAATTTCAAAATAGGCAGAAGATTTGCTTGACAGAGAATCGACACCTAAAAACATATCTGACCTTGACATAGAAATAACAAAAGTGGGGTAGGTATAGAACATGAAATAAAATAAACTGAATAAAGGGGGTTGAAGCATGCTATAAACATAATTTGAAATTAAAATGAACATTTTAAAAGCAAAAGTAAAGCCAGCAGGATTATAAAAGCAGGTTAACTGTGGCATACAGCACAGTTGCATTTTGGGCCAGTCCAAGTGCGGATAAGCCTCTCGAAGTCCTTGAAAGCTGAAACTTTTCTCAGTTCGTTCGGGAGGCTGTTCCATACCCTGGCAGCTTCAAAGCGAAAAGATTTCTGTCCGTATGCCACAGTTCTTACCGTAGGTATTTGTAGTGTATTCTCATACCTGAAAGAGTAGGAAGACTGCTTTAGATTGACTAAGTCTCTGATATATTTGGGAGCAGAGTTATTCATACATTTGTATGTTTCTAGAGCAATTGTTCTGAGTCTTCCTAGGTGCAGTGTTGGTAAATTGGCTCTGGTTAAAAGCTCTTCATAGGAAGACCCATAACAATTATAAACAATTTTCAAACCTCTATATTGTAATTTCTCTAGCTTTTTGGTATTAACCTTGCTGCAAAAGTGCCAGATAATAGGACAGTAGTTAAAATTGGATCTGATAAAAGATTTAAAAAGTACCCAATCAGCAAAACACTATCCTCAGAAAGTTTACTATTGTCTGAGCATGATACAGTATTGTCATCTGCATAATTATACAAACTACAAGACTTAACAAAATGAAAAATGTCATCAATAAAAATATTAAAGAGAACATGCCCTAGTATGGATCCCTGAGGTACACCTTTGAGGATGGCTTCAAAATCACTTTTAATACTGCCTAATTTTACACACTGTTTTCTGTTTGTTGAATAACTTTTCATTAATTTTAGAGCATTTTCTGATAAACCATAGTATTTAAGTTTTAGAAGAAGCAGGTCATGAAGTAAACAATCAAATGCTTTTGAAAGATCCATGGGTGTGGCCGCAACATATTTATTATCATCTCAAGCCTGCTTTCAGTCCTCGATTATCCTCCAAAGTGTACTCTGACATCCATAGCCAGGTCTAAAAGCCGATAAGTAGGTATGAAATTTTGTTTCAAAGAAATTCATCAGTTGGGCATTTATCGCCCTTTCATATAGTTTGGATAAATAGGTAAGATACTGACAGGACGGTAATTCTCCTTATCTAGGGTACTGTTCTTTTTATGAAGGGGGCTGGCCATTGCTTTTTTACATTCATCGGGGAATTCAGACACTTTAATAGTTTCGTTTATCAAAAATGTGATTGGTTGTAAAACAATAAGTTTAGCAAATTTAAGAATTTTGGCTGAAATACCGTCATGACCAGTAGCTTTCTTTAAACTAAGTTTCTTGATCTGCTTACTGATGAAACTCTCCTCAATTGGCTTAAAATCTAAAATAGAGTGTGTTATATTATTCTCTTGAATTTTTGTAATGCTTGGATGTTGACTATTTACAGGAATAGAGTTTTCTCCAATATTTTTGGCAACATTCACGAAAGAAATATTAAAAATGTCACAAATTTCTTGCTGGTCATTTACAAGTTTGCCTTCTTTAAATAAAATATCATCTTTTTGAAAATGAGTGCCTTTATTGGTTAAAAATGGTTTGACAGTAGACCAAAAATCCTTAGTTTTACTGCCTCCCAAGCATCTTTCAAGAAAGTACTGGTTGGCTGATTTCCGCTTAAGCTTAGTAACTAAATTTCTCTGCCTTCTGAATTTTTCCCATTTTTTTGAAGTTTTATATTTCTGAAATTTATTGAATAGCATTTGTTTTTTTATATACAGCTTGTTTCAAAGACTTATTCATGTATGGAACAGGTTTAGGTATGCATTTTTTGACCTTTTGGGGAGCAAATTTATCAGTAACAGATGTAATGGTATTGGTAAAATCCTCATACATTTCATTCACATTCCTACCCTCAGAAAAATCTATCTGAGACAGTTTACTACCCAGTTCAATATTGAAACTTTCAACATCAAAATTTTTAAAACTCCTGTAATTTCTCCAATTAGATTTATTTGAAGGTACATCAATATTTAATTGAAACCCAATGAGATGATGCACATCACTCAAACCACAGTTAAAGTTAAAAGTTTTACCAATAAAAGAAGCATGATTGACTAAAATAACATCCAAAAGTGAAGGTTTGTTCCTAGAACCTTCACTTTTGGATGTTCTTTTAGTCAATCATGCTAAAATAACGGGCCTGTTCCACTAGTAATCACGTGTTAACTCCCCAACAGCAGTGTCGTTTACAGTTCTTTCTCAGACTCCCCGTCGACCAAGTTGCTTCCAAAATTCCATCATTGCGTGAGCCATGTTGATAAACTTTGGATACTGAATTGCTTCTAAAAGCGAAAAGGCCTATTAGAGACCTTACCACTGAGCGAGAATCCCGGTCAAACATGGGCCCTTCGGATATTCTAGACTAAATGTGACGAAATATCTAGATGTAGATGGGTCAGTTTCAATATGCCCCCTAGGCATTATGTGCATTTACTTCGATTGAGGAATACGGTTGAATGACCTAATACATACTGCTGGGGAGGGGGTTAACTCTACAATTATTCAGTGTGTTCATGAGCAGAGTCTTACTGGAATATGCATATTTCCTGTCTTTTATTTGCTTCCAATGGATCACCTATGTACAAATCGTTAACTAAAACAAAACAATACTCAGAGCTTGAAGCCCATGAAACACTGAAAAGAGTGGCTTCAGCAAATGCAATAATAAAACACTATAAAAGTTCTTTTATAACTGTAAAACGCCATGCGATGGTTCTAAGCTTTTTTAAAAGCTAACCTTGTGATAACTTAAAGCTATTTTATCATAATTTCACGTTGTTAAAGGTCCTGTAAAGTCGTATTTTACTGGTAAGTGCAATCCAGCTTCGTTTTATATGAAACCAATATCATCTTCACAGGCCATTGACATTATGCTACAGCTGTAAAAATGCTAATTTATTTACCTAAGATATACTTCTAGTCAACAATACAATACTGCTGGTCCTTGCTACTCCCCACCCACTTCATCTTTCACCTCCCCTTTCTTGAATAAATGCCCATACCATTTAGCTCCAAACAATGGCAAACATATGCAGAAGGGGGCAATATTAGAAAATCGTGATTCAATGAAAAATCAAATGACTTCACGCTCGTATGCATTCTCTGGCAACTAGACAGAAAACTGCCTTAAAACACAAATATTATAGGAGAAATGCATGCAAAAAGGGGTCGTGTAGGTGGAGGAGGTAGGGAGTCTAAAGTAGGTATGACCAACAGAAGTATGGGAGTCCAGGGTATACTCGATGAAAAGCCAGTTGCATGCTTTTTCCTATCGCTGATAGAATGGATCTATTTCATAGTGTCGATTGTACAATGACTTGTACACCTGTAAACATGCTATGGCAAAGGCGAGTATTTCAATGCGGAAATGACAGTTGTTGTATTTTACGGTGTCAGCTATTGTACCAAGCTGTTAATCTCAATATTCAACTTCTGCTAGGCTATAACTTGTCATTTAATTTTTCATCAGGTAATTTGTGAGGAAAGACAGTCAGCTGATACTGGTAACCACCCCCAACCACAAGCCCTGGAAAAAGCGTGTACTTTGGGGTTTCATCTAGCAAGTTCCTGCGTTAACTCCCACACAGCAGGGACATCCCCGGGGGACAACCAGCTGGCCAATCGGAAAACTTCGGCTCAATTCATGAATCAAGCCTAGGATGTATTAGGCGTAGTAATTACTAAGTATGAAAAAGCTCCATTTTATTAGCCGGAACGTGCGTAAGGAAAAATAGTACTGTAGCATGTGGGTCCAGTCCTATTAAAATATATTATTTTGATCACCCGAAACGTTTTTATCAACAGCATAAATGAAATTTACGATTTTCAATAAAATATCGCTATATAAAAGAAAAAAACATAAACTTCATTTATAAACGGATCCTCGATGTACATCTGAGGTCTGATTCCACGGAATTGGTCGAGGCATTTCTGATTGCCAGCTGGTATAACAACAGCAATCCCCCAACATAGCCTGTTATGTTTTAAACTGTACTGCAATGTTTGCCAGGGTAACATGGTATATCAGATCCCTGGCATTTGGCTGCACTATCGGGACAATGCAAAAGTAAAAACGGCACTGCACATTTGCTCAATTGGTACAGCGTAAGACTTGCTGGTTCAAACCTCACCGCCCACAGAGTTTATATGTTGTGTCCTTCAACTTTATCCGTTGCTTTAGTACTAGTTCAACACAGGAAGACAAGTCCCGACATGACTGAAAAACTGTTGACTTAGATGTACTGAATCAAACCAAACAAGCAAATAATTACACAGTCTATAGTCCTGCACCAACATATTACTTCCATAGTGTAACTCGGAAACATATTCACTGAAAATATTCAGTGAAAGGTCAAGTTTGGAACCCTGGTGGAAGTCAAAAGTTGGATAGGAGTAAGATTTGTGTATAAAACCATAATTTCTGTGACCATTTATATGAAATATCGAATAAAGGTCTTCAATGTTTTATACTGAACAAAAAAAGAAAGTTTACACCTGATGTTCTTCTGCCAATTTGTGAAAACAAATATAAACCTTTATCATGCATGACCATGCATAGCAGTCTGCTTGAAAGTGTGTTATTTTGCTGAAGAACTGGTGATTCATATTTGATTTTTACGCCTATGGTGATGTACATGATAATTTAAACGCCTGAGGGGTCGTTTTCTAAAATCACAGATTGAAGGTCAAAATTCAATGCTGTTCACAGCAGCAAATTTAAATTAAAAGTTGACTGAATCATCCAAAAGACACTATCATCATTTGTTCATTCGGGCACTTAAAGGGCAGTATTTCCAAATTTTCCAGCCACGTTTAATGTGCGGATTCAATGTGTAGGAAAAGTGTTTTCCAGAGCTTCACGGGTATTCAGTTAAAAGTTTGGAATGACATAGGAAACTCATTTCTTTAAAACAGGTGGTAGACAGAAAATCTTCAAAATACTGTAGACTTCAAGCTAAAAAAAAGGTCCTGCCCCCCCACCCCCTAAGGATTTTTCAGACATATCTTATCTTGAAATAAAATTCAAGCTGCGTCTTTTAAGAGATTTTTGCACTCTATACGCCGGAGCGTTAGCCTCTGACAGCCTGTTACATATGTTATTGTAACAAGCTAAGAAGAAAAGTAAAATGAAAGTTTGAGCTACAGAAAGAAGACATTAAACTATCTAATTATTCGAATTACTCATGTAGTTTGCAAGATGGATGCCTAAGCTACATTAAAGAAGCATTTAAACAAAATTACAGCTTTTAATTGTGTTATGTGCGTTACATAGATTAAATTTCCCTTTGAAAATTATAATTGTGACTAACATTATTTACTTTTACAGCCGATTTGTGCATTTTTCCAAATGTTTCCAATCTTAGTTTACTGATATACTCATTTGACAAATGGAAAACAAAGTTTGCTTTTCTATCTTTAATATATTGTCTTAAATGAGCTATTAAACAACCCTACCCCCAAATTGTAAGCAGCCAATTTTGATATCTATCATTGAAGAAAAAAAATAAATAAACACATATTTGACACTGGTGGATATCTTTTTTGAGACTGTCTTGCTAATATAATGAATAAATAGATTTGCAAGTTTGACATCAGGATCAGATAACTTATTTTAAAAAGGATGTAACATGCGTTACATTTCATAATAAATGAGGAAAGAAATTGTCTTCATGTAAGAGATGATATTTCAGAAAAATACTATTTTTCGCATATTTTCCTATAAATCTCTAGCCTCTGGTGGCTTATCTTAGGAATTATAGGCATTGCTGATAACAAGCCCCATGTACTTGTGTTACAGATGTCCTAATGCATATAATACTAAAATATATAGAAAAAAGATATGAATAGAAAATAATAGTTTCACATTTAAGAGACAATTTGATAATTGTTCCTATTAGATATAAATTTTCAAAACCAATCATTATTTCAAGTCAACCTTACATACAATATATATCATTGTGTCTGTTCTGTGGCAAAATAATCGCCCATTTCATCACAACCAGTAGAATCATCGCATAGTATAAGTACCGCAAAGTGAGTAAGGTCTTGTTCTATCCCACCACCTTGGGAATTGTGCAGACGTATCTTATCTTAAAGAACAATTCAAGCTGTGTCAAATAAGAGATGTTTGAGCTCTGTAAACCGTGGGAGGGGGCTAGCCTGTAATGGCCTGTTACAGATATTACCATATAAAATTAAGAATGAGTAAATTGAAAGTCTGAACTACAGAAAGAAGACATTAAGCTATCTATTTATTTGAATTATTCACGCAGTTTGCATGCTGAGTGCCTTTAATGCATATGTAAGTTTTTTTAACACCCCCAGCTTCCTATGGCGTTTTGTGCGTTACATTAATTGAAATTACCTTTTAAAATTGGTAATTGTGGCAAACATCACTTATAAGCATTTCCTTTGTTCCTCATCTTTTGCCCTCAAGGACTTAATTCAATGTTCTTTGTATGTCATCAAATAAAATGACTGAGCTATAACTTGAATCCTTAACAGAAACAGCATGTCAGTGTCATGGGATCAATTACTTAATTAAATATGGGTAATTGTTAGAGCCTTTTCACATATATGCATACAATGGAGTATATATATATATATATGACTCTGGTCTATGTGCGGCAAGAGCAATCTTACCACGTGGCTCAACTTGAGGTTTTTTTAGTTCTGACTATCTGTGAGTCGTGAGCCCCTTTTCTCTGTTTCATCATAGTGCGTTAATTTGAGTATACTGTTTCTCTATGATGATACATTGCAATAGTTAGGAATTATCCATGTGAGCATAACATTTTTTGTACTTCAACAACAGCAGAATCTAGGGCGAAGATTTAGTACCAATAAAATGCATTTAAGCCCCGAGTGGGTTTGGCTGCTGTCCGTTCTCAGTGATTTTTTAACCTGCGCCTCCTGCATCTTTTGCGCATAATTTTGTCTCTGGGATCCTAAGTTTTTTTTTTATTTCAGCGAATCCCAGGATGCAATGGTATAGCAGACTTGTCATGAAAAATAGTGTTCTGGACTCAAAAGTTTGCAGTTGGACTCATTGATATGGGAATCAGCGAGTCCCAGGACCCATAAGCCCAAACTTGTAAACGAATCACTGGTTCTAAGGCGGTGGCTATTAGTGTCATGGTCGGATTAAGAGGGGGCGGGGTGTCAGGGGTCCGGACCCTCCCCTGAAAAATTAAATGTGGCAATAGGTTTCTTTAGAAGTCATTTGGTACGTACCACCACGAGAAGCCCCTAGGGTGGTCAGTACGGCCCTTTGTGAAACACGTTAATGATATAAAACCCGAAAAGAAAACCGCTGTCAACCCCAACCCCAACCACATCCCACTACCCCTGGATTTGCACATGAGGCAAGAGTGTCGTTTTGTGATTACCAATACAAACAGTGTCAGGACGACCCAGATCAGAACCGACATTTTGTTGAATCTTGTTTCATGCTTGGGTACAGAGGGTGTGTGTGTGTGTGGACCCCCTCCCACAAACACCGCTGGAAAATCACAAAAGTATAGAGTTCGTTAGCAATACTGGTCCGGGTCTCTGGAAAAATCACAAAGGTACCAAGCCAGCATTCAATCATTGGGCCGATGATGGGTCGCTTTCAGTGGTATTGGGTCCTTTCTCCACTAATAAATAAATAAGCGTTGTTGGAGTTGGATTCCCTCTGACAAAACTTTCTGCCAGATCCGCGCATGTGACACTCTGGAGATATAGCAGTGTGAACGCAGCTTGATTCCTATCCGAGCTGGCGCACGTCAAGTTAAGCCGAAGTGTGAAAGCATGGACGCAACTTAAAATTCCAAGTGCGTCGACGTCACGACGTACGCCGCTAATGACGCTGCTGTCAAGGAGACCAGCCAGTGACCAGCCAAATAGACTACAAGCATTCCTGGTACACTAAAGAAAATGGCATATCAACAAAACAAATGTGTAAGTTTATTTACGTCAAAACTTCGGTCACTCTTTCTCATTTGTACATATCTATCTATCTATCTATCTATCTATCTATCTATCTATCTATCTATCTATCTATCTATCTATCTATCTTGTGATACTGACACGATCGAATTTGATCATTACGCCAGTGAGTGCGAATTTGAAATTTTTAAGAAAAAATATCTTTCTGCTGTGTTTTTGACTATATAAGGAGTGTATAAACTCCTCAGTAGTCTGGGAATTGACCACCGAAGGAGAAAGACTGTTCCACTGTGGAATAATTCGAGGGAAAATAGTCTGATCAGCATATTCGCAATTTGCTTACTGGAAAGTTTTACGAACCAATTATTTTTTAACTTTTGAAGCACCAAGCACAAAGCACAACTGCTGAAGTCGTCAAATGTTAATTCTAACACACCTCGCCTATAGAGCCAACGGTAACAAACTGTGATATATCGCACAATAATTCACTGCGAAAGTGTGTGATAGCTGACGTCACTAGAAAATGACGTCATTCGTGGCGTTAGACGGTGTAACGTCGTTTTTACGCTTGGAAGACGTTACAATTACATGTAAAGGTATGCGACGTAGTCTAAGAATTGGCGGGAGTTCTTCAGCGCAATGGCGGAAAGTTGGAAGAAGCTGAAGACTTCGAATGTGTTTTCGTCGTTTACTGTGTGTTAGAATCGAAATAGATCTGCTCCAGTGCGTGAATTGTTGAGTAATAATTCACTGTTTGTCGGTCAGTTGTACGACGATAAATCACTCGCGCTGCGCGCTCGTGATTTGATCTTCTTTACAACTGACCTCCAAACAGTGAATTATTACTCAACAATTCACTGCTGGAGCTGATCTATTTCTTAAATATATACTGAACAACCCGAGAAACCGGACACTTTTTGTTGCTTCAGACTCGTAAATAACAAATCATAGATCTCAACGCATATGCTAATTTTAATAACAAGGCATTAGAAAGTATTTTCGGAGAAAATATGGTTATAAAATATTGAACATGACGTCACAACGTCAAAAAATACCGTTTTATCACTCTTGGCTCTGAAGTGTATGTCTAAATATCATTTCGAAAACTTGTTTCATGTATGCAAGGCCAATGCAAGCACAGACAAACGTGCATTTTAAAAGTATGCATTTTTTGTTGTGACGGATGATGTGGGATTTTTACGTTGTGCTATAGACGTTGACTAAACGATAGTGGTTTAATTTCTTTCTTTTTAAAAGATATTTCTAGAAACTGAAATGACTAAGACTTAGAGTCCAACAATCATTGTTAGAGAATGCATTTTCAAACATCAGAACTTATGTTTCGCGTCGCGTTAACGGATAAAAGTGGAATGAATTAAATTTGACGTCAATT